>CM076581.1:1381901138-1382275574 GCA_034641835.2 Pinus albicaulis
CACAAATTTGTTTTGCACAAAAACACTGTTACCGATGAAATAGGTAACTTGACCTCAAAATGGGAACTCTAACCCAAAAAGACTCAAAAAACATGAAAAAACACCCCAAAAACAAAAAAAGTGTATTCTAGAACGCACTTGGTTTTTTTTGAAGGTCAAATTTCAACATTTTATAAAATTATGCTAAAAACAAAATTGTTTCTTGAAAAAAGGATTGAAAAAACACCCTCAAAACAAAATCAGTTGATGCTGGAATAACAAAAAAAAAATTGTCATATTTTTTACATTTTCAAAAATAGAAATAACATTTTTTAATTTTTAAAATTCAAACATTAAAAAAAACCTAAAATCTAAGAAAAAAAATAAATTTAAAAATTAAAAACATTTTAAAGTTTAAAATTTAAAAATATATAGGAATAAAAAAATAAAAATAAAAACAAAATAAAAATTTTAATTCAAACATTAAAAAAAACCTAAATTTTAAGAAAAAAAATAAAAAATAAAAAATAAAAAAAAATTAAAGATTAAAATTTCAAAATATATAGAAATAAAAAAAATATATATTAAATTAAAAAAAATAACAAGTTAAAAAGGGGAAGAAATTATAAAAAATAAAATATAGAAATTAAATTTAAAAAAGAAAAAGAAAATGTTTATTAAATTAGAAAAAAAAAATTAAATTTAAAGAAATATATTGAATTTTAATAAATTTAAAACTTAAAAAAAAAAAAAAACATTATTGAAATTAAAAGTAAAAAAATGAAAAATTAATTAAAAATGAAAAATGAAAAATAAAATACAATAAAAATATATATATATTAAAAACACAAATAGATTTTAAAAAATAAATTAAATTTAAATTATAAAAAATAAAATATATATATATATATATATATATATATATATATATATATATATATATATATATATATATATATATATATATATATATATATATATGAACTTAAATTAAAAATATATATATTAGATTTTATTAAATATAAAAAAAAAAATGTTAATATTAAAATAACAATTGTAAAATCTTTTTCGGTAATAATCACATATAATGGAATGTTGTCAACGCGTTTCGAATTAACCTAGTCTTGATGATGAACCACACTGGTTGGTTCGAAACGTGTCAACAAAGTCCCATTATATGTGATTATTACCGAAAGAGATTTTACAATTTTATATGGATCACAAAAGCATAGATTCCAAAAATTAAAATAACAAATTAAATTTAAAAAAAAAAATATTAAATTTTAATAAATAAATGAATAAACAAATAAATTTTGAAATAAAAAATAATTTTTAAATATAAAAAAAAAAAACATTGTTAAAATAAAAAGTTAAAAAACTTTAAAAATCAATTAAAATTGAAAAATTGAAAAAAATAAATTAAAAAAAAATATATTAAATAAAAAATAAAATAAAAAAACAAATTAATTTGAAAATATTAAGTTTATATATATATATATATATATATATATATATATATATATATATATATATATTTAAATACACAATTTTAATTGAAATAAAAATATATATATAAAAATTTTATGTAATTAAAAAAATATTAATAAAAAATTTAAAATTAAAAAAAAATATTAAATTCAAATAAATTAAAAAAAAAAATCAATTAAATTAAAAAAAAATACAAAATTTAATAAAAAGATTTAAAAAAACTTAGAAAAAAAAATTAAAAACAAAAAAAAATTAAAACAAATTAAATTTCAAATATAAAAATTAAATTAAAAAAAAAAAATTTTAAATTTTTTGAATTAAAAAAAAAAAATCAAATTAAAAGAAAATATATTAAAAATTAAAAAAATTAAAAAAAATAAAAAAGATTTTTTTGATCGTGGTGGCACTGCCAATCGGCCTCCCACCCAGGTGGCGGCGGAGGCCGGCCGCTGGGCGGGAGGCCGATTCCGAGAATCGCCCTCCCGCAGCGGGAGGCTGATTCCGGGAATCGCCCTCCCGCGGCGAGAGGCCAATTCCGGGAATCGTCCTCCCGCGACGGGAGGGCGATTCCCGGAATCGGCCTCAGGGCGATTCCCGGAATCGCCCTCCCGCTACGGGAGGCCAATTTAATCGCCCTCCCACCGCGGGAGGGCGATTCCCGGAATCGGCCTCCCACGTCGCGACAGGGCAATTCCCAGAATCGGCCTCAGGGCGATTCTCAGAATCAGCCTCCTGCCGCGGGAGGGCGATTCTCGGAATCGGCCTCCCGCCCAGCGGCCGGCCTCCGCTGCCACCTAGGCAGGAGGCCGATTGGCGGTGCCACCACGATCAAAAAATTCTTTTTATTTTTTATTTTTTTTATTTTTAATATTTTTTTTTAATTTGATTTTTTTTTTAATTCAAAAAATTTAAAATTATTTGTTTTTTAATTCAAATTTTTATTTTAAATTTAAATTGTTTTAATTTTTTTTGTTTTTTTTTTTAATTTTGTTTTTAAATTTAATATTTTAGATTAATTATTTTTTAAAATTTAAAATTTATTTATTAAATTTTAATTTAATTAAAATTTTAATTTAATTAAATTTTAATTTAATTAAAATTTTAATTTAATTAAATTTTTTTTTTTAATCTTTTAGTTTATTTAGTTTTTCATTTTTAAAATTTATAAATTGTTTCATTAAAAAAAAAACAGTAAATTTATGGATATTTGTTTTTTAATTATTTGCACGTGGTTTTTTTCATTTTTTTTGTTTTTTTAATGATAGTTTTTTTTATTTTAATTTTATTTTTCAATTTTCAATTTTGTTTTTTTTTTTTGTTAATTTTAAAATTTGTATTTTTGTTTTCTTATTATTATTAATTTTTTTAATTTAAATTTTTAAATTTCATTTTTTCTTTTTTGTATTTTATTTTTTTATCTAAATTTTGATTTTGTAATTTAAATTATTTTAAATTTTTCTATTTTAATTTTTTTTTTTTTTAATTATATGGTTCTTTTTAACAACTTAGAAAAAAATGTTTTTGATGTTTTTTTTTTTTTTTTTTGGGTTAATTTTTGGTTTTTTCTTTAAATTATGTGTTTTTTTTTCAAATTTTTTCATTTCTTTTCATATAATTTTCAAATATTTTTGATATTTTTTTTGTTTTTTTAATTTATTTTTGTTTAAATTTTTTATTTTTACGAGTTAATTTTTTTTTTAACATTTTTAATGGTTTTTTTATTGCTTTTATATATATATTTTTTATCTAAGTTTTTTGTTTTATTACCAACATGAAAATCACCACTCTAAAAAAAAAAGGTTGATGCTGCATCAATACGTTTCAAAATTAGCATGAAAATCACCGCTCTAAAAAAAAAAAGTTGATGCTGCATCAATACGTTTCAAAATTAGCATGAAAATCACTAACATTTTAAAACAAATATTCATACTTCATAAATAAAAATATTAGAGTGTCGAAAATGTGCTCCAAAAAAAAAGAAGGTGATTCTGCATCACCACTTTTCAAAATCGGGTGCCTTTTATGCTACCAAAAAGTAGGTAACTTGATGGAGTCTTTATTTCTGTGACAACACTATTCAAAGTAAAACAAAAACTTGAGGGCTATAATTTTGGAGTTTATCATTCATCCCTCTCTTCTCTCTTTGGTTCAATTTTGAGCATTGGAACCAATATATTTTCCTATTCTAATCTACTAATAAGCCAAGTTTAAATAGTTTGGAAAATCTTCATTCAGTAACCTATCAACATAAATTTAAAACTTTTTCAATCATGATTAGGCTATATGACTGAACATGACTTCTTTTTCCAAAGCAGTGGCATTTGGACTTGCACACTTTCAACAATATTATTTTTTGGTATGGGGCTTGTTAGGGTCCTATAATAATAGGGTTCATAATTTTTTAATTGGCTATGATTAGTCTTGTAAATATGTACATACCTTACTTTCTGCAAGTTGTTTTCCCATATTTGAAAAAAATAAAAAATGAAAAGAGAGTAAAAGTCCTAAAAGAAAGATCAAAGGACTTGAAAAGAAAAGATCAAAAAGAACAAAAAATGGACCCCAAAAGGAAAAAAGAGATAAGAATAGGACATGAAAGTGATGCAAGTCAAAATGCCACTACTTTTTCTTTTACTGCAAAAATAATGATAATGTGCAGCTTGTTCAAAATGCCATAATCCATGATGAGTTAAATAGTTTAATCTTAACTTTTTCATGCTTTGAATTTCATGTTTTTAGATAGAGAATAAAGATATATCAAACAGTTTAAACTTGACAAATCAGTAGATATTTAGAGAATAAATGAGGAGTTCAACAGTTTAATCTTAGCCCTTGGATGAAATAAGGTTGGATTTAAATAGTTTATGCTTTAAAAGAAAAATGGATTTAGGGTTCCAAGTTCAAATGCACCCATGCAAATAATGGAAAAATGATAGAATAAATGATGGGTAGGTAGAAAGAAGTTTTAAAAGGCATGTAATAAAATATTATCTGACAAAAACACTAATTTCCCTCCCCTCAAAGTATTCCAGTATTCAAAACCTTCAGTTAAAAAGGGCTTAGAGCATTTCCCTGAATTTTGTTGGGACCAGACCCAAGGCTTAATAACTGATTGGTAGTAAGTATTGGATTCCCTTCATAAAAACCCATTTCCTCAACATTATCACCCTTTTCCTAAGATGAAAACCATTTTCATAAGTTAAAACACTTTTTTTCTTAGGGAAAGTAAAAATCCCCTTTAACTAATCTTATTTCATGCAAAAACATTTAAAAAACCCAAAATGCTATTTATCCTCAGTGTAAGTGTAAAAATGGGCCATCATTATGAAAAATGTGCCAAAAAACCCTTAAAACTCACTTTACTTAGTATTTATATGCATTTCCGCTCATTCATTTTCATATTAACATTTAATTTATTTTATTAATCCTTATAATACCCCCCCCGGTAGTTATATTAATCCATTTATTTTAAATACCCCAAAACCAACTTTATTAATATTTAAACTATGGTTATATTACCCCATGTGACATATCCTGCTCCCCATAGTTTTAAACAAATATATTTTAAAAAACCCAACCCACAGGTTATAATACACATGTAAATAAGTTATTTTTTGTGTAAATCATATATTCCTCCTATCCCATTAATACATTAGTTTATACATTTAAAAATATGTTTTTAATGTATAAATTAACCCTGCCATATATAAAACTCTTGGGCCCCACACTCATTGTACCCCATAACTCCATCGACAATCTCCACCATTCGTGCTCCCTCTGCTCGATCTGACGATCCAAAACCCATATCGCATTTTCAAAAGCGCGATCATTAACTGTATTCAGATTTGTGAAATGGGCAGTATTGCCCTCTTCTCTCTCCTCCACGCGGTGCAAAACAACTAGATCACATTCTATTGTGAAAAACCATTTACCACTTTTTTATGTTGTGATAATCGCCTGGCAGTATTCTACTCCCCGACGCCAAACCGCCACCCTTCTGACTTGACCTGCATTAAATGTGTTTACTGTTTAGACCCATATTTTTTATAAAACTGCATATATGCTTAGTTTAAATCTTTTTCTGAGTTTTCTGCATGATTAAACCCTTTCCAATTGAAGACAAGATGCCATAGCCCTGTTTTGATGCCCAAAGAACCATAAAAACCATTAAAATCATTGTTGTGACCACCTAAAGCTTCCAATCGGCCTCCAAGGACTTCAACAGCTTCGGAAAGTTCCCTAACGACCCAGAAACCCTATTTCAAAGTCAAAATACTTGCAAAACAGGTATTCTTCAAAGAAAATACCTATTTCACCTCTGAATGAGATATATCTGTGAATTTGATCGCCATAAACCCTGTTTTCCCACATAAATACCTCTATTTTTCCTTCAAAGAATGTATTTTCTATAGAAAACCTGATAAAACCACAGTTTCAAATACTTTAACCTTTAATCAAAATTGAAGATATTTAAGCCTTTTTGCAGACCATAGAGAATCCCTGAATAATTCAAACCCTTTTGCAAATACTCAGAACCCTTTTGTACATGGATTAAATTGTTTTAGGTTTATTTTACCCAAGAAATGAGCTGAAAACCCTTATTGAACCTCTCGTGAGTCTGAAAAGAGTTTGAAGATAAATTTTGGAACTAAATTGAAGGTTAAAACTAGAAGAAAGCCTAATTGTACATATTTCTATTCAAAAGACCTCTGTCATACCATAAATACTTTCTATAAACAGTCTAAGCTTACAAAAGAGTATAAAAAAATATAAAAATAGAGTTTTAAACATTTAGAAGGCTAAACTTGTCAAAATTAAACCCAGTAATAGCTTCTAAAAGTACCATTGTTATAGATCCACTAAAACCTCCTATTGTAGATGTTGAGCACACATCCTTAGCTGATGTTGATTACAAAATAGCTGATCTAGTAATAGAATTCAATATTCTAAATCTCCACTATTGGAGTCTAGAAAAATCCTTAGTTCAGGGAGATGAAGTTTAGATTTGGGAGTCAAATTTACCCAAATATGTAGTTCCACATACTTATCAGTGTCCAGAAGTCATTAGGCTGTGTCAAACCTACTATTCCCCTAACCAAAGAGCTATGGTTGATGCTAACAAAGAAGTATTGTTCACTATTACTTCAAAGTCTATAAACCTAATGCTTTAGCTGAAACCAGATCCCAATGCAGTCCCATTATCCATAGAAGCTCTTACAAAGCTTTATATTGAGTTATATTTTCCTAAGAGATTTCAGATCTTCCAAACATTCATGCCTACATATATTGAAATCCCAAATATAAACCCTCCCTATTCATCTTCCAAATTTCCTGAAGGATCAAGGCATGTCATTTCAATGTTATCCTTTATCCTTGGATATTTTACTGATGAGCACACTGATGAGTTTATTCTTGGTTTTCTATCCACTTTTGTGCCTGGTCAACCTCCTTCTGTCATTTATAACTATGCTGAATACATAGCTGATAGTATCCATGATCAACTTGTGAAATTTCCCACTGAAGGAGTTTTCAGATATTCAACCTTCCTCTTTCAAGTGTTCCTTTACTTCCAAGCATATAAATTCCCAATAAACCTTCAGAAATTGATGTACAAGGTAATCCGTTGTCAGTGATTTTCTGGAACTCTCTAATCAAAAAAGAATCAACAGAATTCACTTATGTGGATTTCATAGATTGTTTTGTTCATCCATTGATAAACATGATGACAAACAGTGTACAGCCAAGGATAAGTAATGAGATAAATAAAGTGTTATAGCTGTCAGAGCAAATCAGAACTGGAGATTGGTACCTTTACCAAAATCACACAGAGATTAGAGTCTATGGGTCAAACCTTTTGCCCTATAAATTGCCAAAATACATGCCAATGAGAGTTTTTTCCTTAGAGTACATAAGACAAATCCTAAATTCAGACTCTATAAACTTCTTAGCTGCTAAAAAGAAGACTCAATTCAAATTGAAGAACGAGGTAGGTCCTTTTATATGCAATCACAGGGAAGTAGGTGTAGAGGCAGCAAAACAGTTGCTGGAATATAAATTTGAAGAAAGTTTCTTGTGGAATTATGATCCTCATGGAATACTAAGTAAGATGAGGGTAAAATGAAAATTAACCCCTTATATCCATGATAAAAGGCCTGATATTGAACATTTTTCCAATCAAACAGAATGGTTGGACAATACTTTAATGGAAACAATCAAACAGGGTGATACTAGTCACACCTTGAAAACTGTAAATCAAGAGGATAAAGCCACAAAAATAATCAGAGAAAAAGGCACCTATACAGCTGAAACAACAAAAGAGACCAGATTCAAGATGAGATATAATAATAAATCTAAGCTTAATCCAGTGGACAAGAAAAAGGAAACAATTGAAGTTCTAGATGAAGAAAACCCAGAAAAGAACACAAATGCTGCTACAATTATTGTGAATGAGAAAGAAAATGATACTCCAGACACTCAGATGATTGAAAAACATCAAAACATGGAGGCATCCTCATCACGACAAGCAAAGAATACAAATAGTGATATCAAAGAGAAATATAAAGAAATCAAGGCTAAGAATGAACAGTTAAAAAATGAGATTTATTCATAGTATCTAAAGCAGACTCCAGGAAATCAAAACAGATTACTCTCAGCCTTTGATTACACCAACAAGAAATTTCTTATGACAGTGCTACAGCCAACAGTGCCTAAACCTACAACAGTAGCAGATTATAATAAAGTTGACTTTGAAGTGCCAGTTGATAGCATTCATCCCTTAGATCAAATTGATTTTCATAAGAAAAGATTTGAAATGCTTTATTCTACTATGAATACCAAGGAAATGAGTGCCCAGAAACTTCAGAACACTATAACCAATTTGAGAGATCAAATTAGGATTGAAAAAGCTTCCTCTTATGCTAAGGACACTAGAATCAAGTCCTTAGAAGAACTGGTGATTGAAGTAGGGTATGACCCTACTAATGTAAAGGCTGCAGAGGAATTGGTGAAAAATAAAAATTCTGACATTGTAGCACTTAGAAAACAATTAAAACTTCCTCCAACAGAACATCCACAGGAAAAATAAATTGTGCAGGAGGCAAATCAGAAAGATGAAATGATGAGTCTCATACTCCAAATGACAGCACAAGTTAAGGAAATGGAGATAGAAATGGACAAGCTTGTCCAAGAGAAAGAAGCTACAAAAACTCAAAGTGCTCCTTCTACAGTCATCCCCATGGTAACTACAATAGTTCCCTCAACTTTAGCAGAGGAATTGGCACCAAAGGTCCCACTGGACATAGCTATGCCACTGACTTCTTCTACTACTTCTGCTACATAATCATCTACTTTAGTAGTGCAACAAACAGATGAGGCAAGAAAGATTATTAAAGCTATGGAAGATATGTCAATTTAGAATAATGAGATCAATAGGTTGAAAGAACAAATCAAAGACTTGGAAGATGCCAAGAAATTAGCTCAAATCAATATTAAAACAGAGGAATAGAAAGCCAAAAGGTTAAGTGAGAAACTTAAGAAGGTTGAAGCAGAGTTAACTTTGAAAGAACCGATGCCTTACATAAAAAATCATTGTGGTCCAAAATCATTGAGTCAATCAATGACACTTGGCCTTCCATTCAGGTTATTTATGAACAAAAGGACTTGCTTAAAGTAGCAAAAGAAGAAATTGTGAAGACAAAGGAAGAGCTTGGTGCCAAACCTGAAGAGACCCAAGAAATAATCAAATTTCTCAACACCAAAAACAAACAAGAATTGGATGAGATAGGGATAACTGATAGAATTGAAACAATTCTTGAAGTGAGAAATGTAACTACAAAGAAAATCCTGATGAAGTAGCTAGAAGGGAAGTGTCAAAACATGGATTTGGCCATAACTAGATTCATGGTCAAATTTGAGATATTAAGGCAAAAATGCTTGCCAAACATTCTTGTTATAACTGATAAACTAATGAAGCAAGAGGATTACAACAAGAAGATCAGATATTTTGCCAAAGAATAAGTAAAAAAGGTAGACTGGCAAGGAGTACCTACAGGCAAAGTGTTGCACAAAAGAATTGAAGATTTGTTTTATTTACATCATGAGATAAAACATCTATTTGTGGTCAAACCAACCTTTGTTAGACACACAGAGGCTAATGAGAATTACCGAAAACTTACCAAGATCAAGTTACCTGACAAAGAATTTTGGCAAAATCTTATTGATTTGCTGTAAAAGACAATTTACATTGAAATATGACAAACATATTGTTGTATTTACACAGTAAAAACAAATTTTTACAATAGTAAAGTAGTCAAAACAACAGATGAAAGAGTATCGGTGGTTAAAGTGTACTAGTAAAAGAGTATCAGATGAGAAGATAGAGCTTCAAAACAAATTCGAAGATCTTTTGCCAACGTTGAAGACAACACAATAGCTAGCTGCACCCCAAATCCAAACAACATTTCTATTTAATTTTAATAAGTAGGACAACTTGCAAGTTCTTAAGCAGTTGTCACTATATTTTTGTAAGAGATATTTTATTTTCCTTAGAAAAATACTATGAGTATTCTAGGATATTTTGTATAAATTTTTGTATAAATACTTCACTCTTTGAAGTATTATTGTGGAATAAATTGCTGAAGATTTCTATAGTCAAAATTTCTGTACCTGAAGGGCTTTTGTACCAAGTTTCAAGCTGTCAGCATGCTGGATCAAATCAATAAATCATCATGATTTAGGATTCATGTGTTGGGCCAACTTAAGTGAAGTACTTTATATTGTTATTTGTTAAATCTTCTTATGTTTTCCATTCATACATAAATGTGTTCCAATTTTAAATGTGAAATCAGGAAGTGATATATCAGAATTTGTTAAAAGCACTCTGTTATTTACTGGTTTTCATTTTGATGTTTTATGCTGATTTCCAAAGTAGGGAACTCTTAATTTCTCCCTCTTTCGAATTACCTCTATCTTATTCACTCCTTATCCAGATCAAAGAATTCTTGATTTCTCTTTATCCTGATTGAACCACTTCACTAATAAGCCTCAAAGATCTTAAGTGACTCTACTATCTTTCCCTGAAAATATTTGACTTTAGACTTTGATTCTGACCTATCTGCTTGACACATTGAATCTATTTTTCCATAAAATGGAAAAACAGATTTATCACTATCCGTCTCATTAAGTGATTTTTCCCACCAAACCAAACCAAATATCAAAACCAAATTTCCCCATATAACTAGCCTAAAATCAAACATAAAAAACAAAGTTAAATATTATAGAGAGAGCCCTCTCTGAGCCTTAGGAAGGCTAGATCCTATAACTTGAAAGTAGGTCTATGGTTACCTCTAATATTCTTAAAACTATAAAATCAAAATCTCACAACTTTGGGAATTATTAGAGTGATAACATGGTTTTAAATTTTCTTTTTATTTGCCCTCTTTTCTTCTGTTTGTTGTTTTTGTGTTTCATTTTCTTTATTTTTCTTCAAGAAATGTTATGTACAATGAAGAAAGCTTTAAACTAAGATCTTCAACAAAAATAATGATTGAGCATCCTGCCATTGACAGGACCTCCAAATAGCTATGTTCCATCCATTTCTTGTAGGAAGAATGCATTGTTACCTCAACAGAATGGATGATGTATGGACATTTCCATAGATTTTCAAATTTTCCATGCTTTTCCTTGTCTTCCTTTCTTGAGTCCCATTTCAACACTTTTTCACCAATATTAAAGTCATTTGCCTTGGTCCTTTTATCAAACAACTTCTTAATGTTCTCTTATACTTGTTGTGTTCTGTTATATACTTCTTCTCTGGTTTGCTGCAACTTGACAGTCGGGTTTATTCTTCTCTGTAGGTCATTTTCTTCAAACTGTGCTTCTTGAATGAGCTTCATCACTAGCACTCCTAAACTGGTTGGAAAAATTGCATCTACTCCATAAACTAGCTGATAGGGAGACATTCCAATTGATTTCTTATTTTTTAGTCTGTCTGCCCACAGTGCATGCACTAGTTTGCTGTGCCATGATTTCTTGTTCTCTTCGAGCAAATTTTTGATGATGTTCACCAAAATTTTGTTTGAGGATTCTACCAACCCATTACCTTGAGGGTAATAAGTTGTAGAATGGCCCAATGTAATCTGATACCTGTGGCAAAATTCCACTATTTTCTTGGATCTAAAAGCAGTAGCATTGTCAGTGATAATCTTTCTAGGACAACCAAATCTAGACAAGATATGGTTTTCAAGAAATTTGATTATGATTGAGTCTGTGGCAGTTCTAGAAGGAATAGCCTCTATCCATTTGGTAAAGTAGTCACTTGCAGTGAGGATCCATTTGTGTTGGGTAGAGGAGGCAGGATGGATTTCTCCAATAAAATCTAGGCCCCACTATTGAAAAAGAGCTTCAACAAAAATATGATGCAGAGGTAATGGCAGCAGTTTTCTCTTGCCTTCAAAGATTTGGCATTCATGGAAGGAAATCACCATTTTATGGATGTCTTGAAAGAGGGTGGGCCAATAGTAACTAGTTCTAAGGATTTTATTGACAGTGGTTTTGCAATAGAGGTGTCCTCCACATTCTCCTTCATGAAACTCATGCTTGATCTTATCTACATCATCCTCAAGTAAACATTTAAACAATATACCACTAGCATTTTTTGAATATAAAACTTTGTCTAAAATGAAGTAATTTACAGCCTTTAATTTTAAGAATCTAGCCTTTGTTTTAGAAAAACTAGGAGGAACATTCATATTTAGAAGCACGTACAATATATCAGCATAACAAGATGAATTCAGAAATGTTTCTTCAATAGGTGGAGTTGTCAACTCCTCCTGTTCATCTAATGCATTAATCATTTTCATGTCAAGTGCTTGAAAGTTTGTTTCAACCATGAGTTTAGCAAGTCCTTGACCTTTTATCAACTTAGTGGGCTTGATTTCTAAATTATATTCTAATATAACAGTAATCCACTTACCTCTTTTTCCATCAGGATCTTGTGTTAGTATGTCTTTTACCACTGAGTGAGCACAAATGCAATGATGTGTGAGTGAAAAATGTAAACTATGAAATCTTTCAATGCTTTGATCAAGGCAAACTCTTGTTTTTCCATGATGTTATATTTCAGGGGTGAATCTCTTAATGCCTTGCTGAAGAATGCAATGGGTTGTTCCTGTCCTTTTATGTTTTTCTATAATAGGACAACAACAACTGTATGTTCTGATGCAAATGAGAAGATGAAGAAATCTTTGGTAAAGTCAGGGCTAATTAACACTGGTGTTTGGGTAAGTGCTTGTTTACCAGTTCAAAGGATTTCTTTGCTTCTATGGTCCATTTGACTCCTATTTCTTTTTTTATCATGTTTGTAATGTTTCTTAGGAGTTCTGCAAGGTTTGATATGAACATTCTTAAGAAATTTATCTTTCCAATGAAAGATTGCAGCTCTTTGATGTTTCTAGGATGATTGATTTGCAATATTCCTTCAATCCTTTTTGGGTATATCTTTATCCCTTCTTCAGATATGGTATGGCCTAAAAGTTTTCCTTCTTGGAGGCCAAACAATTTTTTCTTGGGATTCAAAGACAAACCATACTTCTTACATTTTACAAAGACTTTTCTTAAGACTTGAGCTAGGTGTTCTTCATCTGTTTTTGAGTAGACTGTGATTTCATCAAGGTATATCACAATGAATTAACCTATCTCCTCTGAGAAAGCAATGTCCATGGCTCTTTGGAAGGTGGCATTGGCATTAATTAACCCAAAAGGAATTTTAACATACATGAAGGTGCCCCAGGGTGTTGTAAAACATGCCTTGTGTTGATCATCTGGGTATACCAGCACTTGGTTGTATCCTAAAAATCCATCTAGCAAAGAAATTCTCTTGGAACCCGCTACCCTCTGTAAAATATGATCCATTTTTGGCAAAGGGTAGTTTCCCTTTAAGGAGGCTTTGTTTAAATTTCTGAAGTCTATGCATAGCCTAATTTATCTTGTTTTCTTCTTCACTGATAAAATATTTTGAACCCATTCTGAGTATCTCAGAGGAACTATTATTCCAGCATCATACATTTTCTTTATTTCTTTCTCAACCAAAGGTAATTGCATAAGGTTTATTCTACACAGTTTTTGTTTAAAAGGTTTCAAGTTTTCTTTGAGAGGTATCTTATGCTGAATTATCTCTATATCATATGACTTTAAATCTTCATAAATCCAAGAAAAAAAATCAGTAAATTCTATAAAAAGCTCAAGATATTTGTGTTTTAATGAGCTAGCAGTGTCTTGGATAGTTTTATCATTTTGGGTTTTTGTTCACTGCCTATATTGCATTCTTCTATTTCAGCTTCTATGGGTTCCATATTTGGCTTCCTAACAACATCATTAAAGTCAAACAGTTCCTCTAGAGGAACCAGTCCCTTTGGCAAGTTATCAGTATTGGACTACAGAACTCCAAAGTCTTCTTTTTCTGAATTAGTGTACAACTCTGTTTTATGTGTGTGTTCTTTTGTTAACAGATTGATATCAGTAGTATCAGGAGGTTTTTCTTTATAAGGGTGTTCCTTAGCAGAGCAGTCTTCTTCATACTCTGAGTCTGAATTTGGCACTTCAAACTCATTTCTGGACTGCAGGAAATCCTCTATCGATTTATCTCCTTCAAAAACTTTCCAATATTTTATGTTTTCAGGGACTGCTGGTCTATATTTGACTTGGACTGTGTATTGTTTGCTTTGATAAGGTTTTTGACATGTGCTAGCTACAAATGCTAGACCATTGGCAAGGATGTTTTTATTTCTAGGGACAAAGGTAAGCTCATATTCTGCAAATGTTTTCAAGAGGTTAATAGCCTCATCCCTATATGCTTTTAGTCTTGGATGCTTGGTTGTGTATTCTCCATTAATATGCCTAATAACTAACTCTGAATTTCCATGGACAGTTATCCTCTTGGCTCCTAATTTCTTTAGTATTTTTAGCCCTAGGAGGAGTGCCTCATATTCAACAATGTTATTTGTGCATTGGAAATTTAGCTTGTATGAGTGACCTTCTGCATGATTTTTCTTTGTGTTATGCACCCATATGCCTGCTCATGAACCAACAAGATCCATCAAAACTCATACTCCAAAGAAGTTCAATTTCAGATTTATCATTATGGTGATTATGGTCCCCACTATGTTGTTTATAGTTGCTGCCACTGTGTTGTATACCGTGTTGTTCTTTAGGGTCTGCACTATGTTTTTCATTGTTTTGTTTGTCATGGTCAAACCTATGTTCTCCGCTATGTTTGTTGTTATATTCTATTTGGGAAAACTATTTTGGTTGTTCTCCCTCCTCTCCCTCTTCTTCTATAATTGTTTTCTCATTTTCTGCTACTTGTTCATTAACATTTTCATCATTGTAAAGGATAAATGAGTCAAGGTCACTGTGGATGGAATAAAGAGGGGAGTTATCTAGTTTTTCTTGACTATTAACCATTTCTTTCATGTGAGTTTCCCTATATAGTCTTCTTGGTTGATTAAAGATAAGGATGGTAACATAGGTCATGTCCATCTAGAGGGAACCTTGGAGTTTGGAACCACATGATATTGAAAGGAGCATCCCATATTTTGGAGGGATATCAGGCACTACAATGTCCATTACTAGGCTCTTGGCTGGTATTTGCGCTAGATTGACACATAAATCATTGATTACGCCTAGACATTTAACTCTACTGGAATCAAAAGAGTATAAATCTTTGTATGGTCTAGTTATCTCCAGGCTTAATCTTTCCATTACTACCTTTGGCATAAAGTTGTGTGAAGCTCCTGAGTATAACATGGAATTATGGAGAATTTTATCATGGATGTTTAAATTGACATAAAATGGAAGAACACCTCCCTCTTGAAATTTCCCTTCTAGTTCTGGTCCAAACAGAAGTTCGGGTTTGTCATCATTTAAATTAACAGAATCAACATTCTCTCCTATGTTTAAATATTTAAAAAGTTGAGATCTATATACATCTTGAGTGACTAATCCAGTAAAAGGAATAGATATTTTGATCTTGGAAATTTCATTCTCTATACTAAAAGGTGTCTGATCTTTTGAAACGTTTAAATAAGCCCTTTCAGACACTGTTTTCACAACAATTTCAGCTTGCTGGTTTTTATTATGAAAAATAGTTAAAACAGTTTGATTAGGAGCACTAGTTGTGTTGCTAGTGCAGATTTTGTCACCGTGTTGCTAGTGCATATTTTTGTCACTGTTTTTGTCAAATTCTAGGCTTTCTTTCTCATATTGAATTGGGGAAAACATACCTTGTTCTTCCTCAGTGAGGAAAACAATGTCCTCATTATTCACTCCCATTAGATTTATGTGGTTTTCCTTTGTTTCTTCAATTACCCCCTCATCCTCATCAGCATAAATTTCTTGGAAAGGAGGTCTGATTTGCTAATCATGACCTCTTTGTCTAATTTGAGGAGGGTTTCTTCTGAAGTTCTGGTTTTGGTTCTGATTTTGATTTCTGTTTTGAGGAGATTTTTGGTTTTCTCTAGGGTAAGATCTCTCATTTACATTCATTCTTTCCATCATCCTTTCCATGGTTTTGACTAAGTTATCAATCTTTGTATCAGATGTGGAGGGTACAACTTCTTCCCTAGATGTGATTCTTTTCTCATTTTTCATTCTAGCTCTCTTAGCAATCAGATTGGCTTCTACACTTACTACTGCCCTTTGCATGTCTTCTAAAGTAAGGGGTTCTCTTTCTCTTAATTAATAAGCCATTTCTGGGTCAAATCCATCAGGGAATTTCATTAGAGCTAGACCTTGTGGAGGTTTCATATGTACAGGGAGGGCATTGTATACAATATTGAACCTAGTGCAGTATTCTTGGACACCCTCTCCAACATTTATTTTAATGTTTTAATATTCTGATAAGATTTGGAGAGGGTTCTTCTTGACTTCCCATTTGTTTAAGAATAATTGATGAAAATCAGAGAGGTCATTTATGCTGTTAGGGGTTAAGCCTTTAAACCATTTTCTTGCCTCTCCCCCTAAACTTTGAGCAAACATTCTAAGTTTAACAGTCTCATCATCTATTTCTTATCTATCAAATTAGTCATTCATTATGTCCACATGTTGTTGAGTAGTAGTCGAACTACTAGCATCATATAATGGAATCTTGGACTAGTAGTCCTGTGGTAGAACAACCAAAGGCTGTGGTAGGACTAGTGGAGCATACCATGTTTCCATGATAGGTGGTTGAGGAAACAATGGATGGTTGACAAGCGGAGGATTGAATAAAGGAGGTGCAGGGTTAAATGGATGAAGGTGAATAGTGGGGGATGAAGTTAGTACAACAGAATTCTGTTGTAGGGTGGAGGGATCTAAAACTACCTGGATTATCCAATTATGAGATCTAGTCCTAAAAAAACTTTGTTCTAGGAGTGGGTCAGATAGGATATCCTGCAAGTCTTTAAGGTTTTAAGGTAGGGAACTTGCTTTTTTGATAGGTCTGCTAACAGTTGGACTTTTAGATCTAGGATACTTCCTAAGGATAATTTCAAGATTTTCAACTATTGCAAGAGGATTTGGGTAAGGTTGAGATCTGGTATAGATTCTTCTAGAAGCCATAATTTTGGACCCAAGGTGTCAAAGAGGTTGGAGTTTATGACAGTTTTAAAGGACAAACCAATCTGCAAAATAAAAACTTAATCCACAAAGTTTTCTTAATTGGGTTCTTGTGATTTTTTATTGATAAAATAATCTTCCCAGTGGAATCTATGGAAAACCAGTGGAGTCAACAAGCCTACTGAAAACCAATGGAGTCACCAGGTGGAGGATTTTTACTTGTTTTATGGCTAGTTGTTGTCCACCATCAACAACCAGGTACCATTCTTGGCTAACACTTGATTCATCTAAGTTAGAATGAGGTTTTATGAGTTTTTAGGTTATTTAAACTATTTATTACTCAGTATTCCCCAGTATGGTCGCCACTATGTTGGGTCCCTGTGATTTGCAATATTGGCAAGAACAAACACTGCAGGAGCCACATCAGAACCACTTTGGAATCCAAGGACCTAGCCTTCCTGGAATCAAAGAGGGATCTCTCTATATATGTGTTTATAGATGATATGTCTTTATGCTTTTGTTTATGATATTAGGCTAGTTATGAAGTTCTAAGGACTTGTTTGTTTTGGATGATTAATTGATAGGTTGACAGACCAATGGTGTGATTAATTGAAGGAGTGTTTCAGCTCAATATATAGATCATGAGAAAACATTAATCCATTGGGATATGAAGTCATAAAAGGATTTAATTGTTCATCAACTCTGCAAGGGTTTTCATAGAGAAAGCTAACTATATCAAGTGGATCTCTTAGATTAGATGTAATATGAATAACAATAAGTTGTGAAGGCAGTAGAACTATAGTCAGTTAAGAATATTCTAGCTCTACTCAGACAAGAAAATCCTTTTAGATAACTGTTTGAGTCAAACTAAAGGACAGGGCATACCATAGACTTCTTTAGCCAGACTCTAATAAGCAAACCTTTAAGACAACAATCCAGCAATCCTAGAATTACTTTCAGAAAAAGAAAACATTTAAGATAACAATGAGTGCAGCTAAAGAGAAAGCTAAACCTATCTTCTTTAACTAAAAACTCTAAGGACCTTCAAAGCAACAGTTTGAGGCAGACCAGAGGACAGGGCATACCATAGACTTCCCTGGTTTAGACTCTACTAAGTATACTTCAAATAAAGGTCTTAAAAAAAATGTTTCTAGCTACACCAAAGGACAGGGCTTACCATAGACATCTTTGGCTTTACTCTATTTAATAATTTTCAAGACAACAAGCTATGTGAAACTGGAGATAAATTAAGAATTATCCAATCAGATCTTGTAGAGGAAAACATTAAGATAAAGAATGAAGACATAAATAGGGTGCCAAGACAACATATCCTACTCTAAAATTTATGTTCTTTTATCAGAGAAATATGGATAGAATGGAAAATAGAAGGAAAAAAATGACAAAGAAGGAAAAATTCACCATTAAAATAGCTCAAGAATCCTTTGAACGTGCTTGTATTACTGATGATCAAAACAGTTACATTACTCCATGTTCAAGAGATCTTTGCAACTCAGAGCTTTCTCAAAACCAGTCTAGCAATCCTCAACTAGCTCAGCAACTAATCAATCCATCAACCAACCAACTAACCAACTCTAATAAATCAACCAACACTAAAAATGAAGCTTACATGCAGTATTTATCTGCAAAAATGAGGAGGTGATGCTAAGCTAGGGTTTCAGATGTCATTTATTACAGAGTTAATGGGTTTTTGACCTTTGGGACCATGCAAGGCCCAAGGAAAAAATATATGAGAGTGTTTCTCTGAAATAATAACTCCTAACTTAACTTCTGAGCTAGCTTTGGGAGATATTTGACTTTAAGGCTTTTTCAATAACTTTTGCAATAATTGTTGGGTAGATGAGAAATATCTCTGACTATTTGTCATAACTGTTGATGTCTTATTGAAAGAAAACATGTTGTAGGTGGCAAATTATATCCTTTGAAGAGGTAAATGTTGTGATCTGGTCATTCGAATTTGTCTCTGGGTAGACCTGCCTCTATTTATCATTTAAACTCTGTTTAGGCCCTTTAGACTTGGATTTATCTTTAAATTTGATTCTGCTTCCATTTCTGTCTTATTTATTAACCCTTTTGATTAACCTTTTCAACCTCTGTTTTAACCTTTAATCCTTTAATATTTTCCTCTGTCTTCATCATCTTTAACCTCTGCTTTATGGCTAATATTTTGATTTATCTTTAAATCTGTGATTAGCCCTTTAATATTTTTTTTTCTGTGGTTTTCAATTGTCTTTTCTTTCTGTGCCTGTCTCTGTTTGTGTATTCTGTGCAAGAGGTATTCTTCTGCAAATGGAGGGTTTGATTAATTACCAATCATCTAGATTAATTGGGATATATGCTTGATCTCTCACCTCTAGTCCCTTTAAAATAAAATAAAGCTCTGAATTGTCACCCAGACATTTATTTAAATGTTCTTGGACCACTGGAATGCATTTTTGTGTATCTTCCATTAAACCTGCACATAAAACGAATAATTAACTCGAAAACCTACATGGAGGGATTTTTATGCGTTTATTGGGGGTTTTTCGGGCTTTGGAGCATTACGGAGGTAGAGAATGGTGGATCAAGACTTATCGCAGAGCCATAGAGTTCTGGATTATTTGAATCAAACAGCGGTTTTAGATCTTGGCAGGAAATGGTTAAGTGGTTTTCGGAAGCAGAGAAGGCAGTTTTCGCACAGACGAGGAGGTGGTAATGGTTTTGAGGAATCAGGTTTGATTCCATATAGAGGCTGTTGGGTTGCAGATGGGACCCGGGGTAAAACTTCCCATTTCACATGTTCTAAAAATGCTAACTCCGATGCTTATGAATTTGCGATGAGGGTCGTGGGCCATCAGATCTCGGGGAATGAGATCGACGGTGATCTAGCGTTTTAGGAGTGGTAGATAGATGAAGTGGTGGGGTCTGAGAGACCGAGACGTGGCGGGTTTTTTCGTGTAGTAGGAGGCTTTTTGGAAAGCGGGGCCCAGTGGTCAATATCATAAGTGAAAGCGCTTTTGAATAAGAGGGAAAAAAAGGGGTTAAAATAAAGGTTTTTTTTTATAAAGGGTGGAGGGACAAAAAATTAAAGCCAAGGCTTTAAACTTTATAAAGATTCAAGTTTTTTTATTTAAAATAGAGTTTAATATAAATTAAAAGGGTCTCGACAGGTTAATAATTTGATTTAAAACAATGTAAAAGAGGATATTTTACATTTTTTTGGTGATATGAAGTAAGAAGATGAAGGAAAGGGGTTTTATGGAAAGGAAAGTGGAGAGAAAGATAAAATGAGGCCTTTGGATAGGGAAGATGATGAAAATAAGAGAATTTAAGCCCAAGTATGATTTTTGGAGGAGGATGGTGTTTTTGAGAAGGCGGAGATGAAAAATAGTCAAGAAGACTTATTGAGGATAATGAAGGCAGTGTGATTTCTAAAGATAGCTGATGGGAAAAGAATGCTATCTTTTGCTACTTGTGGAAAATCAATATTCACCTAGTGAACTCTATAGAATACAGGAGGATAACAGACCTGAAAGGAATTTGTAGAAAAAAGTGTTTTTAATATCATTCATCCATATATAGCCATTACCTCACACCTTTTCCTTGTGATACTCCATACCATTACCATCTATCCAAGAAATACCTTGGACTTGTTTGAGAATGCATGTTCTCTCGGTTGATTCCTTGAGGTTGGAAACCATCAAAATATTTGATTGAAAATTCAACTAACATAATACCAGACCCCCTCCCTAACTCTTGACTTGATTTGCAACCCAGTCCAGACTCTGACTCCCTAGAATCCTCCCTGTGGGGTTATTTTCCACCACCTCAGAATTACCCACAAGACCCAGGTCCTCGCTTCTTCCCCTCTCGCCTGGTTGATTTTCAGAGGAACACTAGACTCTACCTCGTACCCCTATCGACCTTCGGTGACTCCCCATAACCTGGGAAACAACCAAACCCGAAACTGGGTCAGCCTTTTCGGCCCCGATTCCCCATATTATCCTACCCATACCCCCAATTTCTAACTTTAACATAGGGCAAGAACTCAATGATTGACACCAGAGACTTTCCCACAGGCCCAATTCCCCCATGCAAAGACTCCCATGGTTTCATGTTACAGACTGTAGGCAACATGCTTAGAAAGACTGATGATTTCCAAATCCCTATTCCTATAACCCCATGAAAAGGAAACAACAAACACGACCATTTCCCCATTTTTCCATTCCTCTTTACCACCATTGCAAGAAATAAGAGGGTATACACTACATACCAGAGCCCGCATCTTGCTGTCGCACTGGTTGTCTCGGCACTGCTGTGTTGGCAATGCCACTCATGTTGGAACTCACTCACCCACCTTCCCTGATATCTCAAACTCCAATTGCTACACAATTTCATTTGCATGCAGGGCACGCACCTCACCATATACCACCCACCGAAAATTTCACCCATGACGTCAGAGCTAGTCTTCCTACTTATTGACCCAACAATTATTGATCGCAGTATGTGGCGACGATGGGTGGGCCACTCACCTACCTTGCCCCACTATTGTGTTGTCATGTCCTTGGTCTATGTGCGGGCCTTCTCCCCTCCTCAGACCCCGATCAGGGGTTCTGATTTACATTCTCGTCTGCATCTCTTTTCAGTATCTCCTGCAGTCCCTCCATTCCTTCCTCCTAGTTGACCCTATCGCCAGGTATGTCTAATTCCTTGCTCAGATTGTTGCATCCCCAATTTGCAAGGAAATCAACCGCAGTTTTTTCGAATCGATGTACATGAATTGGAATGATGTATTCCATTTCTAATATCATTTCCCCTACTTCCTAGGTGAGCCTCACTGTTCTCCAGCTTTTACTTATCTTTTCCCACTGGGTTCCTTGATGAATATTTTTAATTGTTTCTATCACCATAGTTGAATCTTCTTTAACCACTAATTTATATATTCACTCTCTTCATGCAATAATTAATCCATGTTTAACAACATTTAATTCTACCTCATTATTGCTTGAAATTCCAAAATATGATTCAAACAGTCAGCTCACCCTACCCTAGAAATATATGAAAATTCCTCCATATCCTGCATCTCCTAGATTTCCTTTAGAGGCACCGTCAAAATTTATTTTTATGAATTCTATTGGGGGATATATGAACTTCGAGGGAAATGGGGAGGAGGGGGGATTGTATTTTCCATGAAACCGATGCTAGAATCTTAGAGGTTAATTTTAGCATGTTGAGGATCTTGGATTCCTGGGCCAAAGCTTTCCAATCCTCCAGATACCATTTCTCCACTAGAATGGTTTCACGAATGTTTTGGTTAATGATCTTCTATATGTCTGACTTAGCCTATTTTTGGTCCTTAAATATCCTCCTATTTCTTTCTTTTGACACCACGTAGAGTATAATCCCAATGGATAAAACCCAAGCTCTATTGAGGATCGGATTTTGATAAATCGTTTTCCTCCGGATCTCAATTGTGATCTGAATACTAGTCCTGAATACTAGTTTGATCTCGATTTGAATACCTAAAGAGATTTTCATGGTTCTCCCATAGTCGATTAATGTAGGGGAAAGAGTTTAAAATATGTTCCATAGTTTCTGCCTGTACCTCACACATATTACATAGTGAAGGTCCCTGCACTCCTCGTCTTTGTAGTTGATCCCATGTAAGGGCACGATCATGGCTGACCAACCAGAAGAAGAATGCCACCTTTGGCCAAAGGTATCAGAACCATAGTTTACTCCAAATATTTGGGGGATGCTGGCGAAGTTGCTCTACCTTCCTTTGGTATCCTTCCCATATTGTCAACATCCCTTTGTTTTTATATCCCCACTTGAGGATGTATGAGCCCTCATATATCAGAATCTTTGGGGAATCAACCTCCTTTTCATTTTCTTCCCATTGGGGCGATTCTAGGGCATTAGGCTAATGTCTTCTTATTTTCCATTCTCTCCAAGTCTTTCCAGTCTTCGAATTCCAATATTTATTTACCTTCTAATTTTCATATCTGTTTGTGAAGAGGAATATCTCTGTAAGGTCTTGTCAGTTGAATATATTTTCTCTTTGTTGCCATGATTCCTCCCAAAATGGCACTTTATTCCCTCCTTTGATGTCCCAAAAATTGTGGGTACAAATCAATTCATGGTTCTTAGTTGATAGATTCCATATTGTGGATCCTCTTCGTATACCCTAAATTCTTACTCTCTCCTTTATGGATTGTGGCATTCTGTATTTCCTTTCCCATATCCTTTTCCAAAGATCGTTATCGCCCTGGATACATATCCACCATAACTTTTCAACCATCACCTAATTAATAATATATGGGTCTCTGAGGCCAAGGCCCCCTTCCATCCTGGGCTTAGTTAGAAAATTCCAGGATAGGAGTGCCCATTTTTTTGTCTTTTGGGATCCTTACATCAAGAATATTTTAAAAATAATAGCCATTTCATTGCAGGCCATTTTGGGGGCATCTAGGCCTGAAAGTTGATAGATAGGGATTAATTGCAATACTGCTTTCAGGAGGATTACATGGATCGCAATATTGAGGGCTTAAAAATTCCAGTTTTGAAGGCGGCCTTGGAGACGCTCGATAAGGGATTTCCAGTTTGAGACTCTAAGAGATTTGAAACTCAAAGGGATGCCAAAATATTTTTCCAAGAGGGAGCCTATGCGAAAACCCAATGTCCTCGTTAGGAAGGCTTGGGTCTAAACCATGGTATTGAAAAATAAAATATGTGACTTGTCTTTATTGAGCTGAGTTCTAGAGGTTTACATGAAGTCTTGGACTATGCTCATAAGACTTCTTGCCTCCTTCAAAGTTGCTTGGAAGAACATCATGATATAATCAACAAACTATTGATGAGTGAGGGGTAGGTAATTTTCCCATATACACAGGCCTTTAAGACGAACTTCTTGGACCTTGGATTTAATATATCTCCCCAGCGCTTCCGCATCTAGAATAAATAGAAAAGGGGAGATCAGATCACCTTACCTGAGAGCTCTAGAGGCTTTAAAAGTCTATATAGGGGAACCATTAAAAAGGATGGAGAACACCAGGGAGGATATAAGAGAAGATATCCACTAAATCCATCTTGAGTCAAATCCATAGGCTTGGAGTATCCAGAGGAGGTGTTCAACTTAGGCAGTCATAGGCTTTCGAGAGGTTGAGTTTGATCATCATACCCTTAGAGTAGAGGTTTTTACTGGAATGAATAACTTCTTGGGTTGTCACTATCCCGTCAAGGATTTGGTGACCTTTGACAAAGACAGTTTTCTCTGAAGATACTAAGGTCGAGAGGAGAGGCTTGAGCCAATTCACCATGATTGTGGAGATGATTATATAGATAACATTGCATAAAGAGATAGTTCTGAAGCCATGGGGCTCTTCAAAATGTTCAGATTTAGGTATTAAAGACAAAAGATTAGAGTTGAGAGTCGGGTGTACCTTTCTTGACCTCCTGGATTCTTCTACCACTTCAGTATATTTGTACCTAGGATTGGCCAGGCTTCCTAGTAGAATTATGTCGTAAATCTGTCTAGTCCTGACTTCTTGTTTCAGCAAAAACTTTAACTACCTCCTCCACCTCTTCCAACGCGACTTCTCTCATTAGTGCCACGTTTTGATCTCTGCTTACCAGCCGGGGTATATGCCTTATGATCTAGTTAATCACCTATGATATGTCAGGGATCGGTTCTAACATAATATTTTGGAAATGGTTTACCAACATGTTTTCCATTTCTTCATGTTGTACCAGTCTGTTTCCTCCTGGGTCCAACAAGGAGAATATTCGACTGTGTTGTCTATGTTGCACCATTACCTTGTGGAAGAATATAGTGTTCCTTTCTCCTTCTCTCAGCCATTGAACTCTTGATTTTTGCCTCCATAAGATCTCCTCCCACTTCCTCCTTTCCTTAGTCCATGTCACTAGCTTACCTTCCTCCTCTACCAAGGCTTCTGATTGACCCTATGTTATTGTTCTCTATTGGACCTACTTCATACATGACTGTAGTCGTTCTTGGTATTTTTGGATGTGCCCAAAATCTTCTTTGTTCCATTTCTTGATTTTATGTTTTAAATCCTTAAAACGGAGCTGGAATGTGTGCATATAATTTCTCTCGTGTTCAGAGCTCGAGTCCCACCATTCCTTTACTTTTCGAGGAAGGATGGGTCACACAACTAGAAGGACTCGAACCTGAAGGGCTTGTTTTGGTGCCCCTGCTTGAGGTATATCTCCAGCCTAATAGGTTAGTGATCTGAGCCTAAACATAATAATATTGAGGCTTCATAATATATGTATCTTCTGATGAGATCCTCGGATGCCAGGAACCAGTCAAGTCGTGAGGCCACCTGGTGAGCTCCTCCCCTCCTGTTATACCAACTATGCATTCCATTGATTGTTGGAATATCAACAATATGCATATTATCTTGCATGTTTTGAAATGGTTCCATTTCTGGTTCCTCTCTTCCGATGCCCCATTTTTTCTCGGCTATCGATGTTATCTGGTTGAAATCTCCTCCTATCAGACATATTTTTTCATCATGTAATTATCCTAGATTTCCTAAACTCTAAATGAAAGCCTCCTTCTCTCCTAGAGTGTGAGGGCCATAGATCACCGAAATAAAAACCCATTATATATTTCCTATGGGTTCGAATCATCCTAAAAATATTCGATGCGTTCCTAGCCAAATATCTACTATAACCTCCATGGGGTTCCATAGAATAGAAATACCTTATGCACTTCCTTCTGCATATATTCCTACTGCTTCATACCTTGGGCATATTCGAATAATAATAGCCTCTATTTTTTCCCCTAACATATTTGTTTCTTGGAGGAAAATTATCTAAGGCTTCTCCTTTTGCAGACGATCTTATAGGCATCTCTGTTTACCTCGGCTATTGTTGCCTTTCACATTCCAGGAGATTATAATCATTGATAAACTTTGTGTAGTTGCTGGAATATCACTAATAGCGGTATTTCCCTTCCTGAGTTCACTATCATCTCCCATACCATTTTTATATACTCCTGGATATTTTTCCTTCTCATTTTATTCCCTAATTTTCCTCCTTTTTGCGTTCCTGGTTGATCCCCCGAGTCCAACTTTCTTTGTCTATGGTTGGCCATGTATTGCTAGAAAATTTCCCTCTACAAAATCTTTTGGTCTTTTAGGATAAACCTTTCATCTAGATGTCTCCATTCATGAAGTAGCCTTTTTAGTACCATTTCCCCCGTGCTCAGATCTTCCTTTGATGCATCAACTTCCATAGCCAAGAGATCTATTGTTTGTTACTGATGCTCTTTGTCAAACAGTTCTGATTGGGCTTTCATTTTTAGTGTGGCCGCTATCTTTCAAAGATATTTCTCCTAGTCCTGTTCCTTTGAGATCTTAATATCTTTTGAGGATTCCCATTCCTCTTGCAGCACTTCAAAAATATTCTGATTTGTTCTTTGCTTTGGATGGTTAGGGTTTGGAGTCTGCATCCCCTTTGAATTATTTTTCTTGTGTGTGACCTCCTTGAACTCCTCATTTTTTTCTACTGATATTTCTTGGTTCTGACCCCCATTCGTTGCTTCAATGTCAGACTGGTTCAATGTGCATGATTTATACAAGTGGCCATACTCATGGCATCAGAAACATCGAAACAATATGTGTTCATAGTCCAGATGTTGCTTCCAAAACTCATCTTCGTATTCCAACTCCACCGTTTCAGGGAGGGGATCTGAAATATTCATGTAGACACAAATGCGATCATATCATGTATATATTCCCCTGCGGGTTGATTTGGCTATTTTAACAAAACTTCTAATTTAGTTTCCAATACCTTCCAGTATTTCTGGATCCCAGAAGTTTACTGATAGGGAAAAAAGACCTACCCAGACAGGTGCAGCCAAGAAAAATTCCCTATCTGGGTTTTATCATTCCTCCCAATATCTCATAAAGAGGCCTGCATTGTGGTAGAAATAAGGGTGATTTTCGAAAATTATTTCTTTGTCTTGCAGATTCGAAATTACTGTGAAGAAGCCTATGGCTCCTAGATTTAGTTCGATATGGCCTTTTGGTTTCCATTTATGTTGTATCCATTTGATCGGATCCTTTTTTGTTGGCCATATTCCAATAAACTTGCATATCAGGGCGTGGTATTTCATGTAGTTGCGATATTGCTCCAGTTTTTCCGTTGGAATAAAAAATCGAGGTTTCTTTGCTGCTCATAGGAGGCACTGTCCTCGAATTCTCACTTGCCATTGGGCCCCAAGAACCAGACCAATGGTACCGCCATTTTTATAGGGGACAATATCCTTGCTTTTATTCCCACTAGATTCTCTGACGGTTAAATTACGATAGGAGGGGATCACTCGCCTCCCCGTCTGAGGCTTTCATCGCCCCTGTCATATTCAGACCTAGTGTGATCAGCTACAACATGCTTCAGGATGGCTTCAAGTGCGCCGAGAAACCATGCTGGTGTACCTAACCCTAACATAGTGCATTTTTTAACAACTTCATTCAAAATTATGCTTTTGTAGTTGTTTTGTGAAAAGAACACTAAATATAATCAAGTGAAAGAAGAAGCTAATTAAGTTAAGTAAAAATACATCAGAAGTAGTTATCGAAGTAAGCGAAATCACGCAATTTTTGCCCCTATATTTATCAACACCTCTAACATCGGGCAAGAGAGTTACCATTTAATTAGAATGAAAGAATGATAATAGCCTAGTGTTTCACCATAGGTTAGAGGTGTTGACATTATAGAAATTTTGAGGTCTAAAATGGGCCTCCTAAGAAAAATGTACAACCAAAATAAAATTTATAAGAAGCAATAGGATTCAAGATGATGATGTCAACCATGGGGGATGATTCACCATTTTTGGGGTAAAAAAAGTAAAAATAATAAAAATTAATAGAATAATAAAACTACTTTTTTAACTTCTATTTTCAACTTATCTCCCTAAATTTTTACTCAAATTTCGATTCGGAGCACTCGTTGGATTGAAAATTTGATTCCTCATCCAAGGACTACCCGCATTTCATACTTTCGACGGACCCTGCTACATAAAAAATGAGAAATACATGTAAAAACGTGATTGAAATAATGTTTTTCATGTATTTCTCATTTTTCATTTAGCAGGTTCAATCGAAAGTATGCAACATGGGTACTCCTTGGATGAAGAATAAAATTCGGGATCCAACAAGTGTTCCTGATTGAAATTTGAGTAAACCCATAGGGAGACAAATTGAAAATATGATACGAATGGGAAATGGCACCAACCCATGGTATTCATCTACCCATGTTATCCATCCACCCATGGAATTTACCCATGGTATTGTAAATGGCATCGACTCATGGTATTCATCCACCCATGATATTTATTCTCCCATGGTATTGTAAGTGACCCATGGTATTTATCCACTCATGGTATTCATCCACACATGGTATTTACCCATGGTATTGTAAGTGGTATCTACTCATGGTGTTGGCCTATGGTATCTACACATGGTATTGTAACTCAAAAAAGGCTATAAATAACAAGCCTCAGTTTGTAAAAGGAAAAATTTTCCGCCACAATGTAGCTTCTATGATTATTCTCTGATTTAATAAAACAAGTTCGTTGTGGTTTTATTTTCTTTGTGTTCTCTTTTGTTTTCTGGCATTCTAATTTTGCAGATCTTGTCAGATCCATTTCATATTTTGTAGAACTTGGGGGCCTCACCCAAGATCTGGATCAGTGGTATTAGATTCAGGTTATGAATCCATGGGAATGAGGGTTTGAAACATATTTCAGTTTCAATGTTTTGCAACAATCTTTAGCAAAATCCATGAATTTATTTATTTATTTATTTTTATTTTTTTTTGCGGCGAGTTTTCAGATCAGATCTGAAACTTTTGGTAAAAAATTTACAAAAAAAAAAAAAGACCAGATCTGGATTCCTTGTGAAAAAATACTCAAATTCAAAAAAAAAATCGGCCAAATTGGAGTTCGGATGAGGGAGATATCACTGATTCAAAATCAGCAATGTTGAAGCAATTTTTCTGCGACAATTCATGGACGACAGCTCTCTTGTCATTTTTTGCAGTTTTTAATGCAAAATTTCAGAAGAATTGATATAGATCTGAGCTCCTCTTGAAAAATCACCCAAGTTCAAAAAACAAATCGGTCGAATCA
The DNA here is from genome assembly GCA_034641835.2 of Pinus albicaulis. Classification (NCBI taxonomy): domain Eukaryota; kingdom Viridiplantae; phylum Streptophyta; class Pinopsida; order Pinales; family Pinaceae; genus Pinus; species Pinus albicaulis. The sequence continues at coordinate 1,381,930,351 of CM076581.1, forward strand.
GAGTCTGGATGTGGGAGTTATCGTTGATTTAAAATCAACTATTTTTTTTCAGAAATTTTGTGACGGCGAGATAGTTCCAGCGCGAATCTGAGAGTCTAGAATCTCCAGATAGTGGTTTCAAACACATGAGAAGATTTAGAATGATCATTCCATTTCCAAAAATAGGTTATAATAAATATTATGAGTTATATTGACCGAGTTATGCTTATTTTAAATCTGGAGCAGCATTCGGAGCGGGTTCCCTTTGGAGACGTGCCCTCCCACCCCGCTTTAGTAGGCAGCTGCTTCACATTCATCAGTTTGATCATAGCAGCATTCGGCTTGGGTTATTTGGAGACGTTCCCTCCCACCCAAAGCTATGTAGGCACCTATTACTTCATCAACAATCAGCATCACGGTTATGGGTCAACCGCACAAAATCATTTTCATCGAAGTCCATTTGCTAGGCCGCACACTGTTAGTCACACAGTTGGTCACAAGCATTACAGGGTATCTCTATCCTCGGATCTTCATTTTTCATGGTTTTGGTTCATCCACAAACCCACACTTCATCGAAGTCCATTTGCTAGGCCGCACACTGTCAATATCACAGTTGGTCACAAGCATTACAGGGTATCTCTATCCTCGGATCTTCGTTCATCACGGTTATGGGTTAACTACAGAAAACCCTTCTCTTCAGTGGCTCTTCATATTCAACAAAGGCTTCTCAGGAGGGAACTTCACGCAATGGGGACCATTGCTTCTTAAGGAGGGAGGAATGATCTGAATGGGAAATGACATCAACCCATGGTATTCATCTACCCATGTTATCCATCCACCCATGGAATTTACCCATGGTATTGTAAATGGCATTGACTCATGGTATTCATCCACCCATGATATTTATTCACCCATGGTATTGTAAGTGACCCATGGTATGTGTCCACCCATGGTATTCATCCACACATGGGATTTACCCATGGTATTGTAAGTGGTATCTACTCATGGTATTGGCCTATGGTATCTACACATGGTATTGTAACTCAAAAAAGGCTATAAATAACAAGCCTCAGTTTGTAAAAGGACATATTGTCCGCCACAATGTAGCTTCTATGATTATTCTCTGTTTTAATAAAAAAAGTTCTCTGTGGTTTTATTTTCTTTGTGTTCGCTCTTTTTTTCTGGCATTCTAATTTTGCAGATCTTGTCAAATCCATTTCATATATTTTAGAACTTGGGGGCCTCACCCAAGATCTGGATCAAAATACGAGTTGAAAAAGTAGTTTTTTTTTCTTTTTTCCTTCTAAAATTTGAAGATGTAATCTAACCTTATTTTATTATTTCCACTATTATTTTATAATTTCCTTAGGAGGCCCAGTTTAGACCTCAAAATTCCCCTAATTCTAGTTTCCAAGTGACAACTTGGATAATTTGTGAATTTCTCCAAGTGATGCCTTATTGCACTCATGCTGACGTATAATTCTTTCCATGGGTAGTGGATTGACACATCAACATAGTTAGCTCATTCAAGGACAATAATTATCTTTGAGTCAAGTATGTTAACCAAGATTATGAATAACAGTCCTAGAGGCCTAAAATTACTCAACCATAGAGTTGAATAGGTTCCTTCCAGCATCAATCTCAGGATTACTCTCTAGATAGGTTGAGTGATCCCATTTAGCATCATGGCCTAAAGTGAGGCCTTTAGATTTGGGACCATAATACTCAAATATATTGACAATGTCCCTAGGGTGTAACCACGAGTCAAATAGAATGATGGTGAACCAGGACTATTTATTACATCATGGGCCAAAAGCGTGGACCAAAATCATGGTGACTAGTTGATGTTAATGATGTATCATATGTTGGAGATGCTGATTAGAATCATCGTACCTAGTTGATGTTGCAAATTCTTACCATAGGTGAAATATGTTGACCATGGTTATGGTAATAAGATGATGTTGATGTTGATGATAAATGATTCACCTTTTATTAGAGAAATTTGTCAACAAGAGAACATCTAGATAGTCATTATGAATACCTCCCTAGCTAAGAGGGAGTGTTGAATTTTGTAGCTATGGTCGGTTTTCATAATTAATATTTTAGCCCTTGAAATATATATAATGAAAATTTAAGACATGTTCTTAATGTCATTTATTTTAGTCCTTGAAATGATTAATATAAGACATGTTCTTCATGTCAGTTTCCAAAGAGAAAATTTTGAATTTTGAATTTTTGGCCCCAAACTTGTTAAGTTAGCCCTTCTTCAAGTCAAGTTGGCCCCAGTGAAGAGGCACCCTTTCAGGCTAGCCAGAACACTATATATAAGGAACTCGACCTCCTCCTTCAAGCATAACTCGATGTCTCATAAGAAACAACATATTTTGGGCATCCAAGAAAAGGAAAAGAATAAGGACAAAAAATAAGACAGAGACATCTCAAGTACTTTTTCTATCTCTTCTTGACTTCGCACGTGTGGTTCTCTCTCCTACAGCTTCGCACATGCGAGTTTCTGGGCATATTTTGGGCAATAGGTTGAACTTATGGGAAACATATTTTGGGTAGCAGGTCTGAATTTTTTGGGCAACAAGGCCAAGTTTTCTAGGAGGCTGAATTTAAACCTAGATAGATCAGGGAAGGCCAAGTTTGTTGGGAAAACAATTGACTTGACAAGAGGGAAGTTTGACCAATTTTTACAATAGCATTGTTTGTCAGTTTGACCATCATATTTGACTAGAAGAGTTAGGTGTATCTCTTGTTGAACTGCAAAATTTCTCTCATGAAAAGGTTGTTGGGATTTTCCCCCAAGTAGGATTTCCCAAGGTAAATATCGTGTTAACTTTATGCATTGTAATATTTATTGTCCTTGTGCATTTATGATTGAATTTCTGAAGTGTAAATTCTTAATGATAATCTGGAAATGATAAGCAAATATCTACATCATTAGAAGCAATTATCATATTTTTTAAAATTAGTGCTTATATCTATTGCACTTAAAAAATCAACAATCGGGACAATGAATTTAATGTTATTTTCAAGATAACCTTCCCATTAATTATGACCTCTTAAATCTCACCTTTCCCACTTTTCTCTTGCGATTCTCCTCTTTTATACTGCCAAGGGTCGAGGTCCAAGATGCTGCGATGAAAACTTTCCTATCGGGTGCCAAGAAATCTTCCCGGCACATAATGAAAGTGACCCATCCATCATACACTTGGCACTTAAAAATTTTAAGTCGTGGCCAATGTAGATGCACATACACATATATATATGTATAGAGAGGGAATTCATGTCATTGATACTTAGTATTATGCAACTTTGTCATGAGCTTGTATGTGTGTGTAGTGCTAATCCTTCTAGAGCTTATATTGTAGGGAAAATTCCCTTATGCGTGTGCGCGCGCACACACACACACACACACATATTAACAGGGATGCCCACGAATCTTAGTTGAATGAGAATTCAATCTCATCCCATCCATTATAGCCATTAAAGTCATGCGTAAAAGAAAATTTTGATTTCTTGCAAACAATCCCACAACACAGAGCTTACTATCACTAGTCCTTTGCATGCAAGAATTTAAACAAGTAAATAGAGATTTACATATATGTCATGCCTTAGAAATTAAATTGGACTCTAACTCATTAATAAACACAAAATTTAGTCATTCCTCAACAATCACACAGGAAATCAACATTCCTCATTCTTCATATAGGGATAAGCACTCCTCATCATTAGAATATGCACTTTAACAACACAATAAGCATTTCTATAGTATTTATATAAGGTTCACATACACAGGAACTTAGATAAGCACTTATGCTATAAGGAGAAGTCTCACAACTGAAATTGGGACTTCAACTCTCCACCCAACCCATTAGAGAGCTTTTGAGGTCTAAAATGGGCCTCCTAAGAAAAATGTACAACCAAAATCAACTTTATTAGAACAAAAAAGATTCAATATGATGATGTCAACCATGGGGGACGATTCACCATTTTTAGGGTAAAAAGGTAAAAAGATTAACAAATAATAGAATAATAAAACTATTTTTTCAACTTGTATTTTGAACTTATCTCCCTAATTTTTTACTCAAATTTCGAGTGGAAGTACTTGTTGGATGAAAAATTTAATTAGTCATCTAAGGAGTACCCATGTTGCATACTTTCGATGGACCGTGCTACACGAAAAATGAGAAATACATGAAACAATGTGATTTCAATCATGTTTTCATGTAGCAAGGTCCATTGAAAGTATGCAACATGGGTACTCCTTGCATGAGGAATCAAATTATGCATCCAACGAGTGTTCCCTCTCGAAATTTGGGTAAACCCATAGGGATATAAGTTGAAAATACGAGTTGAAAAAATAGTTTTTTCTTTTTTCCCTCTAAATTTTGATGATGTAATCAAATATTGTTTTATTATTTCCACTATTATTTTATAATTTCCTTAGGAGGCCTCAAAATTACCGTAATAGGCTTAGATTGACGACACTCTAGGATTTCTTGTAGTCAGTCACCCCTAGGCCATATTCAGAGTTTGAGGAGGAGATATCAAAGGAACTAGTTGTCAAATGGTGTTTTTATTGATGCCAACATCATATTTGAATGCTCTTAGTATTCGTCTATGGATCACATTAATTGGAATCTCTACAGGTCAAGAAATCCTCGAAGAATGAGAAGCTCTTGTGGTGCGATCATGCAACCCCACTTGTGATAAAGTTTTTGGATAAGAATATTATAAATTTTCAAGTAAGACCATCATAATTTGATATCCCTCATCGTGTCAATTCCAATGGTAGGTGGCACACCCCATGACTCCTTAGAGTAGAAGAGATACACTTAATTGAAGTTAGTGTGTTCCAAATGAATGATGCTAGCTTACTCAAGTCTTCCTATGGTTGAAATATTATTTTCAAAATAGTATTATTATAATAAAATGTGGGACCCAACCATGTAATAGTCATTTGGACCGAGGCCTAAATTTAAATGACTAGGATTGTTTAAAGATCATATCGATAAAATAAATTTGAAAACCATGTTGACCTACACAAATTTCAATGGCTAAAAAATTCAACATTATTAATTTTAATATGAATGGATGGTTGGCCATCTATATAAAACAACCCAACCAAACCAATATATACAATGAATTTTCATATAATTTGCAGGGTGAAAAAAAAATCTAAAATCGTTCTTCAAAATTTATGTGTAAGGTTCCATTTTGTTTTGGTTCATGTTGATGAGTGATACAGAGTTTTTTTTTTTTTTTTCCCCAGCATAGGTCTGAAGGCGTTTGAATGAGTGAAGGAGCTAGAATGGCATTGCGATGGTTCTAATATGCTTGTCTCAAGTCAGTTCTTTGAAAAATGCACATGAGAAAAAATTGAATTGGCATAGTGTGACAAGATACAAAATGATGAGGAGACAATATGTGAATTGTTTTTATGTAATAAAGCATGAATTTTTCACCAATTCGCAGAGGTAGTCTAATTGGGTATCTTAGAAGCAAGATGTGCAAAGGATTTTTTTTTAGTTTTATCATGACTTGTTGCTCTGGATGAATTGATAAAAACTTGATTGTAATTGATTCTTGATCCATGGTTAATTTGTTGGAGAATTTCGAGCGAAGGTCTAGTTATAATATGGAATCTCAACAAAAATTATGTTGCATCACTTGACTACATTCATATTTTCATTTCCTGTGGAATACCATGCAAAGAAGTTTTTTGTTTTGCAAAGGTCATTTATAGGAAACAGTATTTTGGCTGAAAACCTCCAGGCATGGTTTCTGCGCAAGAAATTATATGTGCTCCTTAAGAACCTTGATTATAGCTCATGTTGCAAACCTAGATGATTCATCATATGGTGATTTTTGGTATGTCAACATGTGGTTGACGATGCATACAAAAGTTATATGATCACCACAGACCAAATCGGACCTTGTGCTCATCAATAACAACACTTGAATAAGAACTATTGTATTTCTTGGTCAGTAAGACATTAGTGTTGTTTATGTGAATGTAATATCCCAAAAGGGAGAATGCAGTAATAAAAAAACACAATAGCTGGAAACTACAACAATGAAAAAATAATATAAATACACCATAAAAATGTACAGAACAGTTGAGCCATTTTATTAATAGGAGGTGGATAAACCAGTACAACAGTGCTCAAAATATGAGAGACTGAAGAAAAAGAAGTGGCCTAGAATGACCCTGAAGTCTTCCCACAAGACGGACTATGTGACTATTGGACTGTTGGAAGGAATACTGCGATGTCCCTGCTACAACTTATGGGACTACAACTGCCAGAAAAATATAAAATTCTAGATCTGGTAGTTCCAGAGCTTAGATGATGCCGAGATTTCACATCCGGGCTCTATCATGAATACTTAAGATAACCCAGAAAGGATTTCCAGATCTGACAATCTTGGAAAATCATCCCCTTAGGCTTGAAACTATATGACTGTTAGGTATGCAGATCTACTGCACGAGCTAAAGATATGATGGTTGCAATAAGGCACAACCAACTCAGTGCATAGAGGGATTATCCCTCATTCAGATCCTTAAGCTAGAAGCTCAAGATATGTCTCCTCCAACCTCCTCTAATAGATGCAGCTGTTGAATACACTACAACTGAGTAAAACTGCACTGTCAGGGATGGAGGCTATATGGCTTGATGATATATGTTGCAATGAAGCTCCTGGATCATGGAAATAGTATTCCCAAAGTGAAGTGAAGGTCCCTCACAGGATTTCCAACTGAAATACTGGAAACTTCCCTCCTCCAATAGATCTACAGGACTGGACTCCGCAATTCCTAAGGGAAATACTGTTGCATGGAGGTATAAACTAATGGACTAAATGCCGGATATGAATATGATGTTCCTAGAAGACTAATCTTGAAGCACCAGGTGAAAGGATGAATCCTCCACCAGTTTCTTAGCTGAAATGCCAAGAACTACGTCCTCCTCTCAAACCCTCAAGCAGGAATGCGTAATTCCTGAGACTGAATGTGCATATGAGAGTGGATGAATGTGGAACCAATGCCTAATGATGTATGACAACTCAAAGGAACCTTCCCAGAGTAGGCACTTGAAGTCCCCCGTGGGTAAGGGTGAGATTCTCGCTCGGAAACACCCATGTGCTAAACAACAGAGCAGACTTAACTAAACAACTGAAGCATGCATAGAAATGTCAAATGACAAATCCATATCTAAACAGATCAAAAATAATAATCTAAAGCATGCCTTTTATTTTTTCCTTCATCTCCCTTTTATGCTTTGTGAGCCTTCCATAGCCCTAGCTCACCTCATAACTGCATTGCACATGTGGTGATCCGGATTTATGCAGGAACGCAACAGAATAAACACATAACCATAAATACAGATATGCAGCGGAAATAACACTTCATTTCATTAATATCAAAGAACTGAAATTTGCTTACAGACAATGGAAATAAAACTAGCTAGGGGGCACTGGTAGCTATCTCTGAGAAGAGATGTGGTGGCTACAGGCCTCTGAACTGAGTTACAATGAGGCTCGAGGGCCTATTTATTATTGAGAAACAATGGATAACCCTCAACATCCCAAAAACCTAACCCTAGGAGATGAAGCACCAAAACTATGGGCCCCGTTTGGGTAAATTGGTGTTTCAACTTCCCAGGGACGTAACTTTGGCATACTATCTCCGTTTGACGCACATGATACATCGTTAGAAAGCTCTATCCGAGGACTACAACTTTTGTGACGATCAAATTTAGTACCCAAAAAACGTCGTTTAGGGCCTCAAAATAGCTCCGGAAGTTCAGGACCCGAAAAACTGCTAAAAATAGTGAGTTATGCATAAACTGAAAAACTGAAAGAGACAATGGTGGGGGGCCAAGTGGAATAGGTGGGTGGCCACCAATATCCACCTGGATCATTCCTCCCCCCTTAGGAAGCAATGGTCCCCATTGCGTTAAGTTCCTCCATGAGATGAGGAAATTTCTGCTGAACTTGGTCCCTGGTGAACCACTTTCCTTGGTCCAGGAGTTGGCCAGCTTTGACAACCCGATACAGTTGGATCTGCTGTTGACGAGTGTTCTTGATTTGCATGTCCATGATACAATCTGTGGTGGCCTGTTCCATGCAGTCTGGGTTTAACTCTGTTGGTGTGAGTTGTTCGGCAATGTCCGAGGTGTCCAGTAGAGGTGGAAAGTAAGGACGAAGGCGATCCACATTGAAGACTGGGTGCAGACCAAGGAATGGTGGAATACTAAGCTCGAAGGCATTATTACCTACAGCCTTGGTGATGGTGTACGGCCCGTATCGGAGCGGGCGAAGCTTGCGGTGAGGTCCAGTGAGGCGCTCCTTCTGCAAATGCAGCCATACTTTCTCGCCCACCTGGAAGTTGTGTGGCACCCGGTGTTGATCATGGCGCTGCTTGTACTTCGCATTAGCTCTGTCCAATATATCATGAACCTGTTGGCGGATGTGTTGAATGCGCTCGATGAAGCTACTTGCTTTGTCAACTTCAGACTGGACATGAGCTGAATCGGCCTGAGCAGCTGCAAATGGCATGGCTATGTCAATGGGACATAGTGGCTGGAATCCCAAGCCCACCTGAAAGGGGCTATGGCCAATTGAGCTGTGGAGAGCCCGGTTATAACTGTGTTGTACATAGGGGAGGCTCTCGTCCCATGTGCGTGGATGCTTTGAGTTGTACATGCGCAGAATGTGTACAATCATTCTGTTGACGACCTCTGTCTGGCCATCTGTTTGGGGATGGAAAGCTGTGGACTTGGTGAGCTTTGTGTCCAACATTGACGAGAGGCTGGACCAAAATGTGCTGAGGAACCTGCTATCTCGATCTGATATGATAGACTGTGGGATCCCAAAGTGCACCCACACTCGTTCAAAGAAGAGTTTAGCAGTGGCTTCTGCTGTGATATTCTTCTTACAGGCCGCCATGATGGCCATCTTCGAGAATCTGTCAACGACCACGAAAACACAATCATTTCCATTCTTAGTAGAAGGCAGGCCCGACATGTAATCCATGGAGATGGATTCCCACGGTCGACTAGGGGTAGGTAGTGGAGTATATAGGCCTTACTTCTTGATGGTCGGTTTGGCAATGGCACAAGCAGTGCAGGATCTGATGTGCTTCTCGACATCCTTTCGAAGGTTCGGCCAATAGAAATACTTCTGCAGGATTGCTACTGTTTTCTCGACCCCGAAATGCCCAGCGACTCGACTGTAATGTGCTTCCCATATCATCTTGGCACGCTCGCTTGAAGGAACACAAAGGTGTCCCAGGTGACATAAAAGTGCATCTTGGAGGTGAAAATTTGGAACTTGCGTGCCCCACAAGAGTGCCTTGTAAGTGTGGCCGAATTCTGGGTCACTCTCATAGAGAAGCGGCCAATCAGAAGTCTCGTGCCCACAAGAGTTGAGCACGGTGGTGAGCGCCACGATCGGTGGTCGGCTGAGGCAGTCTGCAACATTATTGGTGCTACCCTTCTTGTACTTGATGTTCAAATGAAGCTGTTGCAGATATGTGGACCACTTCTGATGGCGATCATTCTGCAACTTCCCTTGTGTCTGTATGAACTGCAGGGGCCGGTGGTCTGTGTGGATGATTGTTTCCTTCCCTAAAATATAATGCTTCCATTGTCGACAGGCTTGCACAATGGAATACATTTCTTTATTAGGTTTTCTGGCCTTAGACGAACAATGTTTCAACTTTGTATTCTTTGCTGAATCTGCACTATTGAGTAGGCACTTCATCACTAGTGAGAAGCATTCCATCTCGATCTCAAATGGTGACACCGTCTGATAAGAGGTGAACGCGAGGCGAACGAGCGATTTTTCAATTCTTTGAACGCCTTCTGTTGAGGTTCCGACCAAAAGAATTTTGCTCTCGCTCCTGCTTTGGTGACTTGACTCAAGGGCCAAGTGATATGAGAGAATCCCAACACGAATCTACGGTAGAAATTAGCAAGACCCAGAAAGCTGCGAAGCTCTGTTATAGTAGTCGGTGCTGGCCAATCCCGAATGACTTGGATCTTGGCTGGATCCACATGCACCCCCCTTTCATCAATAATGTATCCCAGATATTGAACCTGGGTCATGCCAAAAGTGCACTTCTCCAAATTGGCACACAACTTGTGTTGCCGCAGTGTTTTGAGGACTTTTCGGATGTGGTGAAGGTGCTCTTCCCAAGTCTGGCTGAAGATCAGAATGTCATCCAAGTACACCACTACAAATGAGTTGGTGAATGGCCGCAAGATGTCATCCATCATCCTCATGAAGATGGCAGGAGCATTCGTCAACCCGAAAAGGCATGACTAGCCATTCAAAAAGGCCTTCCTTGGCTTTGAAGGTAGTCTTCCACACATCAGAGGGTTCAAATGGTACCTGGTGATACCCAGACTTCAGGTCGATCTTGCTGAAATATTTTGCACCTTGGAGTTGGTCCAGAAGGTCATCAATCCGTGGGATTGGGTACCTATTCCGGACGGTGATCTTGTTCAGCGCCCGATAGTCAATACAGAGTCTCCACGTCCCATCCTTCTTCTGTACCAACACGATCGGGCTCCCACGGGGCGATGAACTTGGTCTGATGTGACCTTTCTGCAACAGCTCCTGAATCTGCCTCTTGATTTCATCATTTTCCAGAACAGAGCGTCGATAGATCGATCCATTGGGTAGTGGCGCACCTGGGGTCAGATCAATCGGGTGCTTGACCTGGCAGTGCAGAGGAACCCCTGTGGGTGAGGTGAAGATGTCCCCGTACTCCTCCACGACCTTATCCATTTGTTGTTGTCGTGCGGAGGGGCCCTGTCTGGAGGTCGTGGCCACAGTCTTCTTCTTGCCCTGGGGGAGGATCATCAGGAAAACGAATTTCCTGGTTTGGGAAATGAGCTTACTACATTGTTTTGCAGTAACCAAAGAGATAGTCGTGGGAGGTGGTACCTCTGGTATCCTATACAACTTATTTCCCAAAGTAATAATAACAGCACGAGGTCGAGACTCATACACAGCATGACGCCTCCACAAGTATGGTTGTCCTAATAATACATCAGAAACATCAATAGGAGCAACGTCACATAATACCTCATCCGCGAAGGGCTTGATGCTATAGGGAAGGTGACACTGCTGGCTGACGCGGAGATCTCGTCCTTGGTGAAACCACCCGATGGTGTATGGATGTGGGTGAGTTGTGGTCGGCAAGCCTAGCCGCTTCACGGCGTCTACTGAAATGAGGTTCTTTTGGCTCCCATTGTCGACAATGAACTGTACAGGGGAGCCCCACTTTACATGCGGGAGTGAAGAGAGCGTTCCTCCTCCTGGATCTTAGAGTTCCTCATGCAGACCTTTGTAATAGCAGTGGCATTGGGCTCACGTAATAAGCCCATTTCCCTTTCATTCCCCTTTTAGTTAAGATTGGTCGGAGCATGCATCGGCTCGAAGCCCTCATCTCGGCCACTATGGCTGGCAGCCCGACACTCACTTGTGTTGTGAGTGGAGCTCTTCTGGAACTCACACCACTTTCCCGTGTCCTTCTTTGGCTTCACGGTGTTGTTCTTGTCTTGTGGCTTTGACGGGTTGTCCTTAGCCGCCATGCTCTGTCCTTTGTTCTGCGGTTTGGAAGCACCTTTTCCTTGCTTTTGATTCACAGATCCAAAGTCTCGCTTCTTCTGTTTGAATTTCTGCTCAATCTTGGCAGCATACCGGTATGCCGTACCAAGCGAGAAGATGTCGAGGAACTCCATTTCCTCCTGAATGTATCTGTGCAGACAGCTGCGATACTTTAGCACCAAATGTTTCTCTGAATCTTTGATACCCAACTTTGTGCGCGGGGTATGGAACAGATTCGTCAGCTCATGCACATCTTGATCCCTTTGTTGTCGCAGCGTGGTCCATTGTATGTACTTGTCCTCATAGCTCCCCATGGGATAGTACTGTTCCTTGACGCGTCTCATAAATAATTCCGTTAGGTAAATGGGGAGAGGTTCTGTGGGTCCTTATTCTCCTCATAGTAGGTTTCCCACCAGTCCTTAACATGGGGGGTAGCTTTGAGGAGTGCAAAAATAATCTTCTCCCGGTCTGAAAAGTCATGAACAGAGAAATATCCTTCTAATAGATTCAAACATCTATCTACGGCATCTGCGTCTATTTGACCCTCAAATATGGGAATGTCAAAATTTACTTGTACCTTAAAGGGAGTCGCAACTCCAGAGTGGCTACTGGATGCAGATGCGCCGCCGGTGGGTAGCCATTGAAGGATCTGAGCAAAGTTATCCATCAACGCGTTCCTTTGTTTTTCGAGGCCTCCTCGAGCAATATTTTGATAGGATCTCCTGCTCCCTCATCTTTCTTTTCGTCCCCCATGGGCGTCAGTATTCGAGTTTGCGAGGCTGATCTTCTGAGTTCCTGCAGATCAAGCCTAGCTCCATGTCACCCCGCCTCGTTGGGGACATGCAAGAAGGATCGAGAAAAACGGACAGCCTACGTACTGCTGATCGGATTTATACGAGGCACTGCTGAGAATAAAAACATAACTATAAATACGGATATTGACGGAAATAACACTTCATTTCATTAATATCAAAGAGTTGAAATTTTCTTATAGACAGAATGGAAATAATCTAGCTAGGGCGCTGGTAACTATCTCTGAGAAGAGATGTGGCGGCTACGGGCCTGTTGGATTACAATGAGAGCTCGAGGCCTATTGTGCTGAGAAACAATGAGTAAACCCTCAACAACCCAGTAACCCTAGGAGATGAAGCGCCAAAACTATGGGCCCCGTTTGGGTAAATTGGTGTTTCAACTTCCCAGGGACGTAACTTTGGCATACTATCTCCGTTTGACGCACATGATACATCGTTAGAAAGCTCTATCCGAGGACTACAACTTTTGTGACGATTTTGATGATCAAAATCGCAACAAATTTAGTACCCAAAAAACGTCGTTTAGGGCCTCAAAACGGCTCCGGAAGTTCAGGACCCGAAAAACTGCTAAAAATAGTAAGTTATGCCAAAACTAAAAAACTGAAAGAGACAATGGTGGGGGCCCAAGTGGAATAGGCGGGTGGCCACCAATATCCACCTGGATCATGTGGCCACTAGCCTCCATGAAGACTGCGTTGTATCTCCATGTTCTCCACTATCTCTACATTTAATTCCCACTCTCTCCATCATGTGTGCATTAGATGCACCACTTCCTCCACTATTTCATCATTAGTGCTCTATGATCTTACTTTTATTGCACCATGATCTCATTTGACTTCCTTCATGATCTCCATGATCTTCTCATTAATGATCCATGATCTCCACTCTTCCTTCATTAAGAAGCTGCTCCACTACTCCATAATGCATATCTACTTCTAAATTATCCACATACACACATCAAAAGTGTAATTTATTCATTTATGGGGTTTATGGGTCCCTCCACCCTCTTATTTACTTAATTAATTAAGAAAAGAAATAACTCTATTATTCCAATTATCTAATGGAAATTGGGAATATTACAGTCCTCCCCGCAAAAATTTTGCTTGTCCTCAAGCAACTACAAATTTGGATGCTACAAAAATCCATCTCCCTCCAAATGACATCCTCATATGGAAGGCATCCCCATCTGCCACAATGTGCAATGCATGCCCAGCTCCAAAGCTGCCTCTCTATAATGTCTAGAATGGCCTCCAACTGAAAAGTTAGATGCCTCTCCTCATCAATAAGTATCCAAGTGGCAACCATATGATATCCAAGATCCTCCTCTATGCATGAGATACATAAAGTGAAGTGGTATCTTCCCAAAGTGGAAAGTCCCCCATCATAAACTATCTCTCCATCCCATGCTACATGAAATAGATAATATATATCCATGCTTCCATCCTTGGCCCTGTTGGCCTTGTTGGATCCAAGCATAATCCCAAAAATGTGAAAAATAAGAAGTAGAGACATATGGATGAACATGTAAGATGTCAAACCATATTCTCCCAATAACAACCACCACAGAAAATCCTTCTACTTCCATGCCAAATCATTATTAAACCAAGTAAGAGAGCCATACTCTCTCAATAGAAGCCACCACAGAAATACCTCTTGTTGTCATGTCATATCAACATCAATACAAGAATGAGAGCCATACTCTCTCAAAAGAAGCCATCGCAGCAATGCCTCTTGCTGCCATACCACCTCATCATCATACCAAGTACAATGACCATAATCTCCCAGAAAAAGCCAATGCAGTAAGGCCTCTTGTTGCCATCCTCCATCAATATCATGCAATGTATGGGGAGAAATCATCCCATACTCTCCCAAAAGTAACCAAATCAACAAGGATTCTTGATGCCACCTTACATCATCATGATGAAAGTCATGAAGCAACAACATACTGATTGGCATGTGGAATGGCACATCAGAACAATACAAACAAGCTCCTTGTTGCCACATCATGTGAGATTTATGCCATGTCTCAAACCCAAGTACATACATGAAAATAAGATACATCCCAAACAAAAGTACATTTATGGACATGAGACATATCCAAAACAAAAGAAAATACATTGACAAGATATATCATGTGTTGGCCAAACTCTCTCAAAAATAACCACCACAGCCATGCCTCCTGCTACTGCATAACATCAGTGACATCCATGGCATGGACCACAAAAATGTGAGATGTTGGGTAGTAACCATACTCACCCAAAAGCAACCAGCGCAACCATGCTTCTTGCTGCCCTGTATCATAGATCTGCAAGAAGGTTGGAAACCCCTTGCTCCTCATCCTGATCCATTCATCCCAATGTGGATGATGAATCATACCATGCTCAATTTTGGTATCCACCCAAGGTAGAATACTATTCTCCTCCATCTGATAAGATTTTCACTCCATGATAGGTTGAAGTGCACCTCCTTTGAGGTATCTCCATGAGATCCTCTCATCAATGGCCCAATAGAACCCGTAAGGTTCCATACATGTTATAGGTAGAATTTTTTCTTTGAGTTGTGAGATGCTCAACAAGAAAACTCCATCTTGACAATGGGGAATTCTCTCCATC
The DNA here is from genome assembly GCA_034641835.2 of Pinus albicaulis. Taxonomy (NCBI): domain Eukaryota; kingdom Viridiplantae; phylum Streptophyta; class Pinopsida; order Pinales; family Pinaceae; genus Pinus; species Pinus albicaulis. The sequence continues at coordinate 1,381,945,376 of CM076581.1, forward strand.
ATAAGATGTCTACCATCTATAATCTTTCCCTCCAGTGCTTCATGAGTGAAGCTTTCTTTGGGATGCTCCAAGAATAATGGGGCCCTCATCTCATCACTGCTGCTTAGTGACAATGTTTTATATCTGCATGGTGATACATCTGTTGTCTCCTGACCATACACAATGCTGAACTCATAGTCTAGCACTATATTGAATAGGATTGTGCTCCTATGATATTTTGAAACTCCACACTTCAACACAAAGTGTTGAATGTATCTCAACCATGATAAACTAGGATAGTTATACATCTTCTCCTTGATCAAGTCAAGGGTCCTCTGTGTAGTGATAATTTGCTGCTCCAAATTAGCAGGTGCTCTAATCCTTGGGTATGAAATTGCCCTAATGGCATGGTTTCAAAAATCTCAATATGAGGTACTGAAATAATATGAGATGAAAGTGTTTGCAAACCTTGGATAAGTTGAATCTTGGGAACATATTTCACATCTACAGGAGTTCCTCCAACCAGTGCAATGGCCTCTCCAACTGTTGGTAATTGTGATGGATGCTCCTCTTCTACTGGACCAACGTTGGTATCTACCTCCTCCCCCTCATGCATCTCATGAATCATGCATGGGGATCCCAATGTCAAGAGCTCAAGACCATCTTGAAAATATGCAAGTGTTCCTCCTCCCGATGTGAGTACTTGTGCAGCTGATGGTGGTGGTAGAGGATTCTCCTCCAGAGTGATAATGATGACATCTTCCTTTGTCTCTTCATGTTCTATCTCCTCAATTATGGGAATTGTCTCCGTGGGAAATGTCTTTGATCTCCTCCTATCAAACTTCTTCTTCAATATTCGAAAGAAATTTACATAAGCAAACACTTTGGCATGTGATATATGACTGAACAACCAATCCTTGGCTTCACCCTCAAGATGCGCTGCAATCTCAACAACCTCTCTTTCTGCCACTCAGTATAGCTAAAATAATGTAGCTAACTCTTCACTCCAAGACCTCAATGTTCTTGTGGATGATCCATCAAATGTAGGCAAAACAAATCTATGCCCCTTTCTTCTGTTCCTGCTGTGGGATTTCCTTTCTTCTTTGAGTTGTAACAACTATTGGAGAGTTAGATTCTCCTTGAGTGCTCTGGGCTTTGACTTGTACTCGGACATATATTTACTTAGGGTCTCATACCCCAAGTCTCCTCCATAATGATACCATTCACCTTCTTTCTCAAAGAAAGGGGATCTAGTCGAATGTTGTGGAGCTCTATGCATTGCCAATATTTTTTGTTGCTGATAGGAAGTGCTGGGACCTTCCTCTTTCTGAACTCTTATTGGATCCTCCTTTTGCCTTTCTCTCTTCATTTTTTTTACCTCCTTGGAGAGATATTGCATATATCTAAAGCGAAGAGTGGAAAAACCTGAACCCTTCATCATTGTAGATCTCTACTATCTGCTTCTTCTTTTGATGTTAAAGATGAAGTGCCCACAAGTTAAGCCAAAGATCATGCTCTGATACCACTGTAATACCCCAAAAGGGAGAATGCAATAATACAAAAACACAATAGTTGGAAACTACAACAATGAGAAAATAATATAAATACACCATAAAAATGTATATAATAGCTGAGCCATTTTATTAATAGGAGGTGGATAAACCAATATAATAGTGCTCAAAATATGAGACACCCAAGCCAAAGAAGTGGCCTAGAATGACCTTGAAGTCTTCCCACAAGAGGGACTGCATAACTGTTGGACTACTGGAAGGAATATTGCATTGTCCTTGCTGCAAATGTTGGGACTGCAACTGCTGGAAAAATATAAAAGTGTAGATCTGGCAGTTCTAGAGCTCAGAAAATGTCGGGATTTCTGATCCGGACTCTATGATGAATACTCAAGATAACCCAGAAAGGATTTCCAGATCTGACAATCTTGGAAAATTACCCTCTTAGGCCTGGAACTATATGATTGTTAGGTATGTAGATCTACTACATGAGATGAATATATGATGGAAACAATAAGGCACAACCAACTCAATGCATAGAGGGTTGATCCCTCCTTCAGATCCTTAAGCTAGAAGCTAAAGATTTGTCTCCTCCAACCTCCTCCAACAGATGCAGCTATTGAATACACAACAACTAAGTAAAACTACTTTGTTAGTGATGGAGGCTTTATAGCCTGATGCTAGATGCTACAATGAAGCTCCTTAATGATTGAAATAGTATGTCCAAAGTGAAGTAAAGGTCCCTCATAGGATTTCCAGCTGAAATACTGGAAACTTCCCTCCTCCAATAGATCTACAGGACTGGACTGCGCAATTCCTGAGGGAACTGTTGTTGCATGGAGTAATAAACTAATGGTCTGAATGTCGGATATGAATATACTGATCCTGGAAGACTGGTCTTGAAGCACCAGGTGAAAGGATGAATCCTCCACTAGTTTCTTAGCTGAAATTTCAAGAACTACCTCCTCCTCTCAAACCCTCAAGCAAGAATGCGTAATTCCTGAAACTGAATGTGCATATGAGAGTGATTGAATGTGGAACCAATGCCTGATGATGTATGAAAGCTCAAAGAAACCTCACTAGAGTAGGCACTCAAAGTCCCCCATGGGTAAGGGTGGGATTTCTGCTTGGAAACACCCGTGTGCTAAACAACACTGTAGACTTAGCTAAATAGTTGAAGCGTGCATAGAAATGTCAAATGACAAATCCAAATCTAAACAGATCAAAAATAATAATCTAAAGCCTGCCTTCTATTGCTGCCTTCATCTCCCTTTTATGCTTTTTGAGACTTCCATAGCCTTGGCCCACCTCATAATTACGTTGCACATGTGGCCACTAGCCTCCATTAAGACTGCGTCGTCTCTCCATGTTCTCCACCATCTCTTTATTTAATTCCCACTCTCTCCATCATGTGTTCATTAGATGCACCACTTCCTCCACTATTTCATCATTAGTGCTCTATGATATTTCTTTTATTGCACCATGATCTCATTTGACTTCCTCCATGATATCCATGATATTCTCATTAATGATCCATGATCTCCACTCTTCCTTCATTAAGAAGATGATCCACTACTCCATAATGCATATCTACTTCTAAATTATCCACACACACATCAAAAGTGGATTTTATTCATCTATGGGGTTTATGGGTCCCTCCACCCTCTTATTTACTTAATTAATTAAGAAAATAAAGAACTCTAATATTCCAATTATCTGATGGAAAATTGGGAATATTAAAATGAAGTGTTAAGTTTGAAATTGGTCGTTTCAGAAGGATTTTATTTTTTAAAGTTTGAATTTACATTCTATCAAATGATTAAGACCTTTGGGATGTATGATTTGTATCACAATTTCCAGAAAGGTGATTTGAGCTACATGTTGTGTGCTAGGGTTGAGTATTATTAATACTTGGAGTTTGGAAATTGTTGTTAACTTCTGATTAGTGGCAAAAATGACATAAAGAATTTATAGTGTGATGGTTTGACAAGACATTGTTGCGATTGCTGGTGTTTTTCATGTGTCATATATATCCTTTATATGCCATGATGATTAAAAATAAAGTGCAGTATATGTTACATATGCAACTAATTGTTTGACTGTTTATGGGCCTAAAATCGATAGTGTTACATTGTTATTCATAACTCCAAGATTTTATACCTTGAGTATATTATATTGTCTTCATTGTGAGCACAGATCTATCATTGATTTATCATTTATGACCAATTTGGAGTTGCTAAAAAAGGTTGTTGAGAAGAGCTACCAAGGTTTCCAAGTACATGTTATTGCCATATCAATTAGAGAGGTCTATGTTCACAGTTGAGCAAAGAATATTGAAGCAGTATGTTTGCCATAGATGTGTATATAACTATTGAGAGGGGTTTGTTGGTTGAGGCTGGTATATGCTATAAGGCTGAGAAATTATTGATAATGTTGTTGTTCCTTTGAGAATTATTGTTGGTGGCAGTGTCGCTTGGTCGAGTGAGGTTATGTTGTAGATGCGAGGAATAGATGATAAGACAGAGTATTATATGCTTCTCTATAGCTACCATCTGATGTATGTTGTGGAATGAGTACGCTGGGTCAATCTCCTCAAGTACATATTGTTGCAATGTTTGACCTTGATGATGAGAAAAAAGAGAATGATATGTATGATTGTTATGATTCACAATATAGTTGTGATATCTATGATTGGGAATTACTGAGAGAGGGCGGGAGGGGGGGTGGATTAATTAGTAATTCAAAATTATTTACTTTTTCTCAACTTAATTTTCTTCTTATGAAGCTAATGATTTATGTTTGTGCTATATTATTATTGAATTCTTTTTGTAGGTGTCAAAGAGAGAAATTTGCAGATTTATTTATCAAGAATTCAAGAACATTCACATAACATTCAAGAACCATCACATGAAGACACCAGATATAAGTGGAAACCCCAAAGGGAGAAAATCACGAATTTTAAGTTGAAATTGATGTGAAGGTAAACTGCTACTTCTTATTACATCAGATTTTGGTAGGCTCCAACCTACAAGAGATTCCTACCTCAAAGGAAGCTCCAACTCCCACAAATTTTCTATAGGCTACAACCCACAAGATCCTCCTACCTCAACAGGCTACAACCTATTCTTTTTCAAGCTAAAACATAGCAAGGGACATAAATCTATCAATCACAACATCAAGTCACAAAATTTTGGTTACCTCATATACAATTATGTTGTCAAGACTACTGTTGTACTACCTCTCCTTTTCCACTTTGTGCCTCTTCTGCTACTACTCATCAACTTTCTTATGCAAACTACTTCACTTCCAAAAAAAATAAATTCCATTCCACATTGTATATTTGATAAGCAAGCCTTATTGGTTGTTTGTATTCTTTGCAAGAATATTAAATGAGGCATTGTCTCTTTGTATTCTAAAAACTATTCACAAGCTTGTCTCTTCATTTTCAGTTTTGAAAACAATTTGTAACATAAACTAGAGTTGAAATAAAACAGCTCAACCAGTAATGATTATCTTTTATTATACATTTTTTGTTCAATGAAAACATATATATATTTTTAGGTTGTGTCTCAATATTTTATGTTCCATTTGGCAATGTTTAGCCTTCACATTGATTAGCATAGCCTTTTCACTTCACAACACTTTCAGCCTTTTACAATCAATGGCATTCAACATAAATTATCACCAATAAGGTTAATGGCATCAATTCCAATATTTCCAACATTATCCCCCTTTGGCATTGATGGCAACAAAAAAAATCCTTCTGCCTCCATTTTGTCTCCACTTAGCTCCCCCTTTGACATCAATGGCAATGGGAGGTAGTGACAAATAATTATGTTGTTCAAGTTATTTGGCTTCAATTTGTTGATTGTTTTTAGTTCTATAGGTGCCACTACTATAGTAAAGATGAAGGTTTTTGACTTGTGTTTCCCACACATTTTTTACTTGAAGGTATATTAGGGCACACAACCCTAATATATGGATGCGTAAAACCAATTCATAAAATATATGGATGCATTGCATTTTTAAATGGTTTACTGCATTGTAATCACATTGTTTATTATCGGCTATAATAAATCATTTTCCTATGCGTTGTATATAAACTAGATTGACGCTGATAATGAAACTCTGATCTCACAATTGCTAGAATTCTGGAGCCTCCTTTGCCAAATAATCTTGAAAGAATATACATTCCAGCCAACACACATATGTAATATCTTGAGATGTAAGAAATTCCATTCCAAACAAAACGCACATGTAATATCTCGATTCCAACCAAAACGAATGCATATGTAATACCTCCATTCCAATGCATATGTAAGTCGAATGCATATGTAATACCAAATAGAACACATCATATGTAATTCATATGCAATATATATATTACCTCCATTCCAAATCGAACACATATGTAATATCTCCATATGTAATACTTCCATTCCAAGTTGAACACATATGTAATAACAAACAAAACGCATCATATGTAATTCATATATATATATATATGTAAGAAATTCCATTTTGATCCTGCTGTTGATTTTGATGTGTGTTGAATATGAGGGTATCAAACTTCTTGTCTTTTCCAACCGAAACACGTATGCAGTATCTCCATAACACAATAATACAAATGTTGCATGTTATTCAATAATAAATACTTTAAATATATTTGGCTGTAGAAGGTTACAAGGCTGTAAATATTTTGATTGGTTGGTGTTAATATACCAGAGCATTAGTATGGTGATTTCTTGGCGTATATATATTTTCCAGCGTTAAATAAAATCACTTGAGAATTAATGTTGTGAAAAGAAAATATAATGTTGGTGTGGATATATATAATTACCACAACAGATTATCTCACAAGATGGGCAGAGGCGGCACCTGTCAAGGACGGCATAATAGATGCAGTAACCAGATTTATTTTCAAGAACATAATTACCAGATTCGGCTGTCCCATGAGCCTAACAAGTGATCAAGGCACACATTTCATTAATGTTACAATTAAATCACTGTTGGAAAAATTTCTGATACAACACCACAAAGGCAGCCCGTACCACCCTCACGCAAATGGAACCGTTGAGGCATTCAACAAAATCTTGGAAAAAGGACTAACAAAGATATGCAATGCCAATCGTGATGACTAGGATGAAAGTATACCAACCACATTGTGGGCATATAGGACAACCATGAAGAGATTGTACAATCAGACTCCATTCCAATTGGTATACGGAAAAGAGGCAATAATACCAGCAAAATTGATCATACCAAGCCTCTTAATTACTTCAAATACACATATGACAGAGGAAGACTCAATCACTGAATGCCTCCATGAACTGCAGGAGCTTGAAGAAGATATATTTTTGATGGATTTCCACTAGACAGTACAAAAATAAAGATAGAAAGCCTGTCATGACCATCACATCAAGCACAAAACATTCACTATTGGAGGAAAAGTCCTGCTATACGACAGCAAATTCTAGAAGTTCCCAGGGAAATTTAGAATGCACTGGATGGGGCTGTATAAAGTTATAGAAATTAACGACTCTGGTGCAGTCAGACTGGCACAACTAGATGGAAAAACACTGCAAGGATGGGTGAATGGTGCACGCCTGAAACCCTTTCATGAGTAAGCTCCAAAAATTATTATTTTTAATAACTCTCGCACCCAAGAGCAGTCAGTAGGGTAGAGTAGCATAAATACAGTCAATAACTCTCTCGCAACTAAGATGAGACATAGAGTTACCATATTTTAAGGTTTTTTAGCCCATTAGAATAGGAATCCCAAATAAAAAGACCGCACAGTGGCACAAAACAAAAATCAGACTTATTGAGATGTAGAGACGCATTACAACCAATTGTGGTCTAGGGGAGGGGGGGAAGTGTCTATAGTGTTAGATAGCCTAAGCATGTCAAATATCATTCACTCATAATGACCCATCATACCGTTTTCAGTCTGTAGGATCACCCGAATTTGAAAGATAGTTGTCGTAATTAGTAACCCCCATATCGTAATAAATTTTCCATATTAAGCCATAGTTATTACCCATCACGTCTCCCCAACTCCCGAAGCCACCATCCGCAATGTCAGAATACACCTCACCACGGTAACTAATCACATGATTATAGCTGTGGGAAAGACATCAGGAATTAATTAGTTATGGGGTCATATCAACCTCATTTGTACCGGTAACATTACTTAACCCACATGAAAGAAGAAAACACCAGAATGACGGAAAATTCCAATTTAGCAGAAATAGAAACAACTACAACAACAAACTCAATTTCAACGATAGAAGTTCAAAGCAGTCGATCAATAGCAGAAGTTCAAAAGCAGACCAGTGGTAAGAATTCACAATAATATACCAACAACAATAATTCAAGTATACAGTAGGAGAAAGAGGATGACAAAGATAACAACATCATTCGTCGAGCCCGAGCTCGATACGATAATTCAAATGATGGAGTCGTTGATCGGTAAGTATGATAACACCTTGTTAATAGATACAGACTTCACGAAATTGTATTAATTCCCGACCATGAAGAGGCAAGTGTATATTTAGAATTATGCAACTGAGGGAGGGGGTGAAGAAACAAGGATGAACCCAGAAGTCAGAGGTATTCAGAGGTCGACTATACTGAACCTCAGGAGCCTCCCAATATTTGGAACGATGGGAGCAGTAATGTAGTGTACAAAGTTCCTGATGAGTAGAATTTAGAATAGATCATTGTGGCTTGGGCAGGAGATCCCAATTCATGCAGAGGACATACGTAGACTCACAAGATTATCAGTGGAGGGAAGCAACGTCTCAACGACCTTCCAGAATGTGTCCAAGTGAGCTAAAAAGATAGGGGATTGTGATTACTATGAGACTAGAAGAGGAGGAAAGGGAGCGAAAATCGACCTCATCAACAACCCAGCAATAAAATTTTCCTGCTATCTGATAGCTGGGAAAAAAATGAGACACTACACTAAAGGAGAATTCAACTTGGACACAATCTCAGTCGTGGAACACTGCATTCAAGGAGCACAGTTTAATTGGTGCACATTCGTCTTGAATAAACTATTTGAGGCTTGTGAGGACAACTACAGGCGAGCCACGAGATTCATCTATGGTTATCTCATCATGGCCTTTGCAATGTGGAAGTGGACTCACCCAGGGATCAAACAGCTTGCAGAAATCACTCACGACCAACCAATGTCACTAAGGCTCACGCCATGGAGAGTATTGAGAGATCCAAGTACGAAAGAAGTCAATGAGGAGGCTTTAACATTCTGGTACAGATAGATGGTCGATGTGGTGGGGAGCCAACAAAGGGTTCCAAGGGACATATTGGATAGATACTCTCCGCAGATATGGTTTGGGGTAACCCACAACAAGACTTGTATCTAACCTAGTTGCGTGGGTGAAACCACTTTCCAAATATGACCACTAAAGTTCCAAGTAGAGGAGGAAGCCTTCCACACAGAGGTTTGTTCGTGGCTAGGAGCGGAGATGGAAACTAGAAGCGGGATCCCACATTACTCATTTGAGAAAATGATACCAAAAGCACTCCCAAGAGAGACGCCGAAAGCAGAAACACAGAGGATCTCACAACTGCAACGACGACCACTACTGGACTAGATTGACACACAGGTAAAATGCTTCAACCTGGTAATAGAAACTCTTACAAGCACATCTACTGTATTTCCTACTTGTCCTCAGTTTCAGACATTGAAATATGCATCCCAATCCACAACCAACCCCATCATCACTGCCCTGCCATCCACCACATTCAATTCCCTGTCGCTAATCACGGTCACTCCAATCTGTAAGACCAAGGCACCCAAGCCTCTGGTACCTGTACCCAAACCAAAGAAAGCACGAACTATGGCACCCAAGAAATTAGTTGATCTCATAGGGGAAGACCAACCCCAGCCTATGGTTATAAGCATACCAATTCAAGAAGAGCCAGAGGTTGCCACCCAAAAAACCTCTGTGCTACCTGTGTTTGATCCGTCCTCAATCCTCAACATTCAGACATCATCTCCACTTCATACACAAAACTTGTCACCATGCACTTCATTCACATCCAAGGACCACCCCACCCACACTCTATCCACCTTAGCGAATATTTTAGATCAAAAGAAACCATGGACCAAAACAAATGGCGATATCGAAGCATAAATTAACTCAAGTACGACTGGAGTACCTGAGGTTGACCAAACCACGGTGGGACAGGGCACATTTCTAGAGATATTAGTTTAAGGAGGGTATTTCACTTATGATACAATGCCCAACCCACCAGAGCTAAACTCTTTCCAGAAAACTAATCTAATATTGCAACAATTTATACCATCAACTAGTGTGAATATCCACGAACCTCAGCTATCACAACAGAATCAGCCAATGTCTCCACAAGGACACTCAGAGAAATCATTCGCCAGTGGAAAACCACTTAGGGAAAGACAGCTGACCCAGGAGATGTCGAGCATTGAGAACTTCCAGGGTTGGGGAGCTGGCCAACTATATAGTTTTATCCAAATGGTAGCACAACAAGAAGAAGGTCTGCATAATGACCTCCAATAGAGGTTCGAGCAACAGCAGCAGCAAGTGATTGCGCTTAATGATGAGTGAAATCAACTAAGAAGTGATAAGGATAGCTTACAGGAGCAACTGGAACAAGTGACAGGGGTCTTCAAGGACCTATGGCCGATCATCGTTTCCCAGGATAACAAAACACTAGAGGATATTTCAGCATGCTCAATGGTTGAAAGATCCATTTGAGTGAATATGGCATGCACAAGTCTAAGCAAAGCAAACTAGGAACTCAAAGAGACGCTCATAGCCAAGCCAACATTTCTATATCCTTCCATGGTATATGTTGAGAAGGTCACAGAGAGACAGAGGCAAATAAATGGCATGAAAGAAACCCTTGGGAAAACGGTTAAAGAGGCTTATAGCTTGTTGGAATAGTTACACGAATGCTCCAACTCATTAACGATGGAAGCCCAAAAATTTCAGCACATCTTTAGAAAATTTTTGAGGAAATCAAAGAAGCCAGCGATCCAGTCGACAACACAATTGTATGACCAGGCAGATGTGCTTGAAACCAAAATCTAGAAAATTGAAGAGCACTGATCAACAGCCACAAAAAAAATTCTCAGAGAGCTAAGGCAACCGGTAAAACAAAAGGCTGAGGCAATAAAGCAGATGACAGCCGAAGCCAAGCCAATGATACAGGAGGTGTTCATCAAGTTTCCGCATGTGGTGAATGAAACATAGGCTGAAAGATTCATCACCCAAACAGAGCAGTTAATTAAAGAATGGCAACAGGAAATAACTGAGTTCGCAGAACTCAAGACATCAACATTGAGCAAGGTTCCCGAGTTGGGGCCTTTGCTTGGACAAGGCGAAGCAACAAGAGAAACAAGGCTAGCCTCAAAAGCCGATAGACCACCGGAAGCCACAATAGCAGGGAAATATTGACTCGGGATGAGTCAATAGCACATGGTTGGGGCCTGTTGGGGCCTTTGTTTTTGGAATATAGAACAGTTTTGAGTCGCGGAGAGATGGAAGACAAGTGGTGGAACGCAATCAAGATAGACAAGGAGATGTCACGATTGCGGAAAGCCAGAAGATAGGTGTCGCGGAATTGGCAGAGAACAAAAAAAACGGCAGAGGTAGGAGAAAAGAACAACCAACAAAACTCTGAGTGAGAAAGAAGAAAGCGGAGAAAGGAATGACAGTGTCAGTTGGCGAAAAACAAATATACAAGCAGTTAGTCAGTTTAGGAGTTTGTTAGTTAGTTAGTCAGTCAGTCTGGCAAGAGACCGAGGAGGAGCAGAGCCTCAGGAGAGCTCTGTGTGAAGTCTTTTGTACTGATCTAGACTGTAATAGACTCTGCGGAGCACATATATGCTATTGTGATATTGTTAACGAAATTGAGTTGTTGTTGTGTGTGTGATATCGTGAGTTGAATGATGGTGAATATATGCATAGATTTAATTTTTAATTCAGTATTCTAAATAGGTCCTGATGAATGACAGCTCCTTCTTAGAGTTAAGATATATATGTGGCTTCTAAATCTCTAAAGCTATTATCTGTGTGCATGTTTTTCTTCTACTGGATCTAACTTCTAATCTTATTAAGGTCACAACACGCCTCGGGTGAGACTCCCTACTCCCTCGAGTAGGGTGAAAATTACGGCGTTGTTCTAGACTACTGCGGAAACCTTGTTGGCCTCAAACCTGAACCCGGGTCTTGCTCAGAGACCTTCTGTTTTGCCAACATATCGTATGCATTTACATGGTTGAGAGATGATAACTTATGCTGATGTTCATGTGTTGTTGGATGGATGAGTAATGATGATTGTTTCTCATATGTGGAGTATATATATTTTGTTGTTCACTCATTTGTTGGGCATGCCTCATTGATAATATGTTTCTTACCTATGATGACGATAAGTATTTTATACTGATCATGATGTTTTGGCATGATAAATATTGTTTCTTGTTCCATTCTCTAATGGGCAGAGAAAACGTGATTATGAGGATGTATAATGTTGTTTCTTCTATGACATATTCGTATGTTGCTACTATTAGTTTACTTTCTATTTGATGCACATTTGGAGTATGATGATTATGGCCAAGGTGTTGAGTGGTAAAATAAAATCATATGATGTTGTTAGTGCCTCTTTTGCTGCCAGTAAACATGGAGATTATATTGTTTCTCACAGAGGGAAAGTACCTTGATGCACATGCCATGCATTGCATTTTATTGTTGCTTCTATATGGAGCATATATTGATGCTCATTGTTATCATGAACTCATGATATTTTATGTTTTTTAGCATGTACTGATGATAGAACCATTGTGTTAGCCTCACTCTCATGTGAGTAAAAACAATCTAAGTCTAAAATACTTAATTTAATTATTATCATGAAAGTTGGGATTTAATCCTACCTTTCTAGATTGGGTTTGTTCCTCATAGTTAGGAGTTCGTTTAGGACTAGCTGGTTGAGAGATTCTCTCCAAATAGTTAGGCTCCTAGATTAGTGTATAGTTGAGATATTTTCTCAACCAAAGAGTCCAAGATAGACGCACTATCTTGAGAGAAAATTCCTCATGTATTTATATGTATCATAAACATTATTTTAATAATGAGAATGTGAGAGAACAATGAGGCTCTCAGGCCTTTTCCGCCATGTCTAGTTTAATGTCTCTGATATATTTTAATGTGTGTTTATTATAAATCTCCTTCATGTGGTATCATAGCCATCATAGTCTAGCTCAAAATTTGTTGCCCACGATGCAGACGTTGCATGTGTGTAAGGTTTCACTCAAATTTTCGTTGGAGAATTGAACATTGATCAAATTTTTTTGTGTGCCTCTCGTAGAGAAAACAATTTGGAGAGAAGACAAGAGCCATGAATGCATAAGAGAGAAATGCAGATACCCATCTCCAAGTGGGACGAGATTGGTGTTGTAGAGTCATTGTGTGGACAACAATTGGCTAGTTCTATGCATTTGTTGCTATTGGGAGAATCCGATGAGATCTAGTGAATGTCATAGGCAGCCAGTGTATTGAAACTGTAGGCCTGTAAATTATTAAATGGATGAATATTGGTTAATTTTTGCAAATTTCATTCTATTTTGTTGTTTGAGAGAGTTGAAGGCTATCCATCAGATTGGAGATGTATTTTTGGGAAGGCAGTTGATGCTACAATGAAATATACTGTGAAGAAGAGAGTCAGTCTGTTGGGGATTGACACACTATGTTCACTGTGATACGATTGCAGTGTGTTTTCATAACAACCAAAAAACCAATATTCTAAACCGAACCCGAGTTTGCAAAGATGATCTGTCACCTGGAGTTGACGATGCAGTATGCAGAGAGTTCACGCAAGATCTATTCTAAGGCTTACATGTATGTCTAACTAGATCTGTCCAACGTTGGATCATCAATCCACGTCCAAATCCTGTGAAACTATAGGTAAATTTGCTTCACAATTGCGTGCACATATGAAAAGGAACATTTAGAAAAGTACACAAGTGGCTAGCGCAGAGTGCAAGGAAAAGATCACCCAAATACATGAGAGAATAAATGGAAGGTGGATTCCACGTTCGATTTAAAAAAAGAGAGCATAATTTATAAGAAGATGTTGTCAACTGTAGAGCCGACACCATAATATTTCACTGCAGAACTGGAAGATGGCAGTGAAGGAGTTGCGTATTGGAACAATTCTTGCATTGATTGGTAAGTTTTCCGATTGTTTCTTCAAGATGTCACTTGATTTATTACAATAATTTTTAGCACAAATGTGAAAAAATTGGGAGCCGAACAACTAAAAATTCATCAAAAGGCTCAAAAATTTCATATGCAGCCAGAATGTTTTGTTCTCGTATGATGCGTTCTACCCCAATACGAGTAGTGCCCTCCTGCCGAAATTGTAAAAACTATGCAATCTCCTTCATTTGATTCAACGATATCTCCCTCTTGTTCCTTAGCAACTTAATGCGTGAAATAATAAGCTTCAATAAGGTTTTGCATTTAGCTCGAGAGAAGTACTTGCAATAAATCCACCAGCGACATCTTCTTGCCTCTGTGATCTGCAATCCATGGCCTTTTTTTTTTAACAAAAGTTCAACTTTGGAAATATGCCATGTAATCTGGAGGGTGTTTTCAGCGGGTCTAAATATTAAATTTAAATGATATAACTCACGGAGAAGTAGCATAGTTCTTTGAGTGGAATGTGTTGACTCTCTTGGGCTTCTGCAAAAGCCTTTACAAGTCGGTGATGCTCTCTCTCGGATCGATCAAGAGGAAGATCCCCACACATGTGCCTATCCCCAAATTATCACTTTTACTCTAAATTCAAGATAGTGCGATTCAATTCAAAGTGGAGTCCTTTTTTAATGAAACATTTTATAAGTAAGTGAAAAATTAAGGTGGATTGGAGTCATTTTTTTTAATTATGAAAGTTTTAAAAGCCAGTTAAAAGGAAGTGGAGAGGTGGTATATATTTTTGGAGTTGTGTTTAGTGCGACTTTTTGGAATTTCAGGTGCCGGAATCCGGTGAATAATATTGAGGTAAAATCTTGATTTCTGTTATTTAAACTGGTTTTTTGACTGTATATATGGATTCAATGTCCTAAAAACCCCCTAGTCGAGCACTTCAATTATGCAAGGTTACTCATCAAACTTCTATTTTCACTAAATTCCTATCGGAATTTAGAGAAATTAGACCAGAAAAAACTACCATAAAAGCCTTCAAAAAGTTGCATTATAGACTACTCGTATATTTTTTGAAATAATTTGAGTGGAGTCATTTTTTAATGAAAGTTTTAAAAGGGCGTTAAAAGTTAGTGGAGAGGTATTTTACCTTTTTTGAAATAATTTGTTTTCTTTTTGAGTTATAAAGTTGTTTTGTTTTAAAATTGGAGAGATAAGGACTTAAGAAGTTTGTAAATGGATTTTTTTTTTGAGACACAAGTGATCATAGAATTTTTTGGATGAGATAAAGGCGCATTAAATTTTTATTGACATAAGCTCTGATTTTGAGGAGTGATAAGGTAAAATAATTTTTTTTGTAATTTTGGAGTGATAATTCTTTTGTGTTTGGAGTAATAAGTGAAACTCTTTAAAGAAAGTCATTGTTGTAATTTAAAGAAATATTTTAGTTTGAGAGAGATCGAGTCCGTGCACATCCAGTTTTTGAAGACAATTTGCTTCCAAGGTGTTCTTGAAATTTGTTCTTGAGAAGTTTCAACAAAGATGTTGTAAAGATGAAAGGTTGATGTACTTCAATGCTTAATAAAGAAATATTTTTTTGGTGCTGAAGTGTCCTAGATCTGCTCGAAATTGAATAAGGTGATCTTAGGTACACCATGAGTATGTTTGTGATGGCGCGTGCTTTTTTTTATTATTGATTGTACATTTTTGTGTCTAGTTTTGACACTATATTTGTAAAATTCTAGACATGGAGTACACAAAAAATTAAACAAATGCATGCACATAATAAAGCATACAAGTAATAAATAAGTTGCACATAATAATTTCTCTTCAAGAATACAAGCAATAAAGAAGATACAACACATAATCAAAGAAATCAAGTTAATGACACTGCAAACTCGCGCATTCCAAGACAAGTCTATATCGACATCAAAAAAATTTCTTGTGTAACTTGTAAATCAAATGTTGTAAGTTAGCTTGTAATCCAATTCAAATAAAAACTGAGTTGAATTGTAAGGGTGCATTCTCAGTTAAAACCGACATCCAAGTTTGAATTGATAAGGAAGTCAAGTAAGTCAATTGTCTGCAACTGAGTCATCACGATTATTTGAACTTGTCGTTGTAAGAATTTTATCTTGGGTACATTTTCAATAGTGTTTGACACCCTTATTTTGTAAATAAGCACAATCAAGTGAGTAAATTCAAGGAAGTGAAAATTTCACAACATCAAGTGAGCCTGAAACTGATTGAAGAAAGTGTTCAAGTGAGAAAAATTCAAGTAATCAATTGTTAACAGAAATTTCAAGCGAGCGTGAAGTTGATTGAAGCATTCACAAATTTCAAATGAACGTGAATCAAGCAAAACAAGTTTCACCAAGCAAGTTCCAAAGCAAGCGAGCGTGATAAACTTAACCAAGCGAGCCAATGCAAGCTAGCATGTCAAAATGGGAAAAGGTGGAAAACATCTTCAAAGTGCAGAGCTGAAAATTAAAGAGTTGAAAGAGTGCAATCATGAGTTACAAAATACAATTGAATTATTGGAATGGAAGTTGAAGCAGAATCAAAACTTAATCGATCAAATGACCAACACTTTAGAAGCATCGAAATAATTTCAAATTGAGCTCGAGATAAAAGAAAAAATCATTAGCACACTCCAAATCAAATTAAGTGAAAAACAAGATCTGCTTAATGCATAGTATACAAATAAGGTAGATGCAATTTGAAACAATGAAGACCTCATCCAAACATCAGATGAAAGTTGTGATACATGTGACCTTATTCAGCATAGTGATGAAGCTTGTGACATAGAAGATCTCATCAATCAAGTTGATGTCAGTTGCGACACAAGTGATCTTATCCAGCCAGTTGTACTACTTAATAATGCAATGAGTAGTACCAAAGACAAAATTGATCAATTTGATGCAGCATGTCAAACCAATGACCTATTAATGATTGATGCCGAGTGTGATACAAAATATTTAATAAATCAAGGACAAAATGTTAGCAACAACAAAAAGCATGAAGAACAAAAACGCGATAGCCTTTCCAAGAAAGTGATCAGACCTTGGGAAGAAATCTCCTTTAATAAATATCGACATGGCCTAGGTTACACCAAAGACAATAGTTTGTATCTTCCAGATTACTCAAAACTAGTGCAGTTTGTAAGTGCAGGTTTTCTAGACAGTGCTTATAATAAGTGTAACCATTTTAAGCGAAATGGCCATGTGGAGAGGACATGTTTTGACCTCCATCCTTGTCACCATTGACGCAAGAAAAATAATTCATCAGAAAGATGTAGTAAGCGAAATCAAACACCTAGAGTAAAGATCAATTATGCATGGACTGATCCTTGGAAGTGGTCCTCTATAGTCAAACAATTGTCTATGTGTTATCGACGGATTCAGTCTCACATGAAGACAATTTTTCGAGTACAATGAAGATGGTGAAACTCTCCTACATCTAAAGGGGGGAGTTCCGAAATGAAATGAAGATGATTGTATCTCCTTTCATCTAATAAAGGGGGGAAATGATAATAGAATTGAAGGTGGTTTTTAGATTGAAATTTTTGACAACATCAGTAAAATCAGTAAGTGGGAATCTTCCTCAGCCAGTGGGCACCAACAAATTCGCTAGTAGGCCGTCAACAACAAAAGCAACAGTGAGAAGTTTTCGACACCAGCAGTGTGTATTTTCCAACAACATTAGCAGTGAGCAGTTTTCGACAACATCAAAAAATGCAACATTTAGCCATTTTTTGACATCATCATCCAGTGGGCGATCATCATCAAGTCGCGAGTGGGCAGTTTCGACATCAGTAAATTTTCTAGTGGGCATTCTCAAGTTTTTTTCAATGGACTAGCAACTTCACCAGTGGGTGTCATTAACATTTTGTCAATGGACAAAGGATGCTAATTGAAAGAAAAGTATAGATGGATCCTTTTGCAGCTTGTAACATGATGGATTTGTCAAGAAAAATTCAAAGATGAATCAGAATTATAGCTGACTCATGTTCTCTTCAGATTGAAGTTTTTCCGACATCCAACTTTGGCGGTTTTTCAAGCAATGTTTGTGAGGATCAACAGTTTCAGCATGAGAACTTGGAAGATGGCTCTTGGTTCTTATTTTGGACTTATGATTGAGGGGGATAATGTTATCCTCACTCTCATTTGAGTAAAACAATTCTAAGTCAAAAATACTTAATTTAACTATTATCATGAGAGTTGGGAATTAATTACCTTTCTTGATTGGTTTTGTTCCTCATTGTTAGGAGTCAGTTTATGCCTAGTTGGTTGAGAGATTCTCTCCAGCTAGTTAGTCTCCTAGATTAGTGTATGGTTGAAATATTTTCTCAACTAAAGAGTCCAATATAGAAGCACTATCTTGAGACAAACTTCCTCATGTATTTATATGTATCATAAACATTATTTTAATAATGAGAATGTGAGAGAATAGTGAGGCTCTTAGTGATTTTCTGCCATGTCTGGTTTAATGTCTCTAATATATTTTAATGGGTGTTTATTATAAATCTCCTTCACATTGTGTGAAATCGTAAAGGCCATGTACTATCATTGCATCATCATTTTGGCACATTGCTCATGGAGTGACCCATGGTGTTTAGCACGTATTGTTATTTACTGTGTATGCGTCAATGGAATCCAAGTCATGAATTATGATGTACATAATTGATGTAACATTAATTTGGGTGCATGATGTAAAATTGGGTCCATAGAGTGGCATAGTTGGTGATTGGTGTAGAGTAACATGTCAATCCTATTTATTTTTCACAACCTTGTATTTGCTCCATGAAGCACTATATTGTATTGAAGTTCATTGTATATCATGTCCAAAGTCAGTTAGAGTCATGGTATTGAGGTACAGTCTCTTGGACTTAGCAAGGAGGCTCTTTGCAGTAGGAATATATGTTTATTTCACAGACAATGTATTTATTGCATCTCCATTACATGCTTAGGGGGATCATGTTTCAATATTTAGAGTTGGCATGGCATTAGCTAGTGGTGTTGGTAGTCAATTTCACTTTTTTCATGCTTATCTTCAGGAGATACTTCTTCGGTTGCATCAGTAGGGTGTTGAGTATGAAAAATGCAAAATTATTCTCTTCCAACACATTTTTTGGCATTGTACATATGCATAGTGTTGGAATTGATGTCAACAAGCTCTTGGTGTTGTTTTCATATGCATGAGTTATGAGTATTTTGTGTTGGATGCTAAATGGTCTTGTTAGTTGGAATTGATGTCAACATAACTATGACTAGAACTAGTGGAGATGATGTTGTGGCTTCTGAGGAGATGGATTCCAGGCATGTTTTTTTGGTTGGATTTGCTGCTGCTACAGGAGGTTGGAGAGCTTCTCATGGTGTTTTGATTGGATATGTTGTTGTTGCAAGAGGTTCGAGAGCTACTCTTGGTGCTGCATATGTCTCTACATGTTTTGGAGACATTGGATTTCTGCTTCATGTGTTGTGTTTTGTCTACTTGTGTTGGAGGTACTTCCACCAATGTTGGATACACTTAGATGACTTGATGTTGATGCTGCAAGGGATGTTGATGTTGCTACATGTGTTGAATATGTTGCTACAAGTGTTAGAGATGTTATGGTTTCTTCTTGAGGAGATGGAGGTGTTGGTCTTGGTCCTAACGTTGGAAGAATTGGTCTAGCATGTCATAGACTTGTTCCCTTCCTATTCATTAGTCGTATACTTATATTAGTGGCTTGGAGGAGCATTGAGACACTAAAGAAGATGGTACAATGTGTGGCTGATGTTATGTACTAAAGGACTTATGTTTTACTTCATTTTTAGCTCCAGTTGCAGGCAAGATGGGTCATCAGTGACACTGGAAATCCATAGTCACATCGATGTAGGATTAAGGGAGTGGTTATAGCCCCAAGAAGCCATAGCTGCATGCAGAGCAGTTCTAAGGGAGCGATTATGGGTTTGGACTAGATTTTTTTTGCATTCCTTGCACTGTTGAGAAAATTTTTGGTTTCAAACTAGGGGAATTTTGAGGTCTCAAAAGGGCCTCCTAAGAAACATTTAAAAATAAAATAAAATTTATAACAACCAATAATATTCAATATGACGATGTCAACCATTGGGGATGATTCACCATATTTGGAGTAAAAAAGTAAAAAGATAAAAATAATAAAACTACTTTTTCAACTTGTATTTTCAACTTATATCCCTAACGCTTTACTCAAATTTCGAGTGGGAGTACTCATTGGATGTAAAATTGAATTCCCCATCCAAGGAGTACCCATGTTGCATACTTTCATTGGAACCTACTACACGAAAAATGATAAATACATGAAAAAATGTGATTGCAATCACGTTTTACATGTATTTCTCATTTTTCATGTAGAAGGGTCTATAAAAAGTATGCAACATGGGTAATCCCTAGATGAGGAATCAAATTCTGCATCCAACAAGTGTTACTGCTTGAAATTTGAGTAAACCCATAGGAAGATAAGTTGAAAATACGAGTTGAAAAAGTAGGTTTTTATTTTTTCCCTCTAAAATTTGATGATGTAATCTAATCTTATTTTATTATTTCCACTATTATTTTATAATTTCATTAGGAGGCCCATTTTATACCTCAAAATTCCCCTAATGATGACGACTTCCTTGATCTAAAATTTTTGGTTTATGGTCAGAAAAGTTCGTGGGACCTCCAGAAGTTGATTAAAGTTGAAAAGATAAAAAATGATAGTGGTTTTAGTGGTTGATTAAGTAAATAAGATGAATTTGGATCCATTCAAGACTATGAATAGGATTATTGAGCTCAGTAGTTCTGATTAATTTTTGGGTTGAGAGCTTGAGTTCATCCAAATATTAGAGATAACTCATTGTTAGTATGGTTGATTACACTAGTGAATAGAGTGAGTGAGAGCTTGGAGAAGACCTTGAAAACTATGTGAGCTTTATTATGCATAACGTTTGAATTAGTTTGCAGTTGTAGTAGTAGATAACTTAATTTTATTTCATCCATACATTATGCAGTGTGTTGTGGCTCATTTGTAATACCCTTTATTTTAATTTTCAAAAATAAAAAAAATAGAAAACTATCAAAAGATATGTTAGAGTATCCAAATTCATGTACTTTAGCATAAAAATATATCTTCTTGTTATGATAAAGTTTAAAGTTTTAAGAATTTAAAGTCCTTATATAAGTGGGTACCAGTTTAAATATTAATTATCGAGCACTTTATGGAGCGGGATTCGATGATTTATCAAACAGTGAGTACAAGGCTCAACCCGTGGGCACTTTCAGTGCGGGGTTTAATATAGAGGGTGCCTCCGCAGTTGACCCTGTTGACTACGGGGTTATCCAGATGTGTAGAAATTATATGCACTAGGCATGCATATGTCCAAGATTCTCCTGATCACACACTATTTTAACTTCATGCACAATACATAATCTATTCCACCATTGATCATCACATGCGGAAATAAACAAGATTACAATGCACACATGAAACCATAAAAATTCACACACATTAACACAGTCGTTTTCACGGGAAAGCCTGAAGCTGAAAACCCCAAATATCTATATATAATATATGTCATAGAGATCATGTAACAATCCTCATACAAAGCTTATCACAAGCTCTCAGTACAATCCAATCGCTACACACTAATCAACCCCTGATCTTGCAAATCCATGCACCAATCTTTGCCAGCCTTTTGCCTGCCTCTACTGCGCAATCCCTGCTGAATAATGGCTCTGGATGAGTTTGAATCCATCCTATATTGACCACGAAATCCTCATTGGCATCTCCAATCACTGGTTGTTGCAAATCATGCAACAGTATAGTCACAACTGATAGTCACACTGCTCTTTCACCTACCTCTTCACTGGTCTCCACTGAAACTGTCCATGCACTGTAGTTAACTGATGTATTCTTTAGTTGATTAATGAGTTAATAATTAGTGAATTAATTAATAATTAATTAATACCACTCTCACTAGTGTATCAATCAGTTAGAGTAGATAAAAGTAGCTCAACTGTGTCTGACTGAGTTAAACTGAACACAACTCCATTAACTACTTCTACTAACTCCACCAAACTCTGTCACATGAGTTCTAACTAAATTCTCCATGAAATAGCTCCACTTAACCCTAAGGAATAGCGTAATTCCTTCTGTCAGCTCCTGTGCCACATCTGTGCACTTAACTGAAGTGCTCAAAGAGAATAAGATAATGTTTAGAGTCCAAATATTATTAAGAGCTAATAATATTCGACATATCTATTTTTAGACTGGCAATCTAAAAATAGATTCCGCCCAATATGTCTAAAAATAGAAGTCCATCTATTTTTAAAACTTGACCAACCATCCACAAATAGCATCTTTAAACTCATAGAATATGATCGACATGTCTAAAAATAGACTTTGCGTCAAAAATCACATGTGTGGTTCCCACCTAGTTTAGGTGATCACTTTCCAACTAGGATCAGTCCAACTAGGATCGAGAATGATGTTTCAGGATGCCTCCTTCACTGTTTCTTGTTGTAATCTTCAACACTCCCTCTCAACAAGAAAGGACTGTCTTTGCATGCGACATGCAACTCCATGCATTCGCCCTGCAACCTTCACAAGCGCCATGCAACTCCATGCATCTGCTCTGCAACTCCTCTGAAACTGAATAGGCTCCAAAAAAATCAATCGGTCTAATGAATCCTCAAAGTCTTTTGGTGCGTGGCTCACAATGTCTTCGGGAACCACTCTGTTGCGGCAAACCTTTGCACCCATGCACTGCGCTGGCATCAACTCCCGAATTGCGCTCCCGATGTCGACCTTTGTCACGTTGATGGAAGCCCGCATCAATCCAGCGGTGTGCTCTGTTGTTCTGGAACACGTAGCGAGGTTCAATTCATGAGATCCACACCATCTCAGCGAATCTTGCCCATCCTCTTGGGTTAATCATGTGTCGCCCCACCTCTCCCTGGGTGGCGCAGCTATGCTCCTCTGTCTGGCAGGGGTATGCATGAGTGGTTGCTCCCACTCCATGATCCTCATCTTGTGGCTACTCCACATCCCGAGGTTCACTATTACCTGCATGCAAATCCAGCTCCCTCTCAAGCTTCAATTGCATGTCTTTCTTGCACTTCCCAACAGTAGGAAGCTCCGTATAAATCCCATCTTCTTCAAGTCTATAGAGATTCTTGGCTTGAATCCAAACCTTCTTGAATTTTCCTGTTGCTTTATGCCGAAGGAAAACTTTTCCTTCACTAAAGACAACATCATACCCTTTATCCTCTAACATTGCGACTGAGATTAAATTCTTATTTAAAACTGGAACATGCACAACATCTTGTAAAAGAATGAGTTTACCTGACTCCCTATGAAAGGTAATGGTACCAATGTTGGTCACATTGTATTTTCCAATGTCACCCAACTCAACATGCAACTGGAGATCTTTCTCCACCAAGTCACTGAAAAGATTCACATCTCCCGTCATGTGAAAGGAAGCGCCACTATCAAAATACCACCCCGATCCCAATGCAATAGTCACCATGCATGCGATCAATGAGAATTCTAGCTCAAATTGCAAGGCAAGAGCCTCACCAGCTGCAGATCCAACAGCCTGCTTGTTTTTCTTCTTCTGTGGAAAATGCGTGGCGAAATGCCCATGTTGATGATAGTGAAAACACTTCACTTTGGACATGTCACGCTCTTTGCCATTCGCACTGGATTGAGAAGAAATTTTCTTCCCCTTCCCTTTCCTTGCTTTGGAAGCCAAAGCGCAATCCTCTTCATCATCATTCTTTGATGAAGAGCCATCCCTGGTACTTCGCCTTATCTCCTCCTGCACAAGATCCGACCAAAGTCGCTCCCATCCTGGCAGTTTCTCAGTTCCATTGACAGAGTCCTCGTAGCTATGCCAACTCTTCGGAAGCCCAATGAGAGCCAAGCTCACCAAGTATTCTTCATCCAAACTAACTCCTACATTCCCAAGCTCATCCGTGCAGTGGACAAACTTTGTCAAGTATACCGGAATAGTGTTATTCTTCTCCATTTTTATTTTTCTGAGCTTGTCTTTAAGTGCCAACTTCCTCTGGTCACTTCTGCTTTGGAACAAGTCTGTCAAAGCGTTACACATGAAGAATGGAGTGGCTTTACCATGAAGGCTGGACACTATGTGATCCTTCACACCTTCCAACAGAATCCTTCAACACCTTGCTACCTTATTTTTCCATGCGTCAAGTGCAGCTACATCGCTAGAACCTGGTTTAGGAATATCAGCATCTATGAACTCCTTCAACCCATTATCCTCCAACATCGCCTCCATCCTCTCCTTCCATGCAATATAATTTGAGCTTCCCTCAAGGGCATACTCCAATCGCAATCCGTTGAAAGACATTTCAATGAATGCTCAACTTCGACACCAAGAAAACACTGCAGCAATTTCGAATTCCAGAAGCACAAAACTCAACTATTTCAATAATTGCAATCTGCTCCAATGATCAACGCTCTGATACCATGTAGAAATTATATGCACTATGCATGAATATATCCAATATTCTCCTGATCACACACTATTTTAACTTCATGCACAATATAGAATCTATTCCACCATTGATCATCACATGCGGAAATAAACAAGATTACAATGCACACATGAAACCATAAAAATTCACACACATTAACACAGTTGTTTTCACAGGAAAGCCTGAAGCTAAAAACCCCAACTATCTGTATATAATATATGTCATATATATCATGTAACAATCCTCATACAAAGCTTATCACAATCTCTCAGTACAATCCAATCGCTACACACTAATCAATCCCTGATCTTGCAAATCCATGCACCGATCTTTGCCAGCCTTTTGCTTGCCTCTACTGCGTAATCCCTATTGAAGAATGGCTCTGGATGAGTTAGAATCCATCCTATATTGACCACACAATCCTCATTGGCATCTCCATCAATGTGTGGTGCAAAATCATGCAACACTATAGTCACAACTGATAGTCACACTTGCTCTTTCACCTACCTCTCCATTGGTCTCCACTGAAACTGTCCATGCACTGTAGTTAACTGATGTATTATTCAGTTGATTAATGAGTTATTATTTGTTGAATTAATTAATAATTAATTCACATAACTCTCACTAGTGTATCAATCAGTTAGACTAGATACAACTAGCTCAATTGTGTCTAACTGAGTTAAACTGAACACAACTCCACCAACTACTTCTGCAACTCCACCAAACTCTGCCACATGAGTTCTAACTGAAGTCCTCCATGCAATAGCTCTAGTTAACCCTTAGGAATAGCATAATTCCTTCTGTCAGCTCCTGTGCCACATCTGTGCACTTAACTGAAGTGCTCCAAGAGAATAATATAATTTTTAGAGTCCAAATATTATTAAGAGCTAATAATATTTGACATATCTATTTTTAGACTGGCAATCTAAAAATAGACTCCGCCCAATATGTCTAAAAATATAATTCCATCTATTTTTACAACTTGACCAACCATCCAAAAATAGCATCCTGCAACTTATAGAATATGATCAACATGTCTAAAAATAGACATAGTCTAAAAATAGACTTTGTGACAAAAATCACCTGTGTGTGCCCCACCTAGTTTAGGTGATCACTTTCCAACTAGGATCAGGAATGATGTTTCAGGATGCCTCCTTCACTGTTTCTTGTTGCAATCTTCAACAAGATGAACGGTCGAGATTTAATGCGGGAGCACAAGCCAAATAAGTTTTCTGTACCTCGAGGCCCCCCGCATTGACGTTTGCTGCCAAGTTGGTTACAGTTGTCATCCACGTCAGGGTTTCTTGACGGTTTGTTGGCATGTCTTATCGACATTTAAGTTCAAAGCCATGCCACCTATTTAAGGGAAATTCTCATTCTTTATCAAATTATCATTGGTTATTTGGTGTTTAAAGTTTGTTTGTGCTACATCTTTTTCAGTTTTCTGTCACCCTGTAAGTTGCCTACGATCCCAAAGTTAAATTATGGATAAACGCTCATCCCTGTCAGGTTCCGCTAGTCACATCCCTCTCATGGATACTGAGAGGTATATCCAAGATACAAATTGTTCCCTTGAACACCTTTATTTTCACCAGCAAGTCCTCTTAAAAGATAAGAATTATCCAATTTACACCGCCATGGAAAAATCTGGTGTGTTGTTTGCATGTATCCCAAAAACTCATCTTTTTCGCAAATTTATCCATTGGCTAGTGTCTGTTATGTACCCTAGGAAATTTTTTGTAATGAATTGTCAAGGGGAGAACATTTTGCAAGTGTAAGCTCAGTTAATTCGCTAAGCCCTTTATTTCCCTGAGTCGGAGTCATATATCCAATTCTCTGATGATTCCTTGATTGAGTATTATGACAGTCTTGCAGGTCAAGATTTTAATCAATTCATTCAATTTCTGAAGCCAAATACACGACAGTTTGAAACTGACAGTAAAGAGTTCCCTATGGAGGTTCTTGATATTGAAGTCAAACCGGTGCTGAGCTGCATTACAAAGATTTTGGGAAAAGACGACAATAGTACAGTGGACAAGTCAATTTTGGGGATGTTCGCCATGATGATGAAGCCAGGAGTGGTGTTGGATATTCCATCCTATTGGCAAGAAGATGTTAACTCTTAGCTCATGAGTTTATCATTAACGGGTTCATTCAGGTTTCCCTCACTTATTGTTTACTTATTCTTATATCAAAATGTAGAGGAATTCATGCATCTGGGTTAAACATTATGGATATGAATAAGAAGAGGCAATCAATAATATTTTGGACAGATATAGTGAGAAAAGAACAGAATGAGAGTATTTTGTTTGATTTTTCTGGTCAATTTAGGTCTTATGCATATAAAGTTTTGAATGGAAGTTCTCCCCCCTGTTTTTTTCCCAAAGCTCAAGAGTTCTTTCATTTAGGGGCAAGTTGTAGATTTGGTGATTGGTTTGTTTTTGGTGATTATTATGAAATTAGACTCTATAGAGCTAGTGTATAACCTTATAGGCTTCCTGTTTTTGTGCCCATGAGATTATTTTCTCTGGAGTTTATTAGGAAAAGTCTAAATGTTGACCAAATTCACTTTGTGCCTATGAAGAAGGGTCATATGTTCAAATTGCCAATGACCGTGGGTCCTTTTATAGTTAATATGAGATAAGCATTTGATGAAGTCACTCAGATGTTAGACGGAATGCACTTGCTATTAGGAGAGAAGTGGGCTTATGACCCTCATAGTGTCATTTCTAGTAGAAGAATTGATAATGGATATTCATCCTTCATTCATGAAAGTAGACCAGATCTAGAAAAAATGGCAAGTAAAGTTTTTGTGAGTTCAGTAAGTTCAAATTTTCAAACTCCTGTTATATCAGAAAAATCAAATAAAAGAGGTAAAGAGGCAGTTGTTGATTCAAAGGACGATGAACAAAGAGCTGAGAAGAGAGAAAAGTTTAATGAAGAGTCTGCAGATACTCAACCTTGTTTTTCATTACAGTTAGGATATGAACAAAATGTCCCTGCTTCACCCAGGAGGCATGAGAGCACTCAGGATCAAGTGCCTCTAATTAAACAAATTTTTCCCCTAATTGCAGAGAGAAATCAGAAGATGAAGGCAAGTATGGAAGCTCAAGCTGAGTACTAGATAGCTCCAGAACAAACAAGACTTCTAAGTGCAATGGATCTTGAAAAAGATCAATTCAAAATTTCCTTTTCACATCCTTCTGATATGTCAATTGGTTCTTCTAAAAATTTCAATACTGTAAACTTGACTGTAGATGTGAAGAAAATTCCATTGCTAGACAAAGTGAATCTACACATGCAAACAGGTTAGCTGATTGTAAATGACCTAACAAAAACTAATGCAATGGCACTGAAGGTAGAGAATAGGCTTGGAAAGGTAATAAAGCAATTGAAGTTAGAGAAAG
Organism: Pinus albicaulis; assembly: GCA_034641835.2. Classification (NCBI taxonomy): domain Eukaryota; kingdom Viridiplantae; phylum Streptophyta; class Pinopsida; order Pinales; family Pinaceae; genus Pinus; species Pinus albicaulis. The sequence goes on from CM076581.1 coordinate 1,381,972,985, forward strand.
CCAATTCCAGGGTTTCGACAATCCAAAACGAAGAGCTTAAGAAGACCATAGTAAAGATTGGAGTAGACCCCAATGATAGGTCTGTTGTGCAGAAGCTTCTACAAAGTGTTGAATCAGAAATATCTGTATTGAAGAAAAAATTGAAATTTCCCACAGGAGAAAATTCCATGGCCGTAGAGATTGCAGGGGTGGAAAATGAGAAAGAAAAACTTCTTCAGCAGTTCATGCAAAAGGAAGAAGAAATTTCCAAATTGAAGCAAACTACATTGCCATTGCAAAATCACATTGAAACTCACACTTGTACTTTTGTTTTTCCAGATGGCAGTGTAGATCATGCAACACAAATATCTCAATTAACCACTTAATCGAAGATGGCAGAATCTGATTTGGAAACAGTAGTAAAGTTTATAAAATCTACTGAGGGAGAAGTCAATAAATACAAAATGGAATGCCAAACTCCTAATGCTGAAATTAAAAATCTCAAAGAAATATTGAAGGGAAATATATCCTTAATACAGGCTAATGATATCATCTGGAATGATATTATTGAAGAAATGAAAAAAATCTGGGATTTTTTTACTGTTATTGCAGAATAAAAAAGCATTATCAGTGAATTTGAAGAGAAAGTCATGACATACAAACAGAAGAAAATCAATTGGGCTATTTGGGCAAGGAAGTTCATCATTTTCATTGATTCTAAAACAGATTAGGAATTAGAAGAAAATGAAATTAAAGACAAAATTTTATATGCAGTAGAAATTAACAAAATGATTGTCAAAAATGATTGTAGGAAGTCTGCAGAAAAGAATTTGATTGAGTTAAAGGAAGCAACAGGTCAATTTGATAAATCATTAGATAAAATAGCAAGAGCAGGTTTGCCATCGTGTTGGGGGCTTGAATGTGGTTCTATGTCATGGAATTCTTATGAGCCGTTTATATTTTTGGAAAAAAGTAAGGTAGACAACACTCATGAGAAAACTCAAGTTCTTAAAGGAGCAACAGTGATCAATTTCCTTCAGAGACATTTTCAGCTGCTGTGGTTAGTGAAAACTCTTTTTGTGGAAAGACCACCTTTCAACAGAATCACTACTTTCAAATTGGAGTTTCACAAGATGGTTCAGTCACCAAAGACAAATATCGAAATATGGAAGAAGTTTAGAGCCTGGATGAGAGATTTACAAAAGGACCCCTTGACTTCAAAGAAGGATAAATCAAACAGTCAAGAAAATGTAGCAGCATCGTCATTAATCCATATTCAGCATATAGATTAGGATTTTAATTTCATGTTATTTCCTCTTTTAAAAGACAAAATGTAATTTTAATAAGACATTTTGAGGACATGTAATAGATAGTGTACGAAGTCCTAAGTAGTTGAAGTAGTTAAGATCAGTTACAAAAATTCCAAACTATTTTTTAGTGTATTTATGAGATAGAGAAGAAAGAGAAAGGTTTGGAGTTTTGAACCTTCAGACTGCAATTTTTGTACTCATATTTCAAATGATAAATGAATGAGAAGCAAGTTTCTGGCATTTGTTGATGTTGATATGTCTTCAAGTTTACATTCTGTGTTTTCTATCTCTGAATAAAATGAAGTCATGAAGCTGCAGGTATCTTTTTACTTGTGTGAATAAGAGTTAAAACCCTTAATAGGTGCTCCTTCATTTTAACTATTCCTTTTCTTATAATTCTTCTGGAGTTTGAGGTGATATATTCTGTAAAACAACATATCAGTTTGGGCTTCTTTCTTTCATGTTCTTCTGATCATTCCATTCTATATCAATAGATAATAGCATTGTGGAACATTCATTGTATTTTATATTTGAGGGTTTAATGATAAATATTTGAGGGTGATTAAAAAAAGACACATATTTCTGTGACATAATTATATAAATGTCTTAAGCACTGATTCCTTACCACAGCTAAGGGATTGTATCATAAGGTACAACATTTTTTGGCACCATTTCCAGGGAGCGAAGAAGCGAATTTCTTTCCCTCGGTTTTGTTCATATTTCCTCTGGTTGTTCAGAGAGGAGGAAATATTAATCTGTGTCTTCATTTCATAAATTCTAGCGTTTAAAAGGTGACATACGAGGTCAGATACCTCCCTGTAAAAAGCCCCCATTCTTTTATATCCTAAGAAGTTTATTTCTAGAAAGACTCAGAAACCAAAGAAGTTTTCTACACCTAATGACACACTGCCTGCACCAGGCAGCAGTTCACATACTCTTTCATCCAAGGATATTTCCCGGAAACTCATTTTCTCGGAACCAGAATCCTTGTCCTCACATATTCATTTCCAAGAAATTAGAAGAACAATCTTTGGAGTCTGTTTCATTCACATTTACAGAAACTCAACCTAATACAATTTCCAGTTCTTCTGCTATTGTTCATCAACCCCTTCCCATATCAGTTGTTTCACCTCATCCATCCACATCTACAATTGGTATACAATTCCCACCTACTCAAGGAGCAGTTAATCAAGGCATAAACATGGCAGCCCCTACTTTCTTCATGAATAGATATGCACCATTAAATCTTCCGCAACCAATGAATGCAATGCCTAAGGAATACCTTAAGTTTCTTCCTAGATTTACTGGTGAAGATGAAATAACTGCAGAACAACACTTGCCTCTGTTTTGCACTTTTGCTAAAAATTTAAATGTTGAACATCTTGATGTAGTAATGAGACTTTCTGTACAGTCTCTAAATGGAGAGGCAAGAAAATGGTTTAAAGGTTTACCCAATGCTTCCATTAATGATTGGGATGAATTAGAAAGACAATTCATCTAAAGATTGGGTGAAAAAAGAGACCATGGTTATTCATTGATAGAGTTTAATGCCATTAAGAAAAAGTCTGATGAAATCATGAGTGATTTCATTAAAATATTTAACAAATTGTATAACAGTTTGCCTGCAGAAATGAAACCCCCTCCTATTGGAGCAAGATTTGTTTTTGCTGGGGCATTTGTATCAGATTTTTGTTTTACTTTGAGAGAGAGAAGGTCTCCTACTCTTGAACAAATCCAAACTGACTCTTTGGAGATTGAAGCAAATATGAATGATGCTAGAAAATCACAAGAAAAGCATTCAATTCAAGATAAAGGTACGGCTAAAGAAGAGTCATCACAGGATGAAAGGATTGATGACATGACTAAGGTCATCAAGAACTTGTCAAATAAACTAGTGAAGATGGAATTGGATAATAAGAAACCTGCACAACAAAACAGAGGGGTTTTTAATCCCCAATTCAGAAAGCAACCCTTGCAGATTTTGTAGAGGGAAAGGAGGGATCAGGAACAAGTCCAAGCACCCTTATATATAGAAGAAGCACCTTCATAGTCTGCTGATGATGAAAAGAAAGAGGTTGAAGATCAAATTTTTGTTGTTTATATGGAAGATGATGAAACAAGAGAGAAATGTGAAGAATAATGTACAGATGCTGATGTATCAATTGACCAAGAAGAAATGGATGATTATTGCAAGCAATTCACTATTTTTATGCAAGCAGAGTTGCATAAGAAGTATGAATTAAGATGAAATAAGAGATTAAGAACTCAGGATGATGACGGAAAAGAACCAAAGTCAGTACCTTCTCCAAATGCGACTCCACAACCAAAGAACTCAGTAAAACAATCAGACAAGGGAAAAAAACCCATGAATTCAGTAAAAGAAAATGAAAAGCAACAAGCTGCCCCAAGTAAGTCTGTTGATTCTAATATTTTGGAGAATATTGTTACTGTACTTGAAAAGAATGCTAATCTTAACAAAAATCAAGAAGAACCTGAGAAAATCACTAAACAAAATCAAACCTTCAGTTTTTCCAAAGAATTAGAAAAGATTAAAATTCAAGTGCCCTTGCTTGAATTAACTAAGACACCTGGTTACAAAAAGGAAATTGCAAAATTTATTAATCTTTCTCAGTCTAATGATATTGGTGATATTGTAAATTTGCAAGAATAAAAACCAGTGGTCACCTTTGGTCCACATGTTGAAGAGGTAGATTCTTCTGTTCCTCCTTTTTATATATCAATGCTTGTACATGATTTCATTCTGCATAATTGTATGCTAGATTATGGTGCATCACATAATTTGATGCCATTGTCTGTGATGAAAGAGTTAAATTTACAAATCACTAAGCCCTATAGAGACCTTTATTCATTCAATTCAAAAAGGGTGAAGTGTGTTGGGCTTATCAAAGACATGGTGGTCTCCATGGCTCAAATTCCAGCCAAGAGTACAATGATGGATGTAGTAGTTGCAGATATTCCAGCCAGATTTGGTATGTTGTTGTCCAGATCTTGGGGAGAAAAACTTGGAGGTGTCTTAAAAGTGGACTTCACATATGTGATCATTCCTGTCTTCAATGGGGAAGAGAGAAGGTTATACAAAGAAACCAGATTTGTTAAAACTACCACAAAGAAGGATGCAGGAAATTCACCAATCTATGGCCAAGAGAAGGAGGATCTCTCTTGTTTTATGCTGCATGAAGATGCAGAATTTGTTGAAGACTCACATAAGCATCTCTCTCATCAATTGTACATAAGGAGTTGGATTCAAAAAAAAATTTGAAGTGTTATTTCGATGGTGTCTACTCAAAGGATGGCACAGGAGCTGGCATTTTATTCATATCTCTAGAAGGTAATCTTGTACCTTTTTCTTTTAATCTTGAATTTGAATCAACCAATAATGTATTTGAGTATGAAGCATTGATTTTGAACCTTTAAACTGCTAAAAAAATGGGAATTCAATGTATTTCCATTTTTGGTGATTCTGAGTTAATTATAAGACAAATTAAGAATTTGTGTCAAACCAAGCATCCCAGATTAAGGTCTTATAGAAATGAAGTGTGGGACCTGATTGAAAATTAATTTGAAGCCTTGAATATTCAGTTCATTCCTAGAGAAGAAAACAGAATGGTAGATTCCCTGGAAGTTGCAGCCAGTGCATTTAAGCCACCCATTAATCCAATACTGAGATATGAGATTGAGTTGAGGCATAGACGTTTAATTCCTAATAATATAAAGCATTGGAAGGCTTTTGAGGATGATGAGTAGATCAATCATTTCATAAAAATGATTGGAAATTTTGAAGATAGTGAAATAGATCAAGAAAGTGAACAAATTGACCAGAATGATGTACTTAAAAACTTGAAGCAGTCAATACGTGATCAGAAGATAATTCAGTTGAAGGATAATACATTACCCAAAGGTCTGGTTCCTCTTGAAAGTTTGTTCGATGCAAATAATGTCGTAGTAAACCATAAGAAAGCATCTCAGGAGGGAGAAATGGAGGACTATAATTTAGGAACTCAGCAGGAGCCCAAAATGGTTAAGTTGTTTCAAGGAGCTCCTAACAATTATAAAGAAAGACATGTTGATCTTTTCAAGAAGTTTATGGATGTGTTTGCATGGTCATATGAAGATTTAAAGACATATTATCTAGATATTATTCAGCATAAAATACCACTGAAAGATGGGGTTAAGCCTCACAGGTAGAAGCTCAGGAATATTAATCCACTATTACTTGCCCCAATTGAAAAAGAATTGAAGAAGCTATTGCAAGCAAAAATTATAGTCCCCCTTATATACTCAGATTGGGTTTCTAATTTGGTTCCTGTTAGAAAGAAGAATGGAGAGATAAGATTATGTGTTGATTTCAGGAACTTGAACAAAGCTTCCCTAAAAGATAATTATCCTTTGCCAAAGATGGATTATGTTCTACAAAAAGTAACTGGAGCTCATCGGTTATCCATGGTTGATGGTTTCTCTGGGTACAACCAAGTAGCTGTTGAGAAGGAAGATCAGAAGAAAACAACTTTTACCACACTGTGGGGAACGTTCATGTCTGCCAGGATGTCATTCGGTCTCATGAATGTTGGGGCTACTTTCTAGAGAGCAATCGATATAGCATTTGTGGGTGACAAATTTGTAGTCATATATTTGGATGATGTAACTATTTTTCCAAGTTCTGATGATGAGCACTTGGAGCATCTACAGAAGGCTTTCCTGAAATGTAGGAAGTTTGGGTTATCATTGAATCCTAAGAAATATTTGTTTTCTTTGGAGGAAGGTAAGTTCCTTGGACATATAGTTTCAAATCAGGGGGTGAAAATTGATCTAGCAAGAGTTGAGGCTATACAAACAATCCCATTGCCTAGAAGTAAAAAAGATATTCAAAGATTTCTAAGGAAGATTAATTTTCTAAGAATATTTGTCCCAAATTATGCTGAGATTGTCAGGAATATAACAGATATGTTGAAGAAAAATGTTGAAGTGAAATGGGACAAATATGCAAGAGAATCCTTTTCCAGGATTAAAGAAGCTCCAATTTTGATTAGCCCATATTATCAAAAACCTTTCCAAATATTTTCATTTGCATCACCTTCTACTATTGCTGTTGTGTTGCTGTAGAGGAAAGAAGAAGGAAAAGAGCAACCTGTAGCATTTTTCAACAAAGTTCTCAGAGATGCAGAACTCAAATATAATATTTTGGAGAAACAGGTATATGCTTTAGTTAAATCCTTGAAATATTTCAGGACTTATGTACTTCATTCTCAAATAGTAGCATATGTACCTAATTCAGATGTAAAAGATGTGCTAGTTCAAAGTGATGTAGAGGGAAAAAAAGTAAAATGGATTGCCAAAATCCAAGAATATGATTTGGATATTAAGCCTACTAAGTTGATCAAAGGACAAGGATTGGAAAAATTGCTGACAGAATCTAATTTCCAAGCTCTGGGAATTAATTTTCTTGCACCTTTGGATGAAGTAGTTGAGGAAACAATTCCATTTAACACCGAATCAAAAATCAAGTACAAATTTCTTTGCTCTGATTGGTATAAGGATATTATTCACTATTTGTGTTTTTTCTCTTGTCATCCCTCAATCAACAGAACAAAGTACATATCTCTTAAAATCAAGGCTCAGCCTTATGTTATAATTGATTATAAATTATATTGGAAATATCCTGCTGGTGTTTTGCTGCTATGTTTGACAGAAGGAGAATCAATGGAAGTTATCAAAGAGTACCATGAATGTTTGTGTGGGGGCCATTATAGCTGGAAAGTCACTGCTCATAAAATCCTCAACTCAGGTTTTTATTGGCCTTCCTTATTTTTTTATGTATACAGAGTGGTTAGAAGTTTCCATAAATGCCAATTTTTTGCAGAGAAGAAAAGGTTAGCTCCTCTACCTCTTCTCCATGTTTTTGTTGAAGAACCCTTTAGACAATGGGGATTGGATTTCATTGGAGAAATAAATCCACCATCAAGTGGCAGTTCAAGTGGATTTTGACTGCCACTGATTATTTTAAAAAGTGGGTGGAGGCAATACCTACCAGAAAAGTAAATGATCTGGTAGTAATGAAATTTCTAGAAGAGAACATCTTCAACAGGTTTGGATGTCCAGTGAAGATTGTAACAGACAATGCTCAGGTATTCAACTTAATCAAATTCATTAATTTTTTTCAAACATAGAATATTATATTATCTCATTCTACAACATATCATCCTCAAGGAAATGGGCTGGCTAAATCTTCCAATAAGACATTGGTGAAGATTTTGAAGAAAACAATTAATTAGAATCAGAAGAACTGGGATTTGAAGTTGATATTTTCTCTCTGGGCAGTAAGGATGACTACAAGAAGATCTACTAGTAAGTCTCCTTATGAATTAGTATATGGTACCCAAGCTTTGTTTACTACTCAGCTAGCTAGACCAGTAATTTCTTTTATTCAAGAAGCACAAGAAGAACCCAATGCATTGATAAGAAGACTAAATAAGGTGATAGAATTGAGCGAGAGCATAAGTAAAGTCAGTGAAAATTTGGTCACATATCAGGAGAAAATGAAGTCCATTTTTGATAGGAAGGCAAAGGAGATTCTTTTCCAAACTGGAGATTTGGTATTAAGATGGGATGTCAGAAGAGAAGAAAAAGGAAAGCATGGTAAGTTTGATCCTCTCTAGTATAGCCCATACATAATTATTGAAGCCAGACCAAATAACAATTTTATGTTGGATAAATAATAGAAATGTCTGTAAATGGGCAGTATCTAAAGCATTACTTCCAGCATTGAAATTTGATGGTTCACCATTGTACATATTCAGTTTCCTTCATTGTAAATTTTTCATCAAGAAGTATTTGACTCCATGCCTTAGGTGAAGGCACTAATCTGCGGTTCTTAGTGTTTCATGGCAAAAGCACTATCCCCAGGTGGAGCTAGATGTTGTGGCTCATTCGCAATATCCTTTATTTTAATTTTCAAAAATACAAAAAATAGAAAACTATCAAAATATATGTTAGAGTATAAAAATTCATGTACTTTAGCATAAAAATATATCTACTTGTTATGATAAAGTTTAAATTTTTAAGACTTTAAAGTCCTTATATAAGTGGGTCCCATTTTAAAGATGAATTATCGAGCACTTTATGGAGCGGGATTTGATGATTTATCAAACAATGAGTAAAAGGCTCAACCCGTGGGCACTTTCAACGCAGGGTTTAATATAGAGGGTGCCTCCGCAGTTGACCCTGTTGACTTCGGGGTTATCCAGATGAACGTTCGAGATTTACTGCGGGAGCACAAGCCAAATAATATTTCCATACCTCGAGGGCCCCGCAATGACGTTTTCTGCCAAGTTGGTTACATTTGTCATCCACGTCAGGGTTTCTTAACAGTTTGTTAGCACGTCTTATCAGCATTTAAGTTCAAAGTTGCACCACCAATTTAAGGGAAATTCTTATTCTTTCTGAAATTATCATTGATTAGTTAGTGTTTGAAGTTTGTCTCTGCTGCATATTTTTCAGTTTTCTGTCACCCTCTAATTTGCCTACCATCCCAAAATTAAATTATGGCTAAATGCTTATCCCTCTCAGGTTCTGCTAGTCACATCCCTCTCATGGATACCGAGAGGTATATCCAGGATACAAATTGTTCCCTTGACCACCTTTATTTTTACCAGAAAGTCCCGTTAAACGATAAGAATTCTCCAATTTACATCGTCATGGAAAAATCTAGTATGTTGTTTTCATGTATCCCAAAAAATCATATTTTTCCTGAATTTATCCATTGGCTAGTGTCTATTATGTACCTTGGGAAATGTTTTGTAATTAATTTTCAAGGGGAGAATGTTTTGCAAGTGTCAACTCAGTTAATTTTCGAAGCCCTTTGTTTCCATAAGTCGGAGTCATATATCCAATTCTCTGATGATTCCTTGATTGAGTGTTATGACAGTCTTGTAGGTCAAGATTTTAATCAATTCATTCATTTTCTGAAGCCAAATACATGGCAGTTTGAACCTGACTATAAAGAGTTCCCTATGGAGGTTTTTGATATTGAATTCAAACTAGTGTTGAGATGCATTGCAAAGATTTTGGGAAAAGACAACGACAATACAATGGACAAGTCAATTTTGGGGATGTTCGCCATGATGATGAAGACAAGAGTGGTGCTGGATATTCCATCCTATTGGCAAGAAGTTGTTAACTCTCAGCTCATGAGCTTATCATTAACAGGTTCATTCAGGTTTCCCTCACTTATTGTTTACCTATTCTTATATCAAAATGTAGAGGAATTCATGCATCTAGGGTTAAACATTATGGATATGAATAAGAAGATGCAATCAGTAATATTTTGGACAGATATAGTGAGAAAAGAACAGAATGAGAGTGGTTTTTTTTTATTTTGCTAGTCAGTTTATGTCTTCTGCATATAAAGTTTTGAATGGAAGTTCTCCCCCTTATTTTTTGCCCAAATCTCAAGAGTTCTTGCATTTGGGGGCAAGTTGTAGATTTGGTGATTGGTTTGTTTTTTACAATTATTCTGAAATTAGACTTTATGGAGCTAGTGTAGAACCTTATAGGCTTCCCGTGTTTGTGCCCATGAGATTATTTGCTCTAGAGTTTATTAGGAAAAGTCTTAATGTTGACCAAATTCACTTTGTGCCTATGAAGAAGGGTCATATGTTCAAATTTCCAATGACTATGGGTCCCTTTATAGTTAATATAAGACAAGCATTTGATGAAGTCACTCAGATGTTAGATGGCATGCACTTACTGTTAGGAGAGAAGTGGGCTTACAACCCTCATAGTGTCATTTCTAGTTGAAGAATTGATAATGGATATTCAACCTTCATTCATGAAAGTAGACCAAATCTATGAAAAATGGCAAGTAAAGGTTTTGTGAGTTCACTAAGTTCAAATGTTCAGACTCCTGTTATATCAGAAAAATCGAATAAAAGAGGTAAAAGGGAATTTGTTGATTCAGAGGACGAGGAACAAAGAGCTGAGAAGAGAGAAAAATTTAATGATGCGTCTGCAGATACTCAACCTGATTTTTCATTACAGTTAGGAGATGAAAAAAATGTCCCTGCTTCACCCAAGAGGCATGAGAGCACTCAAGATCAAGTGCCTCTAATTAAACAAATGTTTGCCCAGATTGCAGAGAGAAATCAGAAGATGAAGGCAAGTATGGAAGCTCAAGCTGAGTACCAGATAGCTCCAAACCAAACAAGAATTCTAGCTGCAATGGATCTTGAAAAAGATCAATTCAAAATTTCCTTTTCACATCCTTCTGATATGTCAATTGGTTCTTCTAAAAATTTCAATAATGTAAAATTGACTGTAGATGTGAAGAAAATTCCATTGCTAGACAAAATGAATCTACACATGCAAACAGGTCAGCTGATTGTAAATGAAAAAAAACTAATGTAATGGAATTTTTGGGGCCCTTGCTTTGAAATTAAACAATTTTGTGTTGTGGAGAATAGGTGGTGGAATGCAACCACGGTAGACAAAGAATTGTCACAGTTTTGAAGAACTGAAGAGCAGGTGGCGTGGCGGTTGCGGAAGCAAGCACAGATGGCAGAGGGAAGCGGCAAAAGACAATCAGTGGAATTCCCAATAATCAGGGAAAAGCAGTAAATAGCCGAGCGGAAAGGAAGGAAGGACTGTCAGTCGTGCTGGCAATAGAACAAATAGGCAGCCGACCAGTGGAGAAGAGAGGTTGGCTCAATAGAGATCAGGGAATAGGAGCCGTAGGAGAGCTCTGTTTGTGTTGTGTTGTTATGTTCTCTCTCTCTGAGATTCTTTTTGTTCTATCTTATGAGATGTTATTGTAATCAGTTATGCCAGGAACGCTCTGAGGAGCATTGTAACTGTATTTTGCTATTAATGCAATAATTTATAATATAAGGCTATTGTTTTAAGTTCTGTCTTGTGCTATGGTCTAGTGGAACCTGCGGCTATTTTAAATTTTTGGTTAACAGTCTGATCATGTTCATAAGTATTGTTATCTGTCTTGTATTTACACTTCCCCAAAGTACTTAGTTATGTATGGGTCATGCATCTGTCATGCTTGATTGATACTTGATCTGATCCCAACCTTAGTAAGGTTGTGGCATGCCTCGGGTGACTCTTTGTTCCTCAGAGCAGGGTGAAAATTCTGGCGTTGTGATAGACTACTGCGGAAACCCTTGTTGGCCTCCCTCCTAAACCTATGTCTCGACCCTGAGACCTATTTTCTTGCCAACAAATGGTTTCGTTGTCAGGACATGAAATATAATTATGGAGTTAGATCATGGTATCAGGGATCTTCGAGAAAGAAATACGAAAGTGGTGGGATAACCACCTAGATCAGTTCATAGCTTAGCAAGCGAAAGTGAGAAAACAAAAAGAGAAAACTGTTAAGAACTGGATTCTATTCTCTGAATCCGCTAGTGATATCTACGAGACCTTCTTGGGAAATTTTCCTGAGGAGCTCTACAACTGGTTGCAGAGACTATAGACCAATACAGTCCCGAGAGGCTTGCAGAAGGTTTGTCGCAAGTGGGTGCACATAGATCTGATAGCACTCCATCGGTTAGATATCGATTTGACCTGAGTTGTATATTTCTGGGTGCAATATAACTTGGAAGGATACATAGTAAAGTTCGTAACTGAATGTGACTAGTCGATCTTGAAAGCGGAGGACATATTCAGATCAGGGATGCGCGGAGATCTGTTGAAGGAGATCCCCCTATGGATCAAGGCTTTGATGGTGGATGAAGGATTGATGGAGTTCCAAAATTCTGAGATGGAAACCTAAATCTCCAGTACTGGGGGAAGGAGTTGAGGGAGAGATGCTACAAGTACATTGGAAAGGGGAATAGGGATATGGATGCCAAGACCTCTAGTAGGTTGAGGGAACAATGAGCACATCGGAGGGCGCAACTCGCTGTGAAGTGGCGAGAAAGGGTGATGAAATAATAGGAAAGACAAGAAAGTAATAGAAAAGACAAGGAGGAGGCGCCTCAGACGATGAAGGAGATGGAAGGTCAGATGGGATCCCAGGATATAGGGGGGACGACCAAGGAAGTGTAGCAGGTGTATAGGAGCCCAACCCAAGCAAAGAAGGGAAAGGGGTACGACGGAAATGATGTGCGCCCCGAGGAGACGTCCGATGTGGAGTTGCATGTTACGATGGAGCAGTTATTATGAGAAGGGCCGGCACCCATAATCCCAGGTAATTCTATTCCCCAAAATTCAAGTAGCTCTAGTCCCGACCTACCCCTAGTACTCTATCATCCACTAGGTGAAATTTTTGTTAAGTTACAAGAATTGAGTAAGTTGAATAGTGTTCAGTCTACAGCACTAATACACACTAGTAGCAATATTAGCAACACCATTTCACAACCAGGATTCAGGGGTTTTGTTCTAGTAAACCCCACATAAGGAAGTATGGCAGGATCATTTACTCGGTACCCAGAGTTTTCTAGGAGGGGTAATGATGATGTGGAACAACACTAGTACCTCTGTGAAGTCATATGGAGGGCTCGACAGACATCAGAAACAGGTAAGTTGGTATAATTTCAAACTACTCTCGGGGAGAGAGCTCTATGATGGTTTATAAAGTGGTTTGAGACTCATCAGAACCCAGCGTTAGACGATGTAAAGAGGGATTTCGTGAAGGAATTCAAATTACCCCAAACAGATCATCAGGGTTTGTCAGAGACATGGGAGATCAAGCAATGACAAGGGAAAACTACATGGGATCTAATGAGGAGATTCAATGATGCGATTGGAAAACTCAGCTGTCCGATCGATCCAAACCATCAAAGAGATTGATTAATCAAGGCCCTTCTTCCACTGACAAGAACTTCGCTGAAACAATAGAAGATCGAGACGTTGCAAGATGCATTGGAGCAGGCTATGAAGATAGAGGCCATGACAGGATGTCCGCAAGAATTAAAGGAGGAGAATCAGCTCAGGACCCTTCCATATGGGGACTATAACATCAAATAGCTACCCTGACAGAGAAATTGAAAGAAATTCAACCAATGCATCCAGCGAGGACAAACGTATGGTGTACGCAGTGTATAATGGAAGGAAACGTGGTAACCGAATGTCCTTGGTTGGGGGGCCAGAATGTGGGAACATCAGCAACAGGGGCACCGGGAAGTCTGCTAGCAGGAGGGGTTGTGCATATAAACACCCAGGGGTTGTATCTGCCGCAACACCCGTACACGGGGTTCCCCACATAACAGAATTCAGTGACAACTGAATATTGCGAAATATGTAAAAGCATGGGTCATTCACCCCACCTATGCCCCTTATTGCAAAAATACTCCAATGTTCTGAACAATGTATATTGTCAGTTCTATGCGTATACCACACATAGCACAGAGTATTGTAGATATCTGGATGCCTTGGCAGAACGATTAGACAAGCCTTCATATGGAGTGAACGAGGCTCCCAGAGGATGAGAAGAAGGCATGAGAGGAGGCCGAGCGGGAGGAAGGGGACCGGTACAATGCTACAACTATGACCAGAAGGGACACGTAGCTAGGGAATGCCCACTTCCTAGAAGACCCTGGTGCTCTCAGTGTAGGGTTAACATGTACGCAATAGAGGATTGCCCAGAGCTCAATAAAATATGGGAAGAAAGAGCCAGCCAAAGAGGAACAAATCTGGTAAATGCAGAGCCGAGAATAATAGAGGCTCAAGCTATGCAGAACGTGGACATAGTAATGAGGGGAGGAAAAATAATTGGGGAAGATGCACAAATGATGGACCTGATAAGGTTGATAAGGCCAACATCTCCAAAGCCAATGTTCAGGCCCAAAAAATTGAAGCAGTTCTTTCAAGAAGCAGTGGAAAGATTTTCCCAGCTTGGGGGAAGAAAAGGCATTGAATTGCAAAAAACCAAGGAATATCACGAGAACCAAGCCAGTTCAGGTACTACGATTGAAGAATAGTTCCGTCTATTTCTAAAAATTGTTAACAACGCGCCAATGTTAGAAAATTAAAGAAGAACCTGGAAAGAGTAGTGTAGGAGGCCACAGAGCCAGGGGAGTCAACTGACACAACACAAAAATATATACGAAGAGTAAAGAGAAATAAGAGAAGGATAGGAAAAGAGTTCCGGGTGAATATTCAAGTTGCAGGATTCCAAATTAAGGACACAATGCCTGACCTGGGGTCCGATGTAAATATGTTGCCAAGAAAGACATGGGAAGCATTGGGAAATTTGAGGCTAACATACTCACCAATTCAACTCCGTATGGCGAACCAATACTTCATTGTGACCATAGGCAGACTGGAGGAGGTTGAATTTGACGTTGCGAGAGTAAATACATACACAAACTTTGAGGTCATCGAAACTATGGGGGACGAAGATCCATATCTAGCATTGTTGGGAATTGACTGGGATTTTGAAAATTACACAGTAATAGATTTAAAAAAAGAACTGATGATATTTGAAGATGGAGAGGTCGGATTCACTTAGCCGCTTGACCCATATCAAGGTCCCCAATACACAGAGTCTGTTGACAACCGGGAAGATGCTCAGCTTCTTGACCATGTTTATCAAATGAATGCAGGAAAAAGGGAAGATTACATCAACCCGACAGCGGGAGTATCTATAAGTTGGAGAAGCATTAAAAGCTCAAAATTGGGCTTAGAGATAGCTTGGGATAATTGGAAGTAAGGGGGATATGAGACCAACACAAGGAGATGTGCAACTATTAGAAGAATCAATTGGATCGGAACTGAGGTAAGAGATTACCCAACTTTATCTGATATGAACACTGTAAATACTTTCATTACCAAAATAGAAGATAAAGTACTAGAGGATCATAGGGTCCCACTCATGGACGTGGCCTTACAATCCACATCTGAAATATGGTGGAGTAACCACCGCAACTCACTGTCGCAATGGGATAGAATTGCAGCAACACTGAAGGCCAGGTTTAAAGAAGAAGAAGGAACACAATGCACTCAAAAATTCCAAGGGGACTTAGATCCCAAAAAGCATTTGAAATAGTGTGAAGATCAATGGAACACTATAGGATACCCACAAGAACTGTGGGTCCACAAGTTTATACACTCACTGGATGTGATTCCACAAGCCTGGTACCTAATGGAAGAGAGGAAAATGGGAACTAGCACTTGACAAGAAGTTACGGGGACATTTACACAGTGCTTCTTATTTGAAGGAAGAACAGAACCAGTCACCCAAGCGTTGCAGGCCATTAAAAGGGTGCTATTCTTCCTAGAGAATCAGAAGGAGGATGAGCAACGATTCCCGAACCAAAGCATCGGACAGATGGTAGCATGCAAAAAGATAAACAGTGAAATGGACGATGATGATCTAGAGGGACTTAGACATCTGTATTTTGAAGAAACAGAGGGGGAGCGGGACATTCAGGAAGACTCGAAAACTGAAGGAATTCATTTTCTACCACTAAAAACCAAGAGAATGAACATTAGGGCTGAAGAAAATCTGAAATTGGCATCAATCGGTGATTACTGGGATGCAGAGACGACCAAGGAAATATTCAGTCTACTACAAGAATTTGAGGACTTGTTCCCATCGTTCATAGTGGACTTGAAAGGAATCAAAGGGGACCTGGGAGAGATGTGTATAATCTTGAAGATCGATGCAAGACCAATCAAGCATAGACCCTATCATTTGAATCCAAGGGTAAAGGAAAAAGTTAAAGCAGAAATCGAAAAATATGCTAAAGGCAGGGTTGATATTCCCTGTGGAGGAAGCAGAATGGGTAGTTCCGATAGTGATACAAAGAAAAAAGGATAAGTCTGAAATCTGAGTCTTTGTGGAATACAGGAGCTTGAATAATTCCTGCATACATGACCCATTCCCTACTCCATTTAGTGACGAGGTCCTTGACAACATTGCGGAGAACGAGGCGTACTCCTTTACGGATGGTTTCTCAGGATACCAACAGGTACAGATAGCGGAATAATATAAGAAAAAGACAACGTTCACCACTGAATGGGGCTCCTTCACATATCATGTAATGTCATTCGGTTTGAAGAATGCGCCAGCAGTATTTTCACGCATTGTGATAGCAACATTCCCCGACTACATCCACAAATTCCTGGAGGTTTATATGGATGAATGGACCATCTACAACCTGTTAAAACACCATGCAATGCTATTGAGAATTATTTTTTATAGGTGTAGACAACTACATATTTCATTGAACCTAAAGAAGTGCATCTTTGCGGTGCCATTTGAGACATTGCTAGGACATGTTGTATGCAAACAAGGGTTTGCGTGGATCCAGAAAAAGTAGCAGTGATAATTAGCATTGAGACTCCAGAAACTTTGAAACAGTTGAGGTCACTGCTAGGCCATACAGGTTACTACATGCGATTCATCCACAACTATGCGAAGATAACAGCCCCATTGGAGAAGCTGTTGCGGAAATCGGAACAATTCAACTGGACAGAGAGTTGCACAATGGCCTTGAACACTTTGAAGGAAAATTTGGCAAGTGCACCAATATTGGTTCATCTGGATTGGGACAAGAAATTCCATGTCCACATCGATGCTTCGAGCATCACACTTGGAGTAGTTCTAGCCCAACCAAGGGACACTACAATTGATCACACAGTGTACTTTGCAAGTCGAAAATTATCAACAACGGAACATAACTACACCACGACAGAGCGGGAAGCATTAGCAATGGTGTATTCCCTTCAAAATTTTTGCCACTACTTGTTGGGAGGTATGTTCAAGTTTTTCACAGACCATTCAACTTTAAAGTACTTGGTAAACAAATTGGTCTTAGAGGGAAGAATCTGCAGATGGCTCTTACTCTTCCAGGAGTTCACCTTTGAGGTGATCATCAAACCCGGGAGGCTGAACGTGGGGCCAGACCACCTATCAAGGTTGGAAAATGGGGAGAATGGAGGGTCCCTGGATGATCAGCTACCTGACACTAATATTTTTTGAGTAGAAGGCATCCCAAAATACTTGGACCAAATAGCAACCTACCTAACAACAGGACAATGCCCAAAAGAATATACTGCAGTAAAGAAAAGACACCTAGTGGTCCGAGCAGCTAAGTACTATCTCATCGCAGGACACCTGTATAAGATGGGGCTAGACCAAATTTTACAAAGATGCATTCTAGACCATGAGAGGGAAGCCGTACTGTGGGAGTGTTACTCTGGATTTGTGGGAGGGCATGTAGGAGCTAAACCAACGGTGAGAAAGTACTGCAGGCGGGTTTATGGTGGCCTACAGTACACATTGACAGCAAGGCATTCGTAAATAAATGCGATGTTTGCTAGAGGATGGGACATCCATCACACAGAGACGAGCTTCCACTGCACCCAGTAAAAGCACTGCAACCATTCGAGAAATGGGTAGTCGATTTTGCTCGATTGCACCTGCTACAAGACACTCACAGGCATGGTATATCATCACAACAATAGACTATTTGAAAATATGGGTAGAGGCAATGCCAGTGAAGGATTACACAACCAAAACAACGGCACAATTCATGTTTGAAAACATAATTAGCAGGTTTGGTTTCCCGAAAAGTCTGACAAGTGATCAGGGTACACATTTCATCAATGCTACCATTAAATCCCTGCTTAGAAGCTTCATGGTACAACATCACAAGAGCAACCCTTACCACCCACAAGCCAATGGTACGGTAGAGGCATTCAAAAAGATCCTAGAAAAAGGATTAACGAAGATTTGCAATGCTCAACAAGATGATTGTGACGAACGTATACCAGCAACTCTGTGGGCGTACATAACAACTATCAAGAGGCTCAATAACCAAACGCCATTCCAGCTCATGTACGGGAGAGAAGCCATAGTACTAGCAGAGTTTGTCATACCCAGCCTTCTAATCGCAACCTCACTCCAGCTACCAGAGGAAGACTCGCTTAAGGAAATGTTATAGGAACTACAACCACTGGAAGAAGACATGTTTTTAGCAGAATTCCACCAAATTGTCCAGAAAGAAAGAAAAAAAGTGTGGCACGACCGCCATATCAAGCGCAAAACTTTCAAGGTCGGCAGAAAAGTTTTACTCTATCACAGTAAGTACCAAAAGTTCCTAGGGAAACTACAAATGCATTGGCTAGGACCATACCACATAATCAAAATCAAAGAGTCAGGAGCAGTTCAGTTAGCACAACTAGACAACCAAATATTGCTAGGATGGGTGAACGGCGCACGCCTGAAACCCTACCACGAGTAAGATCCACATTTCATTTTCAATAAATCTCGCAACTGAGAGGAGTCAGTAGGGTAGATTAGACTAGATTAGATAGAGTCAATAACTCTCTCGCACCTGAGAAGAGCTTAGATAGGATTCCCAATAAAGAAATTTTGTAGCACAAGAAATATTCAACATTGAGTTACAGAGACTGCAATGCAACCGCTTGTGGTCGGGGGGGTAGTGTCTAGCATGTCATCCACGTCAGAAGGAAAAGCATGTCGAACAAAATTCTATCATCATTACTCATAGTACCCATGTCAGTCCATAGGATTACCGAGATTTGAAAAATAATTTCCATAATTAGCATCATCCATACTGCAATAAATTTTCCATAATAATCCATAACCATCACCCATCACGTCTACCCAAACCTCGAAGCCACAGTCATATTTTTCCTAACCCACCTCAGCCTGGTAACTAATCGCATGATTATAGCCATAGGGGAAGGCACTGAAAATTAATTAGTTATGGGGTCTTATCAACCTCATGCGTGCCGGTTACTTACATAACCTGCATGAAAGAAAGTGTGAGAATGTCGGAGAAGTCCGAGTTAGAACCAGAAACAAAAAATGTATCAAGGGAAACATCACCAGAGAAAGAGCAGGGGAGGTGTCCAGAAGCAGGAATTCATAAGGAAAGAGGAGGAATAGCTCTGCAAGTGTACCAGAGAAGATCTAAAATGACCATGGTAGCGCCGGCAGTTGTTGAGCACAAGCTCGATGAAAGGATTCAGTAGATGGAATCCCTGGTAGGCAAATATGATAGTGCCTCGTTAATTGATATCGGCCTAATAGAATCCTTCCAATTTCCAGCGATGAAGAAACAGGTCTACATGGATAATTATGCTACTGAAGCAGGACAGGAAGCAACAAGACTACTTCCAGAGTTCAGAGGTGTTCAACAATCCACCATACTGAACCTAAGGAACCTGCCAGTGTTTGGCACTATAGGGGCTACAATGCAGTGCACCAAGTTTCTACTGAGAAGAATTCACAATGGGCCACTGTGGCAGGGAAGAGAAATCCAAGTTCATGTGGAAGACATTCATAGATTGACTGGGTTGTCACAGGAAGGGAGGGATGTCTCCACGACTTTCCAAACTATGTCCAAGAGAGAAAAGAAAGTAGGGGATGGTGATTACTACTAGAAGTACGACACCAAGGGAGGGGGAGAAGGAGCCAAGATAGACTAAATCAAAAACCCAACGGTCAATTTTTCCTGCTATTTGATTACAAGCAAAACAATGAGACACTACACCAAAGGGGAATGTACACTAGATACTATCTCAGTTTCGGAGCATTGTCTCCAAGGGGCACAACTGAACTGGTGCTTGTTTCCGCTCAATGAGTTATTCGAGGCATGTGAGGAAAAATATAAGAGGGCCACGGGATTCATCTACGGTTACCTTATAATGGCGTTGGCCATGTGGAATTGGAAATTTCCAGGAATCAAACAACCTCTAGAAGTGGCAGTAGGCCAACAACTAGCAATGAAGTTCACACCCTGTAAAACATCAGGGGATCCCATCACTAAGGAGGTAAACGAGGAGGCATTCAAATTCTGGTACAACAATATGGTGGATGTTGCGATAAGTCAATAGAGAGTTCCAAGGACCTTGCTAGATAGTTATGTAGCGCAAGTATGGTTTGGGGTTAACCATAAGCAAACCAACATCCGGCCAGCATGTGTGCCGAAATCGACCTTTAAGATGAGGCCATTGAAATTTCAAATGGATGAGCGGGCTTTTCACGCAGAAGTATGCTCATGGCCAAGAATAGAAATGGAGATCAAAAGCGGAGTCTACATCTATTCATTTGATGGCATGTTACCGAATCCATAGCCAGGGGAGACATCAGAGGAAGCAATGGCTCGGATTTCACGACTATAGCTGACTCCAATCATTGAGCAGTTGAATACAAAGGTACATATATTTAACCGGGTAGTCCAAACTTTAACAAGTGATTCATCTGTGTTTCCCACATTTATATAATTTTAGGTCGCAAATTATGCATCCTCTTCCATCGCAGTCCCCCTAGTCACCACCATACCACTGAAATTGTTTAATTCACCACCGGTAGCAACCACAACTCTCATCAGAAAGAGTAAAGCCTCAAAGCCACCTATAGCCACACCCAAGGCCAAGAAGGAGAAAATCACAATGTCCAGCCAAGTCGTTGATCTCACAGGGAAATATCAAACGCAACTTATGGACACAGGGGTCCCAATCAGAGAAGAGCTAGTGATAGAGCCCCAGACAACTCAGGAGCTACCTCCAATAAACCCCTATTCTTTTCTAAATTTCTGTATATCACCTCCTCACACTCACTAATCAATAGCCACCATCTCATTCAGCTCCAAATATCATCCATCTCGCACACCCTCCACATCATCCACCATATCTGACCCAGTCAGAGTACAAACTAAAACAAACGGAGATGCAAAGGTGGAGGTTAACTCCGGTACAACAGTGGTACCTGAGGTTAACCAAACCCTGGTTGAAACTGTTTCTTTCCAAGAAATTTTAAGTCAAGAGGCATCTTTTGCTGTAGACACAACAACCCCAACTAAAGAGCTAAATCCATTTTAGCAAGAAAACCTGATACTTCAGCAAGTGCAACCCAATATAGACATGGGTAACCACAGTAATCCGCTGCCGCAACCAACACAACCGCAATCACCACAAGAGCATTCAACAAAGTCCATTGCAAGCAGTCAACCGCTTCAAGAGAGACAACCAAATCAAGATATCTCTGGAGCTGAAAGCGTGTAGCCCTGGGGCACGACGCATTTATACAATTTCATTCAGTGGGCGGCGTAGCAGGCCGAAGGGCTTCACACAAAACTTCAGCAGAGATTCGAGCAGCAACAATTATAAATTATCGTGCTTACTGAAGAGTGAAAACAGCTGAGGATAGAAAAGGAACAACTACAGGGCCAACTGGACATGGTAACCAAGGTTTTCTAGGACCTCTAGCCCATGGTGATAGCCCACAACAATCAGATACCAAGTGACATAGCAGAGGATTACATAGTTGGACGATCCATTCACATCTGAGTGGTTTGTTCGAACCTCAATCGAGAAAACAAGGAACTGAGGGTAGCATTGGAGACCAGGCCCGTGCTACCAGATCCAACATTCATTTACACAGAGAAGATAACAGAGCGACAGACACAGGTAGCTGGGATGCAAGAAGTTCTGAGTACTGCAACAAAGGAAGTGTATGACTTATTGAAGGGTCTACATGAATGTTCAACCTCACTCACCTTGAAGTCACAGCCAGTTTCAACAAAACTACAACATATATCAAAATAAATTCAGGAAACCACAGACCCGGACAGACTCGACCAGTTGTACACTCAAGTGGAGGAGCTGTAATTCTAGATACAACAAATTAAGGAGCATTCAGCCACAGCCAAGAAAGCCCTCTGAGAGCTCAGGCAGCCGATGAAGACCACTGCACAAGCAATGTAGCAAATAGCTCCCAAGGCCAACGTTAAGATCAATAACATCTTTGGTAGTCTACCAGCCATTGGAGGAGAGAAAGAAGTCGCCCAGGTCACAACAAAAATGTACTTGCTCATTCAGGGATGGTATCAAGCCATTGCTAGCTTTCAAGAGCTAAAAGAATCCACACTCACAAAGGTCCCAGAGTTGGGGCTCTTGTTTGGACACACATAAGAAAGGGAGCAAAAAAAACGGGCCATGGAGACAAGCGAACCAATGGAGAAAGAGGCACCAAGAAACAATTGACTCGGGATGAGTCAATAGGATGTAGTCGGGGCCTGTTGGGGCCCTTGTTTTGAAATTAAAAAGTTTTTTGCTGTAGAGAACAGGTGGCAGAATGCAACCACAATAGACATAGAGTTGTCATAGTTGCGAAGAACTGAAGAGCAGGTGGCGCAGCGGTTGTGGAAGCAAGCATAGATGGTAGAGGGAAGCCATAGAAGATAATCAGTGGAATTCCCAATAATCAGGGAAAAGCAATAAATAGCCAAGCGAAAAGGAAGGAGGGATTTTCAGTCGCGCTGGCAATGGAACAAATAAGCAGCCGGCCAGCGGAGAAGAGAGGTTGGCTGAGTAGAGATCGGGGAACAGGAGCCGTAGGAGAGCTCTGTTCGTGTTGTGTTGTTATGTTCTCTCTCTCTCTGATTCTTTCTGTTCTATCTTATGAGATGCTATTGTAATCAGTTCTACCAGGAATGCTTTGAGGAGCATTGTAACTGTCTTTTGCTGTTAATGCAATACTTTCTAATATAAGGCTGTTGTTCTAAGTTCTATCTTGTGTTATGGTTTAGTGGAACCTGTGGCTATTTTAAATTTTTTGTTAACAGTATGATCATGTTCATAAGTATTGTTATCTGTATTGTATTTACACTTCCTTGAAGTACTTATTTCTGTATGGGTTATGCCTCTGTCATGCTTGATTAATACTTGATTTGATCCCAACTTTAGTAAGGTCGCAACACACCTCGGGTGAGACTCTCTGTTCCTCGGAGTAGGGTGAAAATGCCGGCATTTTGCTAGACTACAGCGGAAACCCTTGTTGGCCTCCCTCCTGAACCTGTGTCTCGCCCTTGAGACCTATTTTCTTGCCAACAAGCACTGAAGGCAGAGAATATGCTTGGAAAGGTAACAAAGTAGTTGAAGTTAGAGAAAGCCAATTCCAAGGCTTTGACAATCCAAATTGAATAGCTTAAGAAGATCATAGTAAATATTGGAGTAGACCCCAATGATAGGTCTGTTGTGTAGAAGCTTCTGCAAAGTGCTGAATCAGAAACATCTGTACTGAAGAAAAAATTTAAATTTCCCACAGGAGAACATTCCATGGCAACAGAGGTTGCAGAGGTGGAAAATGAGAAAGAAAAACTTCTTCAGCAGCTCATGCAAAAGGAAGAAGAAGTCACTAAATTAAAGAAAACTACACTGTCATTGCAGAACCATATTGAATCTCATACTTGCACTTTTGTTTTTCCATCAGGTAGTGAAGATCCATCAACACAAATATCTCAATTAACCACTGAATTGATGGCAAAAATAGATCGGAAAAAGGCACAATCTGATTTGGAAACAACAACAAAGTTTATAAAAGCTGCTGAGGGAGAAGTCAATAAATACAAAATGGAATGCCAAACTGCTAATGCTGAGATTAAAAATCTCAAAGAAAAATTGAAGGGAAATATATCCTTAATACAAGCTAAGGATATCATCTGGAATGATATTATTGAAGGAATGAAAACAATTTGGGATTTTCTGGCTGTTATTGCAGAAGAAAAAAGCAGTATCAGGGAATTTGAAGAGCAAGTCATGATAGAAAAACATAAGACAATCAATAGGGCTATTTGGGCAAGGAAGTTCATTAATTTCATCGATTCTAAAACATATAAGGAATTGGAAGAAAATGAAATTAAAGACAAAATTTTATATGTAGTAGAAATTAACAAAATGACTATAAAAAATGATTGTAGGAAGTTTGCAGAAAAGAAGCTAATTGAGTTAAAGGAAGCAGTGAGTCAATTTGATAAATTATTTGATAAAATAGCAAGAGCAAGTTTGCCATCATGTTGGGGGCTTGGAGGTGGTCTTATGTCATGGAATTATTATGAGCCCTTTCTAGTTTTGGCAAAAAGTAAGGTAGACAGCACTCATGAGAAAACTCAGATTCTTAAAGGAGCAACAATGATCAATTTCCTTCAGAGACATTTTCAACTGTCGTGGTTAGTGAAAACTCTGTTTGTGGAAAGACCATCTTTCAATAGAATTACTGCTTTCAAATTGGAGTTTCTCAAGCTGGTTCATTCACCAAGGAAGAGACAAACATCAAAATATGAGACCAAGTGCGAGCTTGGATGACAGTTACCAAAGGATCCCATGACTTCAAAGAGGATAAATCAAAGTCGAAGAAATTTAAGCAACATCGTCATCAATCCATATTTCGGCATATATATTAGGATTTTAATTTTAACAAACTAGCTATCTTTTAAAAAAACAAAAAAATGTAATTGTCAACAGAGATTTTGAGTATATAAACAGAATAAAGACTACAAGTAGTTGAAGTAGTTAAGATCGGTTACAACAGTTACAAAGCATTTTCTAAGATATATTTAATGAGATAGAAAGAAAGAGAAAGGTTAGAGTTTTGAACCTTTATTTTAATTTTTGTACTTATATTTCAAATGATAAATGAATGAAAGCAAGTTTCTGGGGAATTTTTTGATGATATAATATTAACTTTGGCCATATAGCTCTCTCTTGAATAAAATGAAGTCTATGAAAGATTTCTGGAATCTCTTTTTACTTGTGTAATTAAGAGTTAAAACCCTTAATAGGCGCTCCTTCATTTTGACGATTCCTTTTCTTATAACTATTATGGAGTTTGAGGTGATATATTTTGTATAACAGCATATCAGTTTGGACTTCTTTCATATATTTTCTTCTGATCATTCAATTCTACATCAAAAAATAACAACATTATGGAACATTCATTGTGTTTCATGTTTGAGGGTTTAATGATAAATATTTGAGGGTGATTAAACAAAGACAAATATTTCTGTGACATAATTATATAAATGTCTTAAGCATTGATTCCTTACCATAGCTAAGGGATTGTCTCTTAAGGTACAACACAGTGAATGAGGTGTTCATGTGTGTTGTGGTGTAGTGTTTTAAGGATACTGAGTTGGAGCTTGTGTGGAGTATTGTGTTGGAGTTTTAATGAGAACTTGTGATGAAAATATTGATTGAGATTTGAAGCTGCAATGCTCATGGTCAGTAAGTTTTTAGAGTTTGATTTGAAAATAGCTGAAATGAGGTTCACATGGAGGAAGTGAAGGCAATGAGGCATTGAGTATATATTGATTGGTGGGTTCATCAGAATGAATTTTTTTCTTCATTCAATGGTGGTTGGATAGTTTTCCAGAAGCTAGGCGAGGCTCATTGGTCATGATAGTACCAACAGATCAGAGTCTTTAGAGTCATTTTTCAGTTCAGGAGTAATTGGGTGAGGATCATTGATCGTGGTGGCTTTTAGCAGATTATATGTAATGTTCCTAAATTAGCTACAACTAATGGGAATATTAATTTTTCTCTTAAAAATTAGATGGATGAATAAATGGGCAAGGAGGCTCATAATTTGCTCAAGTATGGACAAAAATCCCTCCTAATGTGAAAATGGATCATGAAAAAAATAGATCAAACATCCACATGTGTGAACAAGGTCTAAACTATGTGGACAAGGTTAAGTTTGACCAAGTCAACATAATTTATTCTCAAAGAAGTGGATCCTAAATAAAGCCAGCAAAATGTGAATAGAGATCCATCCAGCTAGTCAAAATGAAGGCACCTTGAGTGTGAAAAGGAAAAGGGCATGAAGATTCAATCAAGGTTGACTAAATCAAACAGCGTTGTAAAAGGATGAGCAAGGCACATGGGGGCAACGTAAATATGGTGGAGTAGCCTTTGCATGGAAGCAACCTCATAGTGGGTGGGACCCTTGGTGAGGAAGCTCATCAATTATATAATGGAGGAGATGGCAAGCATATGGATATATTGGAGATTATATTTTTATGTGGTCTGCTTAGACTTCCTGCATACTTGGCTATTTAGCTAAGTTGTTGCACTGCTTGGTGCAAGGGTTTTCCCGAGTGGGGATTCCCTGCTCTTTCTTGGAGATCTTGTCTAAGAAATCTAAGAAGAGGTGTCTGATCTGAATTTTCCACTACCTGGTGTTGGGCCAAGCACTTACCTTCAGAAAAAATGTAGTCCCTTCATAAAACTATGTTATTTATTAGGGTGTACAATGGGAGGGGTCAAAACCCCATTTTGAGGAGCTAGTTTCCGAAGAGGAGGATCAAACTTTATTTGGGAAAGCTAGAGGGAGAATCTACAACCATTTCTTTGAATTTTCAGCCATTTTTATGTAGAGCTTCAGCTACACAGTGTGATTCAACCACAGATCTATATTAGCTCTTTCATGTATATCATTTATGTCAAGAAACCCTTGCCAGGTCTTCTTGGATCTGTATAAAAGAGATTAGATCTCTGTTTTTATGCCTCATTGAGTAATCTAATAATAATATCTGATATATTTCTCTATTTTCTAAGTTTGACCTCCATTAGACTGTGCAGTCTCTTATGCAGCAGTCTCTATGTGTTGCAGTCTTGGGGTTTTGTCAATTTTAAGCTTTTCTTAGCATGGGAGCCCTGTTTAACTAGGCTGAAGGCATTTGTTTCTAAAAATATTTTGCATGCATGTCATATATTGTATATTCTAAGGGAAAAAACCATTATTTTTCACTGTTATAACTCAATATTCAGAAAATAACGTTTTTGAGGCCAAAACTGTTGCTTTTCCCCACTTGGTGACATTGTATAAAGGCATAGTTTGTTGCTGTGATTTTTCTATGAAATCTATGTGTTTGAATAAAATACATGATTTGATTAATTTCTTCTCTCAAACTTTTGAATACCTTAAGGTATTCTTATTGTTGTAGAGAATTCCAGTTTTGGGATATTACAGTGGTATCAGAGCAACAATCTTGGCTCAACCTGTGAGCTTCAAGAATTATGGAGTCTTCTCATGGGGAGGAGGAGATTTTCAGAAGAAATCAGAGAAAAACCTTGTTTTCTGGGGAAAAGAGGTTCTCAAAACTTCTCTTTCCAAATCCGCAGGGTGGAAGCAAGGGCATCAAAGAAATGAGGAGGGAAACATATGAAGATCCCTCAACAAGATCTATACAAGAGGAAGATTCTAAGTCCTCACCTTTTGGATATGAGCACTTAGCCATATCATCAAATCTACCATTTTCTATCAGCAATTTCTTCATGAAGAGGAAGAGAGGAGATGTGCCAAGGAAAGATACTCTTGGTGATTATTTGTAGGAATATGAAGCTCAATCTGAGGAGTTCAAAGATCACCTAAATTTCCAAGGGTTTTACCAAATGAAGGAGGAGAGGAGCACAAAGGGCAAGAAGCAAGGTGAGGGTAGATTTTTTCTATCCACTTTTGATGGATCACCTCTATGTCCAGCTAGGGCTTGGGTGAAGGAGCTAGACACCTTTGTGCAACAACATCAAGTCTCAAAAATTGAAGCCATCAAATTAGCAGCGCTGAATTTTGAGGGTAAGGCCTATGCTTGGTGGTTGTTTGAATAATTTTCCTTAAAGAATGCAAATACATATACTTATGCAAGGTTCATTAAAATATTAGTAGAGAGGTTTGATGGAATTTCATGTGAAACATCTTCTATTGAAACTATCAAACCATATCAAACAAAGCTTTTGCATGAGTTGGGAGGGTCAATAAATCCAACTCCATTTCTGAGAACCAATGAAGAGGAGTTGATCTTGTTTGATACTTTTCCAAGGGCAAGATCTCCTTTGGATGGAGGGCTTTCTTCTCAAAATAAAGACATGAAGATTCCTTGTTCAAAAGAAGACCAAGATCTAAGGTCTCTTGTTGAAGATAGGGTAACTCCAACTATTGAAGAGGAGAAAGGGGAGGTTGGAGAGGATAACGTAGTCATGACAAGGGCACCTCAAGCACCTCATGAAGGAGAATATGGAGCACTTGCTCCAAGGAAAGAAAATCTTTCACTCTTGCAAGGAGTTCCAAAAGATCTCACACATAGAGCTCTTAGCATAACACATGAGCAGCATGAACCATCATTGTCAAATGATGAGATATTGAGGATAGAAGGAGGAAAAGAGGAGGAATGGCATCACAAGATGAAGAGCATGTACCCTTCTCTATTTCAAATTTTGAAAGAACAAAGAAGGCAAGAGGACCTATGCAATAAAGGTAGGGGAAAATCTGTCCACCTACATTCACATCCTACTCTATGCCTTGATGCCTCTTTGCAAGGAGGCATTTGTTAGAAAGTGTTAGTATGAATCTTTCGTCATAAAATACCACTTTAGCTACGCATAAAAAATAGCCCTAACATCGATTATGGCTACAAAATATCTTTAAGTCTACTGCACAAATTAAGATCTAAGCACAAAAAGACATTAAGCAAATAAAATATAGTATGGCTCCATGCATCCAATAGACAAGGCAAGAACAAAGTGTTTAAAAGAATGATTTGTATTATATTAAAGAATGGGGGACCTGAGAGGAAAACAAGAAAGGTGTTTTCCGGCTCTCCTCAGTGGGATGGGTTCTTGGAAGTCCTCAGTGTTTCAGATATGGAATTTCTCTCTCTTATTGGTGTAGAAAAACAAACATGGAACTCAATGGGAGTTCATAAAACAAAAATGGAAAAATGGTGACCAAGAGTATAGATCCAGAGTGATCTAATACAATGAAAGGTGACTAATGAATGGAAAAACCTTTCTATTTATAACAAAATATTAGGGCTTTCTAGAACTTGATGCATGAATAAAATATTATTAATCAAATTCTAGAACTACTCTTTAGGAATATTTTATTATATTTGTTGGAGGGAAAATGATTTTTGACTTGGGTCAATTCTTTTATTTATAAATAATAAATAAATAAATGATTTATTTATTATTTTAAGGACATGGTGGGAATATAATTAAATAAATAATGGTTTATTTAATTATTTGCTAGTGTTTAGTCAAATTTAACTAAGAATATTATTTAAATAATGATTTAAATAACTTATTCTTAGGAAATAATTAAATAAATAAGGATTTATTTAATTAAGTTCCTTGTTTTGGGTTAAATATGACCAGGGAATAAAAACAAATAAGTTATTTTATATGGTGAAAGCAATTTTACTGAGGGTAAAATTGGTCTTACATGGTGTACTTGGGTTCATCTAATAATAATAGGTTAGATGACCAAAAAATGGTGTAACATATTGCCCCCCAACGTACGAGTGTTAGGAGAAAATCGTATGACCGAAGTACATTGTAAGAACTCAATCATAAGACATCAAGAGGGAAGTGAGAGAGAGGAATGTAAGGTAGTCTAATGTGTTAAAGGACTAGACCCGGAGGAGACGAGACTTACAGGTGCAACAAGTCTCTAGTTTATGAAGTGGTACCTGTGCTAAAGGTGGCGGGGGAGGCATACCTATGCTCGCCGAGACAAAGTACAAATAATAAGGCGCCCGGAAAACCACGGAATGCAATAAGGAAACATGTGCTGGCCTAAACATGAGCCAGATAAAATAACATGATGAATACCACATACAGGCGATGCCTGGAATAATCGTCAGGACTTATACAATAATATGGTAGTACATGAGATACAAATACACCCAAATTCCCCCTACATGCGGGGAAGGGCTCGCAACATCTGACTGATACGTGCAAATCGAAGAGGCACCGCAAGCGGGTGAGGCTGATATCATCAAATGGGAGGAGCTGCATCAAGGGCGGAAATGAAGTCATCTGGGCATGTGGGGGGCTACCTGCAGGGCCACCCCTTCATGAGGGTTGAGACATCTCACACATGCTCGGGAATCACCAATAGATGTTGTTGCGTCACTAGACCATCAAGTGTATAGATCACGATCATGCTGGGAAGAGTTCAAACCAATGGTACACTGTCCCCTAGTCCTGGCTTCTAGAATAAGTGAGCTGATGTCGACAAAAGTAGGTCCGCTATAGGTAAGGCAATAAGGGAACCTCAACTAAGGCACGAGGGAAAATAGTAGAGCGATGGTCAAGCAGACACTGATGATGATGATGGAATGAGAATAACGGAGGAGCAGTTGGACGACTTCCCTTGTTAGAGCATAAAGTGTATGAACGGCTTGGCAGCGACTGACACAAGATCATGATGGATGATGGACAAGGGTACGAATGGCCATAATGTGCGACACGAGAGAGGGACCAAGCAGGAAAGGATGGAGGACTATGGCGGGGTACAAAAGGACTCGGGATAGACTCCATGAGTGTGATGGTGACTCGACTCGGATGCTCTAAGCAAGGGCGACTTGATAGTGCTGCCTCATAGTACGAGTCCAAGGGGGGACCATAAAAGCATGAGTACAATAGGGTGACTCATGACGAAAATCAACACGAACGAAGATGAGTAAGGAGGCAAAGTGGTGCCCCCAGTACAAGTGTCGTAAGTGAAGAAATTCGATTTTGAAAAGAGGGTAATAGACCCTTCATGGACAAAATGGGTCCTGGTGAAGTATAAAAACATAAAAAACTAACAAATACCCATTTGAGTGCTCAGTGAGAGCTTTCCAACAGTGCAGATGGTGTGTCAAACGGGGCTACGGTTTGGTCGCAGCGGGAGAAAGAAAAAATAGGGGTTTTCTTCTAATAGGGCGTTTTCCCTCCAAAATCATTCATTTGCTTGTGTAGCTATGGTGAAGGTGGAGAGGAGAGAAGGCCCTAAATATTGCGGCGATCATAGTGGACAAACCGACCGTTGGAATTGTGATCCGTCAGTTGCAGGTAAGAGGCCTAATCCTAAGCTGTGTTTTTTATGGATTCAAGTTGCAGATTAGGGCTTTAATTCTTGGTAACTGCCCCTACTTCATCATTATGGTCGGGTCGCACTTTTTGGGGCAAAAGCTGTGACCTGGGACGCAGGTTTTGGCCTGAAAAGTGCGACTCGGCCCAGGTTTTGCCAAAAAAAGTGCGACCTGTTAGATGTGGGGGGTTCAGTACTGTTATGGGCTGAGATGCTGGTTTGGTGGAAGTTAATCCCATTTTTCTGATCTGGAGGCTGACAAAAATGATGTTTTTGTGCAGATATGGCAGATATATGGATCAAGTGGAAAGAGAGAGACTTAGGTACATTACGGACAGAGATCCAGGCAGATCAGGGTGACCGTCGTGCACTGGCTAGGTATGGGGTGCTGAAATTTTTGGAGAACCCTTTGATGAGGGCTGGAGAGCCCTTGTTGGCCCGTATTATCAGTTACTGGGATCTAGATCATGAGGTGTTTGTAGTGCAGGGGCACAGGATCGAGTTGACGGTCCAAGATTCATATTTGTTGACTGGTCTCCCACCATTAGGGATGGTGGGAAATACGCAGCCAATGTTACCACGGGGGCATAACATTATGGAGTTTGTTGAGCGACATGGTCGACCAGGTGTCCAAGTCAAAGGGACTCGGATATCCATTGGGGATCTAGAGAGGTTGGAGACCCGGGCAGTGGCCGCAGCAGTGTTACGGATCTTGGGTAGCCAGGCGTTCCATCACATCACTGGAGGGCAGATGATGATTGTGGAGAGTGTGCTGAGTGGGACCTACTATGGGTGGGCCAAGATGATGTTGGTGTCGGTGAAACGATAGCTGTCGCTATGCAAGCGACAAGTGAATCATGATTATGCCTATGGGACTATTTTGTGATCTTTCTTCTTTGAGAAGATCCCGACCTTGCGACCACGTATACAGGTACCTGATGGAGGTCCAAGAGAGCCTCAGATGCGTCGGTGGGGACGATTACTATGTAGAGGAGGAGGGGCAGTCGGACGGGTGTTCCGACCAGATTTCTTCGCCAATTGGGACCAGATGCCACTATACATAGATGACTATCCCTATAGTGGGATGAGTTATTGGGGACATCCGGACTTGCCGCTGCCGCCTGGTCGAGTGTGGGGGCCCGATGGTAAGTGACAAGCAACTAATCTGTTATGTGCATTTTAGAGTTTGTGACTAGTATGCATGGTACTAATCGTTATATGTTTTGGAATGCAAATATAGCTTCGGTGAAACTGGCCGGATATATGGGACGACCGGCAGCAGCAGAAGCTACCGGTGCAAGTGGATCAAGGACAACACAGAATGAGGAGATGGTCGCTCTGGTGGAGGACATCCGTCGTAGATGTGAGGGGTTGTTGACCGGAGTGTTGGAGCGTGGTTGGCAGGATCTAGACGACCAGTACATAGAGTTATGTATTGGGCTACCCTCGGAATGGCGAGGTATCATGCGATGCATGGCGATGGCTGGTCAGACTGTGTGTGATCTACGAGTTGTGGGAGCAGAGCCGTTGGCTCGAGATCCTTCAGGGAGTGATTAGGTGTAGGGTAGGTGGTGCCCCCCAGTGTTTTTGTAGGGGCAAGTGGTGCCCCCCAGTTTTGTAGTTAAGTTTTTGTAACATGCTATGGGCATGTCGTATGTTTCAAAGTAGTGGACTCTGAAAACACATGTTATATGATATAGATGATTTATATGCATTTTTTTGATGGTGTTTAAATGTTATGTCTTGTGTGTGATAAATGCTAGTCTAGAACATGATTTGCGATTTGATCGACGTAGTGATTTTGACTTCGAGGTATGTGGTTGAATGTAATGAATCGAAATTCACGTATCAAAAGTTTTACCTGTAAATATTGTCTAAACAGGATAGGATTATGCACACGGTAGACGCCATTAAGTTGTAAGACAATAAGCAGGGAATTTAAATAAACGTGCAAATGGAGGATGTGATGGGAGAGAGCATCAGCTAGGAGACCACGAACTGCATCATATTCGGCCTGATTATTGGTGGCGGTACCAATGCAGATCCCATTTGCAAGGACAAGGGTATGCAAGGGGGTAAAAATGGCCCAGGCGGTGGAGGCAAGGTTTCGAGAATAACGACTGGAACCATCGGCATAACCAAGGTAATGAGTGGATGAGAGGGTCGAGGGAAGATCATCACAAGACAAGAAAAGGGAGGAAAAGCGGGGACTCATGTTGCAAAGTACATCATAGATACGGATGGAAGTGTCTAGATGATGGGAAGGCAGGGAAAGGTGGTGGAAACCACAAGAGGCTGCAAAGCTACCTAGATCATCAGTAGAGGAAGAAAGGTGCACATACGGGTCATTAGGGGAAATGATAGAGGAACAAGTAAAAATATGTTCGGAACATAAAGAGCCAGAAAAAGTGGCGGAAGGGGGATCAAGCGAAACGGACGGAGTGGATTCAGAGGGGATGTACTCCGAGGGGTGTGCGGATGATGATAGGTATAAGAGGGGAGCAACAGATTCGGACATCTCAACATCAGGGAGAGGGATGTCAATGGTAGCCGAGGGATCCTCAAGTAAACTTGACACATACTGAGTAAGGATGGGCGAGGCGAATTGATTTTGTTCAACTTCGTACTCGTGAATGACCTCTAAAGAGGCTCGGTAATGCGTGAGGTGAGGGCAATGGTGGGAATAATGGCCACGGACACCACACAGAGCACGGGGTTTTTTGGTGCAAATATTCTTTGGGTTCTTGGCTACGGATGAGGAAGAAACAAAGGTGTCAAGGACCGTAGATTCAGGGAACGCGACTTTAACCATGGGTTGGATACAGGGCGACTCAAGACAAGTATGGGTGAGATGACCGATACCATCACACAAGGCACAAGGCTTGGCGGGTGGGGGAGGGGTAGGGTCAGGTGCGGTGGTCTTGTCATTGGATGTCCCCTTGCGAGTTTTTCGTTTCTTGCCTATATTTGTCGCATCATTAGTAGGGTTCTGCGAAGGGGCTAGGGGCACTGTGGTGGTGGAAGGAGTGACGAGGATCGGTTGTATGGGTGTCACAACTATGTATGGTTTGGGGTGGCTTGGTGGGGTCTCGGTTGGAGGAGTAAGATACCAAACGAGAATTCCCAAGGTTAAATTAGGAAGGGAAAGGGTGGCCATGACGGGGACCGAATAGACGAGGGGGGGACCAAGGAAAGGTATCTTACCGGCGGGGTAGTGACCAGGGGGGACGACTCCCATATGGTGGAGACCTGAGGGAACTGACTCAGGAGGGTAGGGAGGTTCCTGAGTGTGATGGGAAGGGCCGGGTGAAAAAGGTTCGGTTGACTGAAGCGAAGGGCTAGGAGCAGGAGGCGGTGGGCAAGATTGAGGTTGCTGATGAGCCAGAGCAGGCTGTGGAAAGCCAGCCTGAGATGATTGCATCATGAAAACATTCGATAAGCTGGTGTCAGAGACAGGAGGAGGGGGAGGACTAGGAAAAGTTCCAAGCAAAGAGGAGTCTTTGTAGATGCCAGGGGAAACACTGGTCAACGAATCAACAGTTAGTTTATTGGTGATAGTAGAGATGGTGGACTCAGGGGAAGTCTGAGATTATGGTTCATGGTAGGTCAATTGGTCAATGGTGAAAATATTTCCATTATGGGGGAAAAACATCTTGTGGTGGACTGCGGACGGGACGACTGACATGGCATAGGTGTAACTATGCCCCAAAAGGATGTTGTAGTCAAGAGGGGCGTCGATAACTTCAACGTCGACACAAACAGTCTTGCTGGCAAGGGTGATAGGATAGTTATGAAATAGGCCAATGGGCTAGGAGGCATGGCCATCCCACGCGCGAAGGGTGATGGTGGAAGGGGCCAGTTTAGGGGATCTGAGTTGTTTCCAAACCAAAGCGGACATTACACAGGTAGATGCCCCCTCATCAATAATACACTGAGAAACATTGGCGTTTCGGATTTTGACTGGGATTTGGAAAGCAACTGAAGGAGGAAGAGGGGGATGGTCTGACTGACGGGCATCAAAAACAATCAATTGGTCATTAGCAGGATCTATAGTGCCCATGGCAGATAGTAGAGCCCTCTTTTGAGAAGGACGCAACTGGAGGAGTTCCAGTGTTGAAATGGCAGCAGGAGATTGGGCCAGATCATGGACTATGTTGTATGAATGGGCAGCTCGACCAGAGGCAGCATTTCGGTGTAATGGTCCCTTAGGAGGCTTGGGATGAACCTCGATTTTGGGTAGAGGGAGTTGCAAGGGACCATTGGGTGTCGATAGACGCTCTGGAGGATTGGACGATGGAGACTCAGAGACAGATGTAACGGTAGGTGTGGAATACTGACGTGACTGAGTTTGAAGGTTGAGGTTGACGGTGAGAGGTGGGTCAGAGGCCATCATGAGAATTTGGTAATCATAGGAACCAGAAGGGGAAGGTTGAGTGGTTACCGGGGCGTGAGGTGGTTGAGTGGCCACGAATCCTTGTTGCGGGAAAGGATCGGTAAACACAACAGGTTGAGAAGTAACAGGGGTGGGAGGGGTAGTAGGGGAGGAGTGCTGTCCCCGTACGGTGGCCTGAGAACCCCACATCTGCTACATTTGTGGTAATAAGGGACAATCGTGAGTGTAGTGACCATAAACACTGCAACACGAACAGGGCTTATTGGTGCGAAGTGGCCTGTCCGGCTTGGGCTGAGAGCCCTGTGTCTGGTTGGCAGTGCTAGAGTCGATATTGGAAGGATTGGGTCCACGATTACTAGAAGCGGATTGGTTGCCTTTTCTCTTTCTTTGAGAAGGAATAAAATTAGGTTCCCCCTGTTGTGCAAATAGTTGCCCTGGAGGGGGTAGCAGGTGCGGTTGCGGGGGTGGAGAAGGTAAGGGGTTGAAAGGTCCAAATGCTGGAGGAGCTGGGACACCAGGTTGAGAGTAAGGATAAGGATTAGGATGGGCAACATTGAGGTAAGCAGGGGTAGGGAAAAATGAGGAGGTATTCCGGATCCTGGATACATGCTACCTATAGGGGTAAAGGTGCTGAAGGTGCTGACCCCTCGTGGAGGGAGACCATAGCCCATAGGAGGTTGGGTAGAGGTATGGGAAAGAGCTCCAATGATACCGTCGGCGGAGTGAGATGCCTCCGGGGCGTTAGTGCCATCGGGCTTGGGGAGGTCAGGAAGGACGGTATAAATATAACCAGATTGAGCATAAATAAAGTCATATTTCAAGGCTATTTGGAGGGTGGCTTCTTCGGTTTGAGGGAAATGGGAGGTGACATCTTTTCCAATGGGAGGTAAGAGAGAGTGAAGGAACCAGTCCATATAAACCCGATCTTCAAAGGGAGGAGCTCGACATAAGCTTCTTCTGCGCCGCCATTCCTGGACATGAGCGGAAAGGCTTGTTGAGGAGGATTGACGGAAGAAGGTTAAAATCTCGGTACCAGTGTCGTATCGGAGAGGGAGTTGGAAAAAAGATAAAAAGGCTTGGGCAATGGTCGCAAAATTGGTATGGGAGGAGGTGGCCTATTCAACATACCATTTAGAAGCTTCACCTGTAAGCGTGCGTTGGAACAATCTAAGACGAATAGAGTCGTCAGTAATGGAATTGGAGGAACACCACATATGGAAGGATCAGATATGGTTGGAGGGATCCTCACTAGCAAGGCATTTGAACTTGGGAATGTCGGAGGGGAACTAACATCATGGTGGATAGGATCATTAATCAATTGATTGAAGTCGGGGAGACTATGGCCGGCCATATAAGGGAGTAATGGGGCAGTCGAGGTAGGTCCCGAGGTGGTTCCACTGGAAACAGACCTAGCAGTAGTACTGGGGTTACTGCTGGTGGTAGGCCCTGAGGTAGACATGGTGAAAATGACAGGGGTAGAACCAGGAGTACGGGGAGAACCCGAACAATCAGAGGAAGAGTTGGAGTACGGACTCGGGGAAAGACTTACTCGATGACGACGGGAAGGAGGAAGTCGACCAAGCGGAAACTGAGGATGAAGGCCAAGAAGTCTCTGGGATAGGCGCCTTGGGGGCGCAATGATGATAGGAAGAAGAGAAACTGACAAGGGCAGGGGGGGACAAAATCAAGTGAGGTCAAGGGCAGAGAGGTGCAGTGACAATTGATTTTAAAGTCTTTTCCAGGCGGTGTTAACTAGGTGCTTCTTCTCTTAGGGTTAGTGTGTGGCGTGCGTTAATTTTAATTGTTTAAACCCAGACATTTTGAGAGTAAAATAAAAATTTTGCTGCGTAATGGAAAAGAAATCTGCGGTAAATAAGATTGAAAGAACAGAAAATTAACAACTAACGATGCAGCAATCTAACCCAAAAAGGCGGGTCTCTCAAAACTAGTCTACAGGAGGGAAAAAACTAGGCAAAGCACGCTAAAAAGATGCCAATAGATCTAAGGTCCAGAGGGACTGGGATCTAAAGGGTAAATCTGCTGAAAAGTGGTGCAGAGAACAGCAAAGAGGCAGAGGCAAGGTTGCTGCTAAAAAGGAGGAGATCATCTAAAGATAGAAGAGAAAAGGCGGGGGCCTTAGAAACAAACCCAAAAAAAATGATATGAGGTGGTTTTGAGAGGGAGAAAAGCTGATCTAAAGGGATCTGAAAAGGAGGTATCAGATCGGAGAAAAAGAGGGATGAAACTCTGGAAATTCAGACTTCTGAAATAGTAAAGACTCGTCCACAAAAAGTGGAGGGTACTAGAGCCCTAAGGGGCAAGATTCCCTCTTAGTTGAGTGAAGCAGATCAGAAACAGGTCCAAATGGGAAGAGACAGAGGCTGGAAAACCCTGACAGAAGCTTCAGACAAACCCAGAAAAAGTGCTGAAAAATTTGCAGAAAAAGTGCAGGTCGCAGGTTCTGACCTGTTTTCAGTCCAGGTCACAGGTTTGGGGCAGAAAAGTGCATCCTGAGGCTCAAGTCGCACTTTTTGGGCCGATAAGTGCGACCTGCAGATCCGGCTCTCTCGGCGGCAGATTTCAGAAAAATTTGTCGTCTCAGCTACGACTGATGTCTGTCACCTGCGCAATAAGGCCAGAAACACACGGAAGTTAAAAATTTGACTGTTTAAGGGTTTTAGGGGTGAAAATCACCATAAAAATAGGAAAAACAAAAAATGGAAGAGAAACCCTAGGGTCTGAAACAACTGGATATGAAGGAATAAATAAAACGACAATGGTCGCAAAAGAAAACCCGTGTGGAGTCGCCAATTGTTAGTATGAATGTTTTGTCGTAAAATACCACTTTAGCTATGCATAAAAAATAGCCCTAACATCGATTATGGCTGCAAAATATCTTTAAGTTTGCTGCAAAAATTCAGATCTAAGTACAAAAAGACATTAAGCAGATAAAATATAATGTGGCTCCATGCATCCAATAGACAAGACAAGAACAAAGTGTTTAAAAGAATGATTTGTATTATATTAAAGAATGGGGCACCTAAGAGGAAAACAAGAAAGGTGTTTTCTGGTTCTCCTCAGTGGGATGGGTTCTTGAAAGTCCTCAGTGTTTCAGATCTAGAATTCCTCTCTCTTATTGGTGTAGAAAAACAAACATGGAACTCAATGGGAGTTCATAAAACAAAAATGGAAAATGGTGACCAAGAGTAGATCCAGAGTGATCTAATGCAATGAAGGTGAATAATGAATGGGGAAAACCCTTCTATTTATAACAAAATATTGGGGCAGTCTAGAACTCGGTGCATGAATAAAATATTATTAATCGAATTCTAGAAGCACCCTTTAGGAATATTTTATTATATTTGTTGGAGGGAAAATGATTTTTGACTTGGGTCAATTCCTTTATTTATAAATAATAAATAAATAAATGATTTATTTGTCATTTTAGGGAAATGATGGGAATATAATTAAATAAATAATGGTTTATTTAATTATTTATGGATGATTTAGTCAAATTTAACTAAGAATATTATTTAAATAATGATTTAAATAACTTATTCTTAGGAAATAATTAAATAAATAAGGATTTATTTAATTAAGTTCCTTGTTTTGGCTTAAATATGACCAAGGAATAAAAACAAATAAGTTATTTTATATGGTGAAAGCAATTTTACTGAGGGTAAAATTGGTCTTACATGGTGTACTTGGGTTCATCTAATAATAATAGGTTAGATGACCAAAAAATGGTGTAACAGAAAGACCTCCTGATTGGAGGAAGACTAAAGTGTTCTCTCAACTATATGCAGTAGCAACATATTTGTCTAGAGAGGGGACATTGGAAGGAGCTACTACAGTGCTGAGAATCATTGATGGAAGGCTAAGCAAATTTTTGAAATTGACCTTGCTATCTTCCATTCATCTATTTTCATTGGAGGGAATAGATTCAGAAATATGTGTTAATACGATCATAGTATCAAAAGGCTACTCCATAGCTTTGGAGAAGAAAAGGATACTCCAATATATAATGAAAATTTCTAAACATAAAAAATATATTTTCATTTTTGTATGCAGGAGCAAAATTGTGGAAGTTTTGGAGGAAGAGAACCTTTCAAAAGGAGGGTAACTCTCCTAAACTTCAATCTTGTCTTGAGCAAGATTAGCTGCAAGAAAGGCAACAAGAGAAAGTTGGGAATACTCCAATATGTGACTTTGGCATCAAGCATGTCAAGGAGGAGAGCCATCATATGACAAATGCATCATTTCAGACTTCTACAGCGTTGTCAATGTTGGGAAGCCTAGACCCCTATTGGGAGTCCCAACTCATGATGGAATATTCGAAGGACCTATTCACATGTAAGTTCCTTGATGGGCAAGCAATGGATGGGAAGTATAAGGTAGTTTATGGGATCATTTATGTTCATTATCAGATCTATTTAACTGAATATTCCAAACTCAAGAATAGACTACTTAGCACAACCTATGAGGTCTTGCTTTCAAACCCCACTAGTTTCATTAGAACATATCATACTATCTTAGATGGATTCATGTGGGAAAATTTTGAAGGGGAGATGCACACTCATATGAGTAAGTGCATGGATCATTTGTTGGTTGAGGAGGAACATAGCTCTTGAGAAGAGTTATCATTATCACATCGTTATTAATTGAGTGTGAGAGGGAGCTCATCCATTAGCTACCTTGCTGATTTTAAACAAGTGTATGATGAACATTGTATGGCTGAACATCATGATGTATTTAATATATACTTTCATTTTATTAACACTCATGTGTAGGTATTGGCTCCAAGAGGGGGCACTTTTTCTCATGGGCTTCATGAGCCACTTTGGGCCATGAACAATGATGATGCTAGTCATTCCTTGGGAGATATTGGAGAGCTGATATACTCTTCAGGGTGTGACTCCTTAACACCAACCATCATACACATTCTCCAAGCATGCAAGAAGGATGGGGCAGCAAACAAGTGCTGGGGAGAACACTTGTCATATCAGATTCTATGGCAGTCAGGAGGAAAACTGCGTTGGTTGCACATGAGGGACCATTGTCCTTCTCCCTTATTGTATATGGCAGCTAGTATGATCTTACTTATGATCCCACATGTTGAAGATGTTCTTATCTTTTATGGAGACATGGTTGGAGGAGAGGCACACTTGTTGGATGTGTCCTTGGGGGAAGAAGGTCCCTACATTTTCTGCACTACATGCTCTGAGGGGAGCATGGGGAACTATATGGCCACCATTGTATACAACTTGTTTCTTTATGATGTGGACCATATGTTTGGTTGGCACACTTGGGGCATGCCTCTCATAAGCAATTGGGAGGAGCTTTCCTATGAATTACCAAGCTGGAAGGTGATTCATTTTATTTGGATGATAGCATGGAGGAGGGAGACCTTCATTGATGATGAAATTCCCCATGAGTGTCATCATTTCTATCTTGAAAATGCCATGGATCAGAAAGGAGGTTTCCACATAGACCTTCCATTCTTTTATAAGGAAGGCCCTTGGGGTTATTCACCAAAGGCCAACTTGCACACTTGGGAGGAGCCATTGGGAGATGGAATTTTTGCAAAAACTCTAAAGCAATGGTGGAGACTATTGGATGAAGGGGCCACAAGAGAAGGAGGGGAGATTTTGCAGCACCCTTGCAGTTGCTTGAGGACAAACAAAATTTTGGAGGGGGGACTGTAATATTCCTAAATTAGCTTCAACTAATGGGAATATTAATTTTTCTCTTAAAACTTAGATGGATGGATAAATGGGCAAGGACACTCATAATTTGCTCGAGTATGGATAAAAATCCCTCCTAATGTGAAAATGGATCATGAAACAACTAGATAAAACATCCACATGTGTGAACAAGGTCTAAACTATGTGCACAATGTTATGTTTGACCAAGTCAACATGATTTATTCTCAAAGAAGTGGATCCTAAATAAAGCCAGCTCAATGTGAATAAAGATCCATCCAGCTAGTCAAAATGAAGGCACCTTGAGTCTGAAAAGGAAAAGGGCATGAATATTTAGTCAAGGTTGAATAAATCAAACAACATTGTAAAAGGATGAGCAAGGCACATGGGGGCAGTGTAAATATGGTGGAGGAGCCTTTACATGGAAGAAACATCATAGTGGGTGGGACCTTTGGTGAGGAAGCTCATCAATTATATAATGGAGGAGATGGCAAGAATATGTAAATATTGGAGATTATATTTTTATGTGGCCTACTTAGACTTCCTGCATACTTGGCTGTTTAGCTAAGTTGCTGCACTGCTTAGTGCAAGGGTTTTCCCGGGTGGGGATTCCCTGCTCTTTCTTGGAGATCTTGTCTAAGAAATCTAAGAGGAGGTGTCTGATCTGAATTTTGCACTACATGGTGTTGGGCCAAGCACCTACCTTCAGTAAAAAAGTAGTCCCTTCAGAAAACTACACTATTTCTTAGGGTGTGCAGTGGGAGGGGTCAAAACCCCATTTTGAGGAGCTAGTTTCCCAAGAGAAGGATCAGCCTTTCTTTGGAAAAGCTAGAGGGAGAATCTACAGCCATTTCTTTGCATGTTCAGCCATTTTTATGCAAAGCTTCAGCTACAAAGCATGATTCATCCACAGATCTACAACAACTCTTTCATGTATATCATTTCTGTCAAGAAACCCTTGCCGGGTCTTCTTCGATCTGTATAAAAGAGATTATATCTCTATTTTTATGCCTCATTGCGTAATATAATAATAAGATCTGATATATTTCTTTATTTTCTGAGTTTGACCTCCATTAGACTGCGTAGTCTCTTATGCAGCAGTTTCTATGTGTTGCAGTCTTGGGGTTTTGTCAATTTTAAGTTTTTCTGAGCATGGGAGGCCTGTTTAACTAGGATGAAGGAATTTGTTTCTAAAAATATTTTTCATGCATGTCCTATATTTTCTATTCTAAGTGAAACAACCATTATGTTTCACTGTTATAACTCAATATTCAGAAAATAACATTTTTGAGGCCAAAACTGCTGCTTTTCCCCACTTGGTGACATTGTATAAAGGCATAGTTTGTTGCTGTGATTGTTCTATGAAAGCTATGTGTTTGAATAAACTACATGAGTTAATTTCTTTCTGCTCTCCAACTTTGGAATAGCTTAAGGTATTCTTATTGTTTTAGATAATCTCGGTTTTGGGATATTACATTATAGTCTGTAGATATGTGAGAGAAATAATTTCCTGTCTAACAGTGCCAGTATATTGTGAAAGAAGTCAAGTATTCCAGCTCTTGGGAGAGATTTGATCCACGCATAATTTTCTTGACTAATTAATAAAATAATTTAGTAAAACAATAGAAGCAAGGTGGTTTTTCTCCCGGGGAAGGGTTTTCCACCAGACATCTTGTGGCCATTGTGTGATTGATTTTTATGGTTGCATGTTTATTTGTGGTTCTCTAATATTTGATTATGTGTTTCAGTTTATGGATTCTTAAAGTGCAGTTAATTTGAGAAAAAAATTAAAAGTCCCACATTACTGATTCACCCCCCCTCTCAGTAGTGATCTATTTTCCAAGAATAACTTTTGATGATTTTTTATATCAAATTTTGAAGAGTTTCATAAATTGAACTCCAAGAAGGAGGGAGAGAACTTGGACATAAGAAAGCAAGCAAGGAAGAGGGCATGAAAAGGGAAGCAAGGGAGAGCAAGGAGAAAAGTGGAAGAGAAACTAAAGTTGGAATATTTTGCAGGTAACAGGTTACATGTGTTATTTTCTTGTCGGGATTTGAATGCATTGTGCATGCATTTTATTTACGTGATTGCTTTGCTATCATTGGCATGGGATTTTCCTCGATTGACAATGGTTAAAAGATTTCCTTTCCATCTCCTAGATAGTCATGGTGTAATGGGATTCATTCTTAGTTTATATTTATATTTCTGAACTATTTTGGATATGTGTGAGGTGGTCTTAGGAAAATTCCAAAGGTTGGGGGTGGAGATGGTTTTCTCTAGGAATCCCTTTATAGGTGGGTGTAGACAAGAAAATTCATCTGGGTATGGTGAAGAAATACTGTGGCATCCAAGCTTGTGTTAGCTTG
This sequence comes from Pinus albicaulis, assembly GCA_034641835.2. NCBI lineage: Eukaryota > Viridiplantae > Streptophyta > Pinopsida > Pinales > Pinaceae > Pinus > Pinus albicaulis. Next base: position 1,382,016,365 of record CM076581.1, read on the forward strand.
GTGATTTATGTACTATTTTAGGTGAAATCACTGTGGTTGATGGTTGAGGTGGTTTAGCCTCTGGATTCCCTAGTTGGTTTTTTTTCGTCTATCGCATGAGATCCCACATTCATGCTTAGAATATGTCATGGGGGTGATTGGATGAAATAAATATTTTGTTTAGCTAAATTTATGGTTGGGTGGTATGTGGAAGTCCCTGACTTGGATGGTATTTTCATGTGTTATTATGTGTTATTTCTTATTGAGATCAATGAGAACATGTATTGTTTATTGTGTTGATTTTACAACTAGTTTCTCATGGATTAATTATGCTTAAATGTTGGTTATAGGCATGATATATTTCAACTGTATAATTTTATCTTGCTATGGATATTTCTTATGGATTGATAAGTTATTTAATGGATATGTGAATGCATGGGCTAGCTAGTGTTTGATGCAAATACCTTGGGATGGAATTAAGTCTTCTTGATAATTCTTTGATGAAGTTAAGGAAACATGGAATATATATGCATTCATGACCTATAGTTACTATGTTTATCATGTGTTTGACAAAAATTTTACCATGTTTTTTGAATTTTAGGCAAGATCTTAGCCTTAGTATAGATTATACATACTTATCATCATCATAGACTAGATTCTAGAAAGTTCTAGGTTAAACTAGGTAGTTGGTCTATACCTAGCCCTAAAAATCTAGAATAGGGCTTCTGGTTGTAGTCCATTAACTGAGAAATATCGGTTGTAGCTACACGGAGGAAGGCATGTGTGTGGGGTTTGAGCCTTTTGGCCACATGCACAGATTGGCATGCATGCGGTTGGGCTATGAGGTTAGGTGAAAAGATAATTCCAACTCAATTTAAGATCATCAATGAATGTGGTTTAACATTTGGGTGATATGGTGTCCCTAGGAGGTTGTAGTAAGTTTCAGGATGGTATACCCCACTTCCATAACTGGAACTTGGTTTTTTGGTCATGTTATAGTAACTCTCGTATCATGTTTATCATAGATATTGTTACGCCATTTTTTGGTCATCTAACTTGTTACTATTAGATGGACCAAAGTACACCATGTAAGAAAAATTTTACCCTAACTAAAATTGCTTTCACTATGAAAAATAACTTAGCAATCCATTATTTATTAATTTGTTTATGGTCTAAATAGGAAACCCCATGAGGAAATATTGAATAAATCCTTTTTCTTTTTTTTTCCTCAAGGGGTAAATAATTAAACAACAGTTTAATTAATATTCCTGGTCATATTTAACCCAAAACATGAAAATTAATTAGATAAATCACTATTTATATTATTATTTTCTAGGAATAATGATTTAAAACATTATTTAAAAAATATTCCTTGTTAAATTTGACTAAATCATTTATAAATAATTGAATAAATCACTATTTATTTAATTATTACTCAAATATATTCTTAAAATAATAAATAAATCATTTATTTATTTATTATTTACAAACAAAGGGATTTGACCCAATTCAAATTCTTTTTCCCTCCAACAAAAATAATAAAATATTCCATAAAAGTTCGATCTAGATTTGGTTAATAATATTTTAGTTATGTACCAATATCTAGACTAACTCAATATTTCGTTATAAATAGAAGGGTTTTTCCATTCATTCACTACCTTTTGTTGCCTAAATATCACTCTCGATCTATACTTTTGGTCTCACTTTGATCCTCCATCCCTATCATATTCTTTCTATCTTTTTGCTTGTGAACTCCCCTTGAGTTCCATTTTTGTTTGGGTTTTCTACGCCATCAAGAGTGAGAGATCTTAGATCTGAAGTGCTGAGGACATACAAGAACCCATCCCTTTGAGGGGGACTGGTAACATACTTCTATGTTCCCTTCCTAGGTGTCATAAATACAAAATTATTTAAAAATATTCTTGTCTTTTCTATTGGATGCATGGAGCAACTCTTGCTTTTATTTGTTGTTTAATGTCTTTAACTGCATAGATATGGATTTTGTAGCATTTATCTTAGTCAAATAACTACATATCTAAGGAAATTGGCAGCCATCTTTCATGTTAGGGCTGTTTTTTATGCATAGCTAAACTGAGATTTTTCGTACACTTGTGATTAGAATTCACACTAACAACTAGCGACTCCACAAGGGTTTATAATTACGACTGCTGTCGTTTTTCAGATCCCTGCATGACCAGCTGCTTCAACCCTTAGGGTTTATCTTCAGCTTTTTTCTTTTTCTTTTCTTGATGTTGTTTTTAACCTTTAAAACCTTAAAACAGTAAAAATTCTAACTTTCATGTGTTTCTGGGCCTATTGCGCAGGTGACAGGTATCAGCCACAACTAAGACGACATTTTTTTTTGAAACATGCTCCCAAGATGACTGGAAGTGCAGGTCGCACTTTTTTGGCTAAAACTATGACCTTAGCTCTTAGGTAGTGGAAAATTTCCAAAAAACTGCGACCTCTACAGAAAACAGGTCAGAACCTGTGACCTGTCCTTTTTCCAGGATTTTTTCTGTGTTTTTTCAGGGTTTGTTTGGGCTACTGTTCAAGGTTTTCTAACCTATGTCTCCACCTGTTTTGGACCCGTACTTTCTCTGTTTTACCCATTGAAGTAGGAACCAAGCCCCTTAGGGCTTCATTATGCTTCCACCTTTTTGGGAGGAGTTTAGCTGAAGTAGGTCATTTGAGAATTCAGGGTGTTCAACAATTTTTCAGATCTGATATTGTACTTTCATATACATTTCATATTGGTTATTCATCCATCCAAAACACCAATTTTTAGTTTTTTTTGGTCCTCCTCTAGGGTCCCCTCTATTTCACTTTAGGTTTTATCCTTTCGCCACCTCATTTGGAGCACTTTTCCCTCTAGTTTTTTGTTGTTTTCTACAACTATTTCTAGCATATCTGACCTTTAGATCCTTGTCCCTCTTTAGCTCCATCAGCCATTTTTTGTGTTTTGAAGATATTTTACCCACCCATAGACTAGTTTTCGGGAAGCCCTCCTCCTTAGGTTTAAGTTGATGCATCTTTAGCTGTTTATTTTCTGTCATATTTCAGTTTACTTTACTATTATTTTCATATTTATTTACAGTTATACAACACCTTTTTTATTTTTTCTCTACACACACATCTAGGTTTAATTAAAGTTAACACACTTATCACATACATGCACACCCTAAGTGAAGGGTGCCTTGTTTACACCGCCAGGCCAAGACTATAACATTGTAATCAATTGATCCTACACCTCCCTTCCCTTGCTTCGACATTGCAATCATTTTATCCAGCACCTCCTTGCTCATGTTGGTCTCTCTTCCTTCTGTGATCCGTGTCTGTTTTTCCATCATTGCGCCTATTAGGCCTCTGTAATTCTAGCATATTGACAATACTAAAGCTACAGAGACAACATTTGAACCACTCTGGGATTCTAGGATCTAGCCCTCCTGAATCTAGAGAGGTATCTCTCTATAAGTGCAAATATTGATTTATCTTTCAAGGTTTTTAGTATGAATTTAGGCTAGTTATTAAGAACAAGGGTTTTTGTTTGTTTGGATGGTTGGGTATGATTTTTGATTGAGTGGAAAGTCCTAAAAAATGAAATATTTTCAAAGGGGTGAAGGTGTGAATGATCATAACAAGGTTTAACTGATAGGATAGATATGAAACCACACTTAATCCATTGGGCTATGGAGTCACAAAAGGGTTTAATTGTGCAACAAATTCAAGAGTGGTCCAAGGGGAAAGTCATCTATATCAAAAAATATTTTTAGATTAAATGATGGAATGGAACATTAAAAGTGTTGAGAAAGTGGAAAAAGCCAATAATTTCAACAAGGATTTATCAACTTTCCATACAAGGAAAGAATTTTTAAGCAACTGTTTGAAACCAACCAAAGACAGGGCTAACCTTAAAATTCTTTGGACAAGCCTGTATTAAAGCTAACTTATCAGACAAACAATCCAGTAATCCACATGACTACTTTTAGAAGGGATGAAAACAGATAAGAAAACAAAGTGCAGCTTAAGATCAAGCAAGATACATTAAAATCAAAGCCTGCTTTTAGCATACTCTTAGAGAAACCTTCTAAACAACCTTTGAAGAAAGAACTAGAAGACATGGCAAACCATAAAATTTTCTAGTTTAACTCTACTTTGTATGTAATGAAAATATCATTCAAGAACTTCCTTTCAAGTTTTGCACATCAAGACATGGACAAACCAACAATCCTTGATAATTTTTACACTTAACTTAAGTCATTCTTAAATACAAAATTGGAGGAAAACATAAAGATAAATCTTATCAGTAAGAGTAGGGTACCTTTAACAGTAAATCCTAGCTCTATATTTGTTGTTCTTTATCAGAGAAAAGTGAACAAAATGGCATACATGAAAGGAAAACAAGTTACAATAAGAGGTACTTAACCAATGATATAGACCAGGATCCCAAAATCTAGCTTGTATATTGATTTTCAATCCAGTTACATACTTCAAGTCCAATGTTTCAGTACAGCAACATCTTCTCTTCTCAGCCTAATTTCTTTGATCACAAACAGAGCTTCAAGAGCCTCTGAAAACTATTTACATGTAGAAAGTTTCGAGCAACAAGTATTACATCAAAGTCCAGCAACCAACCCTTTACAATGTGCTCTTAAAGGAGATTTTATAAGGAAATGAGGAGGTGGAAGAGTCTCTAGGGTTCAAGTATTATTAATTCTACACTTAATTCAATTCCTAGCCTTGAAAACCATGCAAGGCATAAGGCAGGAATGCATTTTATCTATTACTCTGTCTCATAACTCTGTTTTCAGTTTTTTAGGCTTAATGGACAAGAAGATTGACTTCAGGGCTCTTTCTTATCTTTGTAATAACTTTGCTGACAGTTTTTAATAAGTTTCTTTGGTTGAAATAACTACTCAGCTATCTTTAGGCAAATATATTTTGAATATGCAATAAATATGCCTTCTGTTGATTTATTTGATGCTGCAGGTGGCTTTTGGTAGCTGGAGAGGATTCAATTAGCCTCTGATGTGGCAGTGGAGGCTTTTTGAACTAATAGATTTCCTTGTTGTTTCCTAAAAAACTGTTAACTTGCCTTTGATCTGTGTTTTAGGCCTAATTAGGCTTTGATCTTCATTTTTGGTCTTCATACTGTCTTTAACTATGTGGATTAGGTCTTTGATAGTCGAATTTATGCCTTAATCCCTCAAAACTGTGTTAAACACCTTTAATTCTTCATCTCTTCTTTAATTTTATGTTGTAACACTGATACTCTTTGTCTGATTAAGGTTTATTGTGTTTTATTGCTTTGCAGGCACGTAGAGGGTTTTTATAACGTTACCAATGTTCATGAGACACAAGTAAAATTGAGATTTGAACCCTATAGATTCCTTTTTCCTCATGGAAGATTTCATACGGATCGTCATCTTAGGCTTTCATTTCATTTAAAAAAACTGTGAAAAAGCTTTATAACCTGCAAAAATACAAAAAAGTTATGAAAAATCCAGTGAAAATATAGGTTAGGTTGCTTTGGAGGCGAGGTTTAATCATGGCCGTCGATCCAGATTGATCGACGATCAAGATGGCTCGATGGGTTTGATGGGGAGGCAGTTGGGTAAATGGCGGCCAAATTAAGTCCGAGCCGTTGGATAAAAGAAATGAACGGTTGAGATTAATCGAAAGTTCAGATGGTGGGGGGAAAGGTATTGGAATCACGATCGGATTTAGGACATCAGATTACATTGATGAATGACCAAGATCATCTGAGGAAGTCTTTTAGAGAAAAGGGGAAGGGCTATGAGTTGGTGTGGAAGTTTTAATCAGAACCGTCAATATTCAGAGATCGACAGCGGAGAAGTATTGGTGAATTGTTCGGGGAGAAAAATCAAAGGGCAAAGACTTGGAGGTAAAACACAATCGGAGCCATTGGATTGAAGTAATTGACAACCAAGATTGCCCAGCGAGATGTTTGGGGAGAGTAGATGAAAGGCAAAGATTGGAGATCGGGATGCAACGCGAGCCATCAGATCAAATCAATCGACGGCCAGGATTAGAAGGTGAAACGTTAATGCAAAGGGGAAAAGTGGTTTTGGCGGAAAACCATTGGTGGTATTCGCGCGACATTGGAAGTGGTTTGCGGTTTTTGTCAAAAAAACGTGATTCCATACATTTTTTTACACACATACCCTCCAAAAACACTTTTATTGCGTAAATTTTTGGTGTTAAACCCCAGATGCAGAAAAAATGTGAAACGTGATGTTGGTCGTCAGATGAAGGGGTGCAGATCTGACGGTGCGGATTGCATGCAACGAGGGAAGCTGCGGGTCGGGGAGATAGTGGAGTCCAGGTGGAAGCTCATGAGTGGAAAAGTGTTTTTCTGGGTTTTACAAATGATTCGGGATAGATCGTGACCGTCGGATGTATGATATGGACGGCCAAGATCAACGGATGGAGCGGGGTTATGAAAAGGAGAGGAAAAATGGCATGATGATCGGGTCTAATCCTGATCGTTGGATCTTAGAATTGGACGATCACGATTTAATGATGGTGCGGAGTTAAATGAGCAGAGGAAAAGGTAAGAGAGGGGATCGGGCGCAACGATGGTCGTTGATCTGGATTGATCAACGGTCCAGATTCAACTTAATATTTTCGTCGGGGGATAAATAAATCAAAGGAAAGTTGGGTTTTGAAAGGGATTTTAAGCCTTTAGCACCCGGTTGCGAGGCTCATGGTTTTATGAGGTGGAGGGCTATAGGAGTTAAGCCCTCGAGGGCTTAAGACATTTATAATGTTTTTGGACTATTTTAGGCCTTAAAAACAGTGCTTTTAAACCAATTTAGTGGTTTCAATAGGGGAATGAAGGCATTTTTAAACAAAATAACAGAGTAACATAAGGTTTAAAAGGGATTTTGGGAGTGCTTTTGAAGGTTGAATGAGGCTTATGGAGAGATTTTTATGGGGAAAAAGGGATGAAAATGGGGTCATTTATGAGTGAAAGGAGGGGTAAAAATGATGGGAAAATGGGGTTTCGAGCAGTCTTCTTTAGGAAAACAGCAGATTTTTTAGGATTATGAGGGAAACAACAGTGAAGATTAACTAAAAGATTAGTTATCTTCATAAGACTTTAAGAACTCACAATTTGGCCATAAAATTGTTCCTTAAAGGCTTAAAAAAAAATCTAGCCACCATTTGATATGAAAATTTTTTATAGGTGGCTAACAGTGACTCCACATGGGGATGGAACCTTCTTGAAGGTGTCAAGAACTTCAGACTTGTCTTCTCTGGAAGCTGATCAATGCCTCATCCATTGGGCTTCAATTTTCCTTTCTTTTGCTGGTCTTCTTTTGATCTGAAAATGTTAGCAGCCATTTAAACCAATGGAATTCTATCAAAACAATCTTTCTACCTACCCAATCCTAATGATCTAACATTTTTTCTTCTTTCAGAGTGGATTTGGATTGGAAAAATCTTTTCATCAACATTTTATTCTTTTAAGAGAACATAAAACTAATCTAAATCTACCCTTATTTCTCCATGAACTCAGATTAAGCAGTTGAGTTCATAAGCTTCTCTACCTAACTACACTCTGTTAGGATTAGACTGTCTAACAGAATTTATTCTCTAATTTCTAAGACAGAAAATTAAAAGCAGACAAGCCAGGATTGAACAGTCTAACTTGTGGTTGATCTATGGCATAAAAACAAGCTGCACATAGACTAAATTTGCAGAAAAATAAAACAAAATGGTGAAGGTTTAAGATCTGAAAATTCAAAAACCTCCTTCATTATTTATTTAGCTCTGTTTTTGAGTTTGTTTGAGTTGTTTTCTCTTTATGTTCTGGTTTAAGTTTGATCTTTTTGGAACCAGTTCTCCTATATTTGGTTCAGGATTTAAACAGATTAGAGCCATTCTTTCTTTTGGAATTCATAGGTTCAGATTTTGAGCTTGTTTGAACCTTTTTTATTCTATCCTAATCTACCTAACTGATAAGCCAAGATTAAGCTGTTTGGCTGATTTATTCACTAAAATATCAGCATAAAATTTAAAACTATTTAGTCATGATTAGGTTGTATGACTAACTAGGAGTGTGTTTCTTAGGAGTGGCATTTGAGCTTACACACTTTCAGACTTTGTTTCTCTTTTTTGGTATGGGGCTATACCTTTCTTGTTTTTACAATCTACCCTCTTTTCTTTTTCTATTTTTTTTGAATTTTTTCATATTCTAACTTTGAATGCAATGATGGATATGATATTAACAATGAGGAAAAAATAAAAAGAAAGCTTCAAACTGATATGGTTAAGAGAATTAATTTTTGAGCATCTTGCCATTGACAGGACCCCCAAAAAGTTCAGATCCATTCAATTCTTGCAAGAAATAAGCATTGTTACCAGCACTAGAATGAATGAGATAAGGGCCAAGCCATAAGTTATCAAATTTCTCATGCTTGCCCTTATATTCTCTCCTTGAATCCCACTTTAAAAATTTTTCACCAATGTTTAAATCACTAGTATTTGTCCTTCTATCAAACAGCTTCTTGATGCTTTCTTGCTTTTGTAATGGTCTGTTGTAGACTTCCTCTCTGGTTTGCTGAAGATGTATGGTCTGATTGATTCTTCTTGTCATATCATTCTCTTCGGACTATACTTCTTGGATCAGCTTCATGACTGGCACTCCTAGGTTGATCGGAAAAATTGCATCTGCTCCATAAACAAGCTGGTAGGGTGACATTCCAATTGATTTTTTAAGTGTTAATTTGTCAGCCCATAGTGCATGTACTAGCTTTGTGTGCCAAGATTTCTTATTGTCCTCCAGCAACTTCTTGATTATGTTCACCAAAATTTTGTTTGAGGATTCTGCCAGCCCATTACCTTGAGGGTAATAAGCAGTAGAATGGCCCAATGTAATCTGATATTTGTGACAGAATTAAACCATATTTTTGGATCCAAATGCAACAACATTGTCGGTAATAATCTTCCTAGGACAGCCAAATCTAGAGAGGATATGATTTTCAAGGAATTTTATGATGACAAAGTCATTGGCTTGCCTAGAAGGGATGGATTCTATCCTTTGGTAAAGTAGTCTGTTTCAGTGAGAATCCATCTATGTTGGGCATATGAGGGTGGATGGATTTCCCCTATGAATTCTAGACCCCACTGCTGAAAAGGGGCTTCAACAGTGATTCGATGCAAGGGTAAAGGAAGCAATTTTCTTTTGCCTTCAAAGAGTTAACATTTATGACAGGCAATAATCATTTTATGGACATATTGAAAGAGGATGGGCCAAAAGTAACCAGCTCTAAGGATTTTATTGGCAGTTGTCTTCCAATAGAGGTGGCCTCCACATTCTCCTTCATGGAACTCATGCTTGATCTTATCTGCATCATTCTCAGGAAAACATTTAAGCAATAATCCACTAGCATTTTTCCAATATAGACATTTATCTAAAATGCAGTAATTAATAGCTTTTAACTTTAAAAATATTGCCTATGTTTTAGACAAACCAAGAGGTGTATTCAAATTAAGAAAAACATATAAAATATTAGCATATCATGAGGAATTCATAAAATGATACTAAAAAATAGGAGTTGAAAATTCCTCCTGTTCATCTAATGCATTTATCATGTTTATATCAAGAGCTTCAAAATTAGATTTAGCCATTAATATTGCTAGTCCTTGGCCTTTTATGAGCTTAGTGGGTTTGATTTCTAAATCATATTCAAGTATCACAGCTATCCACTTTCCTCTTTTTCCATTTGGGTCCTGTGTTAAAATGTCTTTTACAACTAAGTTTGGCACAAATGCAATTATGTGGGAGTGAAAAATGTAAACTCTGAAGTCTTTTAAGGCTTTGACTAAGGAAAAGGTTTGTTTTTCCATGATATTGTACTTCAGAGGTGCATCTCTCAGTGCCTTACTAAAGAATGCAATGGGCTGCTCTTGTCCTTTCAATTTTTTCTGCAATAGGACAACAACCACTGTATGTTTTGATGCAAATGAAAAAATGAAAAAATCTTTTGAAAAATCAGGACTAATGAGAACTGGTGTTTTAGTTAATGCTTGTTTTACCAGTTCAAAAGATTTATTTTCTTCTAAGGTCCATTTAACTCCTTCTTCTTTCTTTAACATGTTTGTTATGTTTCTAAGGAGTTCAACTAAGTTGGGTATGAACCTTCTCAAGAAATTAATCTTCACAATGAAGGATTGAAGTTCCTTGATGTTTCTCGAATGGTTGATTTGCAAAATACCATCAATCCTTTTTTGGGTCTATCTTTATTCCCTCTTCTGATATGATGTGTCCAAGTAGTTTACCTTCTTGGAGACCAAACATTGTTTTCTTTGGATTTAAAGATAACCCATATTTTCTGCATTTCTCAAAGACTTTTCTCAAGTGTTTTAGGTGTTCTTCATCTGTTTTGGAAAAAACAGTGATTTCATCAAGGTAAATAATGATGAAGTAGCCTAACTCTTCCGAGAATGAAATTTCCATGTCTCTCTAAAATGTAGCACCAGCATTCATTAAACCAAAGGGAATTTTCACATACATGAAAGTACCCCAAGGTGTGGTAAAATGTTTCTTGATTTGGTCATCAAGATGTACTAATATCTGGTTATAACTTGAGAAGCCATCTAGCAAAGAAATTCTTTTGGAACCAACTACCCTTTGTAAAATATGATCCATCTTGGGTAAAGGGTAGTTGTCTTTTAATGAGGCTTTGTTTAAGTTCCTAAAATCAATACAAAGTCTTATTTCTCCTATTTTCTTCCTAACTGACACAAGATTAGACACCCACTCTAAGTATATAATAGGGACAATAATTCCAGCTTCATACATTTTCTTGATCTCCTTCTCAACCATGGGTAATTGAATAGGGTTTATTCTGCATAGTTTTTCTTTAAATGGTTTCTGGTTTTCTTTAAGAGGTATCTTGTGCTGAATTATCTTTGTGTCATAGGACTTTAGATCCTCATAACTCCATGCAAATACATCAGAAAATTCCTTAAAAATCTCAATGTATTTCAGTTTTATGTAAGCTGGTAAGGTTTTAGACAGTTTGATCATTTTTTGTTTTTGTTCACTGCCTATGTTACACTCTTCTACTTTAGTTTCAACAGGCTCCAACTTTGGCTTCTTGGCAACATCATTGAAATCAAACAATTCTTCTAATGGGACCAGACCTTTTGGGAAGCTTTGAGTGTTAGATTGCAGTGTTTCTAAGTCTTATTTTTCTAAATCTACACTAATTTCTATGGTATGTACAAGTTTATTAGACAACATATTTATATCAGCGATATTTGGAGACTTTTCTTCTTCATCGAGTGGGTTTTCTTCCATAAGACAGTCATCTTCATAATCTGAATCTGAAATTGGTAGTTCAAATTCATTTTTGGACTGTAGGAAGTCTTCTATTTGTTTATCTCCATCAAACACTTGCCAATATTTTTCATTATCTGGGACAGCTGGTCGAAATTTGATTTGAGTTGTGCATTGTTTGGTTTCATAAGGAGTTAGGCATGTTCTAGCAGCAAAAGCTAAACCATTAGCTTGGATATTTTGGTTCCTTGGGACAAAAATAAGTTTGAATTCCTCAAATGTTTTCAATAAATCCATGACATCATTTATATAGGCTCTAAGTCTGGGATGTTTTGCAGTGTATTCCCTATTCACTTGCCTAATTATTAGTTCAGAATCACCATGAACATTTATTCTTTTGGCCCCTAATTTCTTCAATAAGTGCAGGCCTAAAAGTAGGGCTTTATACTTAGCTATGTTATTGGTGCATTGAAATTTTAATTTGCAGGAATGCCCTTCAGTATGAGTGTTCATTGTATTGTGAAGCCACACTCCTGCACCTGCATCATTCTTAGTGCAAGACCCATCAAATTTCATGTTACAAAGAGGACTAGTTTCAGATTCACTAGTTTGATTACTATCCTCTTCATCTAATGTTCCTTTGGATTGTTCTTGTAAATCAACACTATGTTTAAATTGGTCTAGTTCCTCATGTTTTTCATTTTGTTGAGGAATCATTTCTTGACTCTCAAGGTTGAAAAGCAATGGATGACTGATTTGTAGCTCTAGACCAGTGATTTGTTTGCTGTGATTTTCTGATTTAGCAAACTGTTTTGATTTTTTTGTATTATGCTCCTACTTTTCTATATCTGCCACTAGGTCAGTTAATTTTTCTTGCTCATTGAATGTTCCATGATTGAAGAGAATAAATGAGTCAAGGCCTGTATGTACAGAATAAAGAGGTGAGTTTTCTGGTCTCTCTTGGATAGTAACCATGTATTGCATGTGGGTTTCCTTATAAAGTCTTCTAGTATGATTGAAAACAGGGATGGTTGCATATGTCATATCCATTTGCATTGTTCCTTGTAACTTAGCTCCCCAAGATCTTGATAATAGCATACCATACTTGGGGGGTACATCAGCCACAACAATATCCATCACTAAACACTTGGCTAGAATTTGAGCTAAGTTCACACAGAGGTCTTTGATCAAACCTAAACATTTCACTCTACTGGAGTCAAAGAAGTATAGATCTTTGTATGGTCTGGTGATTTCAAGGCCTAGACTCTCCATTACTTCTTTGGGCATTAAATTGTGAGAGGCCCCTGAATCATGCATGGCATTGTGTAAAATTTTGTCATGAATTTTCAAACTAACATAAAAAGGAGGAACTGGCCCTTCTTGGTATCTTCCCTCAATATTAGGACCAAATAAGAGTTCTGGTTGGTCATCATTGAGGTTAATAGTGTCACTGTTTTATCCTATGTTGAAATTTTTCAAAATTTTTGATCTATATACATCTTGGGTGACTAGTTCAGTGAGGGGAATAGAGATTTTCATCTTGACAATTTCTTGTTCTAAACTGAAAGGCATCTGAGTTTTTACAATGTTTGTTTCAGCCTTATTAATCACTAATTTATCAGCAAAATAAGCTTGCTGATTTCCTCTATTTACATTGGTCAAAATTGTTTTAATAGGAGCACTAGCTGAGGTGCTAACGCTGCTAAGATCTGCACTATGTTTTTCATTAATTTGAGTGCCTTTTTCTTTGATTTTATCAGAATTTACAGCCACTATTTTGTCTTTCTATTTTGTAACTTTGGGTTTGTTTACAGGGCTGTTTTTTACAGAATTTTCAGAGGTTTTAGTCTTGGGAGTTTCCTGATTGCTTTTACTCCTAAGGTCATACTCTTTTGGAGTTTCTATGATGACATTTTCCAACTCTTGATAGTAATATTCATCCTCTACTCTTTTATCGCCATAGGGTGTGTATAGACCTTGTTTCCAGAACATCAAAATTGTCATTGTCTACTCCCAACATATTTATGTCATATTCCTCTAGTTGTTCAATTGTTTCTTCGACCTCACTTACATAGTTTTGATGAAAAGGAGGTGTAATCCGTTGATCATCCTCCCTTGGTCTGTTTTGAGTTTGGTTTCTCCTAAAATTTTGATTTTGATTTTGATTTCTGTTTTGAGGAGCTAATTGGTTTTGAATAGCTTGTGATCTCTCAAGTATGCTCATCTTTTTCATCATCTCCTCCATCATTCTCTCCATTTTTGAACTAGATGTGGAAGGTGCAGACTTTTCCCTAAATGATACTTTCTTCTCATTTCTCATTCTAGCTCTTTTCTCCATTAAATTTACTTCCACAGCTAAGGCTCCTTTCTGCATATCCTCTAGAGTCAGAGGGCCTCTTTCTCTAAGTTGATAAGCCATTTCAGGATCAAATCCTTCAGGAAACTTGTTTAAAGCTAAGCCTTCTGGAGGTTTCAATTTTTGGGGCAAGGCATTATACACACTATTGAATCTAGTGCAATAAGCTTGAACACTTTCCCCAATGTTGCTTTTGAGGCAGTTATAGTCTGAAAGTATTTGGAGAGGGTTTTTCTTGACTTCCCACTTGTTAAGGAATAACTGATGGAGGGCTTGAAGGTAATTGATACTGTTAGGGGTTAAGCCTTTAAACCATTTTCTTGCTTCTCCCCCTAAACTTTGAGCAAGCAATCTAAGTTTGACAGTTTCATCATCAATCTCATTTCTGTCAAAATAATCATTCATCTTATCCACATGTTGTGAAGCAGTAGTAGCACCACTGGCATCATACAATGGTATCTTGGACTGATAGTCCTGTGGTAGATTTACTAGAGGTAAAGGAAGGACTAGGGGAGCATACCATGTTGCCATGATAGGAGGTTGTGGGAAAAGTGGGGGGTTTACAAGTGGAGGATGTAAAATGGGAGGGTTTTGATGGAATGATGTGGTTTGAAAAATGGGTGTATGGGTAACAGAAGTGGATGGACCAGTAAGAGATTGTTGAGTAGATCTAGGATGAGAGAAACCAAAATTATGAATGAAATGTGAATTAGGTGGGGTAGTTTCTCTGCTACTAGGATGTTCACTTCTATCTTGGGATGAAAGTGAAGGCTCTAATTCTATCTGATCTATATCATCAAGTGATCTAGTTCTGAATGGGTTTCTCAAGTCAACTTGTGAATCTTGTAGAGCTGTAAGGTTTTCAGGGACGGAATTAGCTCTATGGAATGATCTGATAATAGTTGAAGATTTGGCCTTAGGAGACTTCCTAAGTATTATTTCAAGGTTATCAACTAACTTAGGAGGGTTTGGGTCAGGATAGGCTCTATTATGAACTCTTCTAGAAACCACTATGCTATGTTTTTCAGACCCAACTTACAAGAAAATTTTAACCAAATATGACAATCTTTAGGAGGCTAATTGATCTTTAAACAAGAAAACTTTAATCCTTAAAGTCTTCTTAACTGATTTTAAATAATGTTATGATGATAATGGGTTTCCCAGTGGAGTTTTAAGGTCTGTTTAGGATTGTGGAGTCACCAGGTGGAAATTTTTAGCTTATAAAAGGTAAAATGTTTTATGGTCCACCACCATTTATTGATTTGAATACCAATCTGACATATTTTTTGGGTTTTCTGAGTTTTTTCAGTATTATGGGTTATAAGAGTGTCCTAAATCTATTTCAAGACTTAGCTAAGGTGATGAAGCAAACAAAGTTTACTCTTATGGCCTAGCTAGCTGATTCCTTCAAGGTTTTGATAAGTTCCTATGAGAATCCTAAGGGTTACTTAGGTTGTCACTGATTCAAATAAGTCCTATCATGATTACCAATATGCTTGGTAGTGCTTGAAGAGAGCTAATAATACTGCACTGAACACTGAGTGTTTTGTTTTAAGGATTTTACTCAGAAATCCCCAGTGGAGTTGCCATAAATGTTAGGCCTTTGTAATTTTAGCAGATTGGCAAGACTAAAGCTGTAGAGACAACATTTGAACCACTTTGGGATTCTAGGATCTAGCCCTCCTGAATCCAGAGATGGATCTCTCTATAAGTGCAAAGATTGATTTATCTTTCAAGGTTTTTAGTATGATATTAGGCTAGTTATTAAGAACAAGGGTTTTTTATTATTTGGATGGTTGGGTATGCTTTTTGATTGAGTGGAAAGTCCTAAAAAATGAAAGAGTTTCAAAGGGGTGAAGGTGTGAATGATCAAAACAAGGTTTAACTGGTAGGATAGATAAGAAACGACACTTAATCCATTGGGCTATAGAGTCACAAAAAGGTTTAATTGTGCAACAATTTCAAGAGTGGTCCAAGGGGCAAGTCAACTATATCAAAAGATCTTTTTAGATTAAATGATGGAATGGAACATTAAAAGTGTTGAGAAAGTGGAAAAAGCCAATAATTTCAACAAGGATTTATCAACTTTCCATACAAGGAAAGCCTTTTTAAGAAACTGTTTGAAACCAACCAAAGACAGGGCTAACTTTAAACTTCTTTGGAAAATCATGTATTAAAGCTAACTTATCAGACAAAAAATCCAGTAATCCACATGACTACTTTTAGAAGGGATGAAAACAGATAAGAAAACGAAGTGCAGCTTTAGATCAAGAAAGATACATTAAAATCAAAGCCTACTTTTAGCATACTCTTAGAGAAACCTTCTAAACAACCTTTGAAGAAAGAACTAGAAGACAGGTCAAACCATAAACTTTTCTAGTTTAACTCTACTTAGTATGTAATGAAAATTTCATTCAAGAACTTCCTTTCAAGTTTTTCACATCAAGACATGGACAAACCAACATTACTTGATAATGTTTACACTTAACTTAAGTCATTCTTAAATACACAATTGGAGGAAAACATAAAGATAAAGCTTATCAGTAAGAGTAGGGTACCTTTAACAGTAAATCCTAGCTCTATATTTTCTGTTCTTTATCAAAGAAAAGTGAACAAAATGGCATACATGAAAGGAAAACAAGTTACAATAAGAGGTACTTCACACATGATATAGACCAGGATCCCAAAATCCAGCTTGTATATTGATTTTCAATCCAGTTACATACTTCAAGTCCAATGTTTCAGTACAGCAACATCTTCTCTTCTCAGCCTAACTTCTTTGATCACAAACAGAGCTTCAAGAGCCTCTGAAAAATATTTACATGTAGAAAGTTTCAAGCAACAAGTATTACATCAAAGTCCAGCAACCAAACCTTTACAATGTGCTCCTCAAGGAGATTTTATAAGCAAATGACGAGGTGGAAGAGTCTCTAGGGTTCAAATATTATTAATTCTACACTTAATGCAATTCCTAGCCTTGAAAACCATGCAAGGCATAGGGTAGGAATGAATTTTATCTATTACTCTATCTCATAACTCTGTTTTCAGTTTTTTAGGATTAATGGACGAGAAGATTGACTTCAGGGCTCTTTCTTATCTTTGTAATAACTTTGCTGACAATTTGTAATAAGTTTCTTTGGTTGAAATAACTGCTCAACTGTCTTTAGGCAAATATCTTTTGAATAGGCAATAACTATGCCTTCTGTTGATTTCTTTGAGGCTGCAAGTGGCTTTTTGTAGCTGGAGAGGATTCAATTAGCCTCTGATGTGGTAGTGAAGGCTTTTCAAACTGATAGATTTCCTTGTTGTTTCTTAAAACACTGTTAATTTGCCTTTGATCTATGTTTTACGCCTAATTAGGCTTTGATCTTCATTTCTCGTCTTCATACTGTCTTTAACTGTGTGGATTAGGTCTTTGATAGTCGAATTTATGCCTTAATCCCTCAAAACTGTGTTAAACACCTTTAATTCTTCATCTCTTCTTTGATTTTATGCTATAACATTGATACTCTTTGTCCGATTAAGGTTTACTGTGTTTTGTTGCTTTGCAGGCGTGCAGATGGTTTTTATAACGTTACCAATGTTCATGAGAAATGGGTAAAATTGAGATTTGAACCCTATAGATTCCCTTTTCCTCATGGAATATTGCCTGCGGATCATCATCTCAGGCTTTCATTTCATTTAAAAAAACTGTGAAAAAGCTTTATAACCTGCAAAAATACAAAAAAGTTATGAAAAATCTAGTGAAAATATAGGTTAGGCTGCTTTGGAGGTGAGGTTTAATCGTGGTTGTCGATCCAGATTGATCGACGATCAAGATGGCTCGATGGGTTTGATGGGGAGGCGGTTGGGTAAATGGCAGTAAAATTAAGTCCGAGCCGTTGGATAAAAGAAATGAATGGTTGAGATTAATCGGAAGTTAAGATGGTGGGGGGAAAGGTATTGGAATCACAATCAGATTTAGGCCGTAAAATTACATTGCTGAACGGCCAAGATCATCTGAGGAAGTATTTTAGAGCAAAGGGGAAGGGAAATGACTTGGTGTGAAAGTTTTAATCAGAACCGTCGATCTTCAGATATCAACGATGGAGAATTATTGGTGAATTGTTCGTGGAAAAAAATAAAAGGGCGAATACTCGAAGGTAAAACACAATCAGAGCCGTTGGATTGAAGTAATTGATGGCCAAGATTTCCCAGCGAGACGTTTGGGGAGAGTAGATGAAAGGCAAAGACTGGATATCGGGATGCAATGTGAACCGTCAGATCAAATCAATCGACGACAAGTATTAGAAGGTGAAACGTTAATGCAAAGGGGAAAAGTGGTTTTGGTGGAAAACTGTTGGTGGTATTCGCGCGACATTGGAAGTGGTTTGCGGTTTTTGTCAAAACAATGCAATTCCATACATTTTTTTACACGCATCCCCTCCAAAACCACTTTTATCGTGTAAATTTTCGGTGTTAAACCCTCGATGCAAAAAAAACACGAAACGCGATGCTGGCCGTCGGATGAAGGGGTGAAAATCCGATGGTGCGGATCGCACGTGATGGGGGAAGCTGCGGTTCGGGGAGATAGTGGAGTCTAGGTGGAAACTCGTGAGTGGAAAAGTGTTTTTCGGGGTTTTACAAATAATTCGACATAGATCGTGAACGTCGGATGTATGATATGGATGACGAAGATCAACAGATGGAGCGGGGTTATGAAAAGGGGAGGGAAAATGGCATGATGATCGGGTCTAATCCTAATTGTTGGATATTAGAAATGGATGATCACGATTTACTGATGGTGCAGAGTTAACTGAGCAGAGGAAAAGGTAAGAGAGGGGATCGGGTGCAATGATGGTCATTGCTCTGGATTGATCAACGGTCCAGATTCAACTTAATATTTTCGTCGGGGGATAAAGAAATCAAAGGAAAGTCGGGTTTTGAAAGGGATTTTAAGCCTTTAGCGCCCGATTGCGGGGCTCATGGTTTTATGAGGTGGAGGGCTACAGGATTTAAGCCCTCGGGGGCTTAAGACATTTATAATGTTTTTCGACTGTTTTAGGCCTTAAAAACAATGCTTTTAAACCAATTTAGTGGTTCCGATAGGGGAATGAAGGCATTTTTAAACCAAATAACAAAGAAACATAAGGTTTAAAAGGGATTTTGGGAGTGCTTTTGAAGGTTGAATGAGGCTTATGGAGGGATTTTTAAGGGGAAAAAGGGATGAAAATGGGGTCATTTATGTGTGGAAGGAGGGGTAAAAATGATGGGAAAATGGGGTTTTGAACTGTCTTCTTGAGGCAAATAGAAAATTTTTCAGGATTATGAGGGAAACAACAGTGAATATTAACTAAAAGATTAGTTATCTTCATAAGACTTTAAGAACTCACAATTTGGCCATAAAATTGTTCCTTAAAGGCTTAAAAAAAAATCTAGCCACCATTTGATATGACAAATTTTTATAGGTGGCTAACAGCGCCCCCAAGGCATTTATCTCAGATACTTCTTAGCCTTCATCCTCAGTTTCTGGTAGGAAGACTTACTCCTCCGCGTAGGGTTTGAGTTCGTCCTCCATCGAGTCCCCATTCTGACTCTGCTTCTATTTCATTGGGTTCCCCTTTTGGTTTTATCCTTGGTTCTCCTCTTGTCACCTTCACAATGTCTAGTTCAGGACCTAATGCTGCTGGTAGCCCCAACCATAATGCTGGGAATAATACTAGTGGGACCGCAATAGGAACTATCCTGGTTGTTCCCTTTCTACCTTATATGTCAGGTCTCATTTTTCCCGATTTTAACCAGTTGATCAATGACCCCATACACCATGATCCTGGTTGGCCTGCTATTGCAACCAAGCTCCCTTCCGACATCCCCAAGTTTGAAGGTCTTGCTGGAGAAGATCCTACAAACCATGTTCATTCTTGCCACATGTAGTGTTCGTCTAACTCCATCACCAATGACTCTATACGTCTTTATTTGTTTCAGCATACGCTTACTGGAGAAGCTTCTAAGTGGTATGCTGACCAGGCCTCCTCCTCTCATACTACTTTTGCGACTCTTGCCAGGGATTTTATGTCTTACTTCTAGATTCCCCTTCGTTATCACACTAGTACCAAAATTTTGACCTCTTTACATCAACCTGCCTATCCGATCATGTCCAGGAATGGTGGAGAAGAAAGAGCCTATGTCGAGCCCCTACCTTCGAAGACCGTGTCTACATGGACTAGTTTCTAAGATCCCTTTTGCCTGCTATTGGCAAAGATGTCGCATCTCATTTCCCTCATACCGAAGAAGCTGCCCTCCAGATTATGTTGAAATACGACATGATCTACACATAGTCTGGTTATGTTTATACCGTCTTACCTGATCTCCCTAGACCCAGTGATGCCAATGCACCGAGGGCATCCCATGCCGCCGACAGTATAATTGGAGCCCTTTCTCATCCATACACTCATCCTCCCATGGGTTATGGTCTCCCTCGGGGAGGGGCCAGCTCCTCCATCACTTATCCCCCTCCCGGTAGCATGTATTCAGGATATGACATACCTCCTCCTTTTTCCCAACCTGTTTACCACAATGTTTCCCAACCTCCTTATTATCCATATTCGCAACTTGGTGATCTAACTCCTCCAGCATTAGCACCTTAGCCTACCTTGCCTTCTCAACCCCCGCAACAACAGCCACCACCTCCCCAAGGTCACGTGTATGCACAACAGGGTGCGACTAATCCTCCTACCTCCATGGAAAATTTTAGGTGCTAATATTCACAGGTGGGCTAATTTTCCATGCTTTTTCCAAAAAAAAGATTCGCCAATTCCCATTTTTTTTAAAATTGATTCGCCCAAATTTTATCGTATAAAAATATTTTATCCTAAAAATCGCCAAAAAATTATATATACTAATATAAAATGATTACAAAACTAAATATTTTTACAAAAATAACATAAAAAAATTTACAATTCACATATTGGGGACTACTAAGATTCCCCAAGTTTTTAAACTTTAAGATAAATGTCCATCCTTAAAATTTTTCCTGCCTACCTCCAAAAAGAAGAGGAAAGAAAACCAAAACCAATCTGCCCCAGGTAATCCAGGATCCAGTCCCTAAGGGAATGCACCTAACACTGCTAACTAGCAATACGGCACTCGGCCCAAGCAAGATAGGGCAGTTCACATGAACAAACATTTTTCTTGTTGCGGTGTCTGTGTTCACTACACCCATGATTGTCCTCTTTTACCTCAGATGCAAAAGATGTGGGAAGCTCAAACAGTGTCCCGAGGACAACAATCCTCCCCTTTAGATTCTCCCCATGTTGTACCTATCTAGCCAGCTTTGTTTACCAATCCTCTACCCCAGCAAGGATTCGTGGCTACCCAACCCCCTAAAGTTCAAGAGGCCACTCAACCTCCTCCATCTGGTACCTCTGATTACCAGATTCTCATGATGAACTTTTACCAACCCATTACCATTGACCTCAACCTTCAGACTCAGTCCCGTCAGTACAACAAGCCTCCCGCTATATCTACCCTCGAGACCCCTTCTTCAGGTCCCACAGAGCCTCTTTCGACATCTAATGGTCTGTTACAGATCCCTCAGCCTAAGGCAGAAGTTCATACCAATATCCCAAGGGACCATTACGTCGCAACTCTGCTTCTGGTAAAGCTACCTATTCGTATAGTATAGTAGATGATTTGGCGCAATCCCCTGCTGCCATATCAACTCTGGAACTCCTCTAGTCGTGCCCTTCATAATGAAAAGCTCTACTAAATACCATGGGAATTATGGATCCTTTAGATTGTCATTTGATCATCTTTAATTTTGACCACTCAGAACATCCCCCCCTTCCTAGTTCCGTCACCTTCCAAATCCTTGTCAACATCCGGAATGTCAACGTCTCCTGTTGTATCATTGATGAGGGGGCATCCACCTGTGTGATGTCTGCTTCATTTTGGAAGAAACTAAGATCTCCTGAGTTGGCCCTTCCACTATCACCCTCCAAGCATGGAATGACCACTCTTTCTAGCCCATAGGCCTATTCTGCAATTGTCCTATTACTGTTGCAGGCAAGAATGTTTGTGTTGACGTAGAAGTCATTAATGCCCCCTTAGATTACAAACTATTGGGTCGTAGATACACTTATGCGATGTCTACTGTTCCATTTGCAGTTCACCGTAAGATGTGCTTTCCTCATAATTAAAATATTTTCACCATCGACCAATTGACATATTACAAACCAAAGTCTCAGACCTCCCCTGAGTCCATCATCTCTTCCATGGCCAATAAACAAATAGTCGAACCTTTGACCAGTGTTTCACCTGGAGTATGAAAAGACTCCTCTTTTCTTGGTTCATTCCTTGGTCCTTCTCCTCCTATCTCTGATCCCATGTTGTCGAAAATTTGCATGATGCAATCGTCTCGATCCGACCTCAAGAAAACTGGTTTGACTAGTCAGCAGCCCCACCCTCCGCAACCTGATTTTAGCACCTCAACTCAGCCTTCAGCACCCACTCCTTAAGGCCCCTCACCTATAGCTGGTATCCATGAGCCTATCTACCCTCCTGGAATAGTTCCCCCTAGCCTCAACCATCTCGGAGTTGTCTCGCCTGGCCATTACCCCTCCGGTTAGATATCATTTCTAGCTCCACCCCCTAGAGTATTTTTGGTACATGTTATGGCTACCATATCTCTTCCTAACATGACCCTGGGAATCCTAGTCTGGTACATTGATTCCCCATCCACTATCCTGCTTGGTTAGCCCAAACCTTATACTGCTTTGACCCCAGTTCAATCGATCCTCATGACCCCTCCCTTTGCTTTTGTGCCTCATCCACCTCAACAGGAACCTAATCCTGTTGCGAAAGCTTCAGTTAAAGGGGGAAAAGCTCACAAGAAGGCACCTAAGGACAAGAATGCCCATAAAACCACTGCTCCTCCTTAGCCTCTAAAGCGTACCCCTTGTTTGCTTTGTGTGATGTTTTCGGTCATGCCACCCATCATTGTCCTAAATTGCCTCGCATCAAGCCCATGGTTAATGTCGCGTTTCTTGAGTCTAAGCTCCCTGGAGCCTATGTTTCTTCCTCGACTATAGCCAAGAACCCAAAGACTATTCACACCAACCACCCCTGTGCTTTGTGTGATCTCCATGGCCATTATACCCATCTCTGTCCCTACCTCAAGAATTACCATGCCTCTTTGGAAGTAGTTCGAGAGTACGAGAATGAACAGAACCAGTCTGCCTCTCCCATACTCGCGCAATATACTTCAGGCCAACCTGAGGATAGCTCTGCTCCCATTGACATTCCTCCTCCCGATGTTGAGATGATGGAGCCTATGACCACTACCCTCTACCTATCATCATCTATGAGATCCACAGAGGAAGATCCCTCTGGGACTTCCACTTCTATTTTGCTCGACCTCCCTTCAACGATCACCCTAGGCTCAACATCAGTGGATCCCTTATCTACTCGTTCTTCCATCACTCCTTGTGATGATGCACATGTGAACCTTTCTTCTCATGATGATGAGTCTGGTAGATTTTCCGTGTCATGTGGTTACCCTTCCACCAATCACCACATCTTTTACTGTGACGACGACATCATCGAAGCCTTCTCCACCCCTGAATTCATCTTTCCTACGCATAAGAGGAATGGAACCATCTGTGTCTTTGGTGAATTTCATGACCTGAGCACAATCTGCCCCCAAGGCAGCTCTCATGTACCACCTACCTATCGGTGTGCAGGTGGTAGACACCCTACCCAGAGCCCTACTTTTCACCGATGCATTATCTTTTCTACCACCCGACCGGTTTCACCAATGCAGTATCTGCATACCAAAAGTGAATGAATTAGTACCATATAAAATCCTCTAAAACTTTAAAATGCATATAAAATATTAGCAACTTATCACTTACCATCAGTCCCCCATACTCAACCAGGTGGCAGTGGTAAGTCTGGGTCCCCACGATAACTCATCCCACTATAGGGATAGTCGTCTATGTATAGTGGCATCTGATCCCAATTAGCAAAAAACTAGGGTTGGAACACCTGTCCAACTGCCTCACCTACCCCTCTGCTCAATAGCTTCCACAACGGCACATCTTTGGCTCTCTCGGGCCCCCATCTTCGATATGTATGCAAGGTTGGAGTGTTGAGATATTCTCAAATAAGAGCGAGCACAACACTGTGCCATATGCACAATCATGGTTCACTTGCCGCTTGCATAGAGAAAATTGTCATTTCAACGACGGTAGCATCATTTGGGCCCACCCATAGTAGTTCCTACTCAGCACACTCTCAACAAGAATCATCTGAACCCTAGTGATGTGGTGGAGTGTCTGGTTGCCTAGGATCCACAACACTACTGTGGCCACAGCACGAGTCTCTAGCCTTCTAGATCCCCGATCAGTATCCATGTCCCCTTCATATGGATAACTGGTTGGCAATGGCACTCTACAAACTCCATGATATTCTACCCTCATGGTAACACTGGTTTGTATTCCCCACCATCCCAAGTGGTGGGAGACCAGTCAGTAAATATATATCCTAGATATTCAACTTGATCTAGTGCCCATTGACTATAAAGATCTCGTGATCCGGATCCCAATAGCTGACAATCCGGGCCAACAAGGTCTCCCCAGCTCTCATCAAATGGTTCTCCACAAACTTTAGGACCCCAAACCTGGCTAATGCAATGTGCACACCATGATCCTCTCAGATCTTTGACCGTAATGTGTCCAGGTCTCTCTCTCTCTCTAGTTGATCCTCAATTATGCCATATCTGCACAAAACCATTACATTTTTCCATGTACAGAAAGGAAAGACTACATTCCACTATAAAAACCCAGTTCTCAGCCAAGAAACAACACCAAAATCCCCTCTCTGTCAGGTCGCACTTTTCAGGAAAATCATGGGACAAGTCATAGTTTTCTAACCAAAACCTACTACCCAGGTCGCAGATATTGCCCCAAAAAATGCGACCCACCCGTGAAGAAGAGAAGGGGTCTGTTCCTGAGCTCTAAGTTCCTAAAATGAACTTTCAATCCACTGAAATGAAAGAGTAGGGTTAGGCCTCTTACCTGCAACTGATAGATCTTGATTCCAACAACTGGTTTGTTCACTACAATCACCGCAAGATTTAGGGCCTTTTCTCCTCTCTACATTCACCATAAATACACTTGCAAATGAATAAAATTGGAGGGAAAATGCCTTATTAAAAGAGAAACCCCATATTTTTCTTTCCCCGGCTGCTACCAAATCATAGCTCGGTTTGAAAAATCATTAGCACCATTGGAAAGCTCTCACTAAGCTCTCAAATAGGTATCCTTTATTTTTTTGTGATTTGATACTTCACTCAGACACATTTTTTCCAAGAAGGGTCACTTCACCACTCTTGAAAATAGAATTTCTTCACTTGCAACACTTGTACTTAGGACACCACTTTTCCTTCATACTTGTCCATGCTCATGTCTATTTTCGTCATGAGTAACCATCTTGTACTCATGTTTTATGGTCCCCATCGGGCCTGTTCTGTGTGGCAGCATCATCGAGTTGCCCTTTTTTAGAGCATCCGAGTTGAGTCATCATCGCATCCATGGAGTCTTTCCCGAGTCCCTTTGTATCCCACTATAGTCCTCTATCCTTCATTACTTTGTTCCTCTCTCATGTCGCACATTTTGGCCTTCAATCATACTGTCCCCTATCCCCTCTGGTATTGTGTCAGTTTCTGCCAAGTCATCCATGCCCTTTATGCTCTAACAAGGGAAGTTGTCAGCCCGCTACTCAGTACCCCCATTCCATCATTATCCTTGGTGTCATTATATCAGTCACTCTACTATTATCTCTTGTGCCCTAGTTGAGTATCCCTTATTTCCTCACCTTTGGCAGACCTCCTTCTGTTGACATCAGCTTATTAATTCTAGAAGTTAGGTCTAGAGGGCAATGTACCTTGGTTACATCTTCTACTCTTGTTCGGTGCCTCGAATCAAGCAAAGGGACCCTTTATTTCCCTTTGACTTGATTTTTTCTCAACTCCAGCTCCTTATGGCATGGTCGAGATCCTTATACTTGATGGTTCAGTGCTGCAACATATTGTACTAGTGATTTCCCAGGTGTGTGTGAGATGTTTCAGACCTCATGAGGGTGTGGCCCTTTAGGTAGCACCCCACATGCCCGAATGACCTCTCTACTAAAACCTTTGATGCAGCTTAATATATTTGATGGTTCCAGCCTCATCCGCTTACAACGGCTTTTATTTTGCATGTATCATTCAGATTTTCAGAGACCTTTCCTATTTTATAGGGCCTCTTTGGTTGTACTTATATATCATGTACTCAGATATTATTATATAAGTCTTAGCTGTTGTCCCAGGCATAGTACATAAGTGGGATTCCTTATCATGTTTTTATCTGGCCCATGTTTATGCCAACATGTACTATATAGTTTAGTCCCTCTTTTACTGGATGCATTCTTCTTTATACTTTGTTATCTCGGCGAGCATAGGTATGCCTCCCCTGCCTCATGTAGAACAGGTACTCACTCATAAAAGAGACTTGTCACAACTGTAAGTTTGGCCCCCTCAGGGTCTTTTCCTCTCGCGCTTTAGTCTAACTTATATTTCTCTCTCTTTGACTCCCCCTTCGGTGTCTAGTGATTGAGTTCTTACAATGTACTTCGGTCATACGATTAGCTCCTAACGCTCGCACGCTGGGGGGAATTGTTACACCAATTTTTGGTCATCTAACCTGTTACTATTAGATGGACCAAAGTACACCATGTAAGAACAATTTTACCCTAAGTAAAATTGCTTTCACTATGAAAAATAACTTAGTAATCCATTATTTATTAAGTTGTTTATGGTCTAAACAGGAAACCCCATGAGGAAATATTGAATAAATCCCTATTTTTTTTACTTTACTCAAGGGATAATTAATTAAATAGTAGTTTAATTAATATTCCTGGTCATATTTAACCCAAAACAGGAAAATTAATTAGATAAATCACTATTTATCGTATTATTTTCTAGGAATAATTATTTAAAACATTATTTAAATAATATGCCTTGTTAAATTTTACTAAATCATTTATAAATAATTGAATAAATCACTATTTATTTAATTATTACGCAAGCATATTCTTAAAATAATAATAAATCGAATATATCATACACATGAGTCCGAAAATGGATCATGCTAAGGTTTTTTTTCTTAACTTGGCCACTGCCAACGAGGTTCATGCTGCTCCTGCAATAGACTCAGAAACCCCTGCCACTGTCGCTATAGGTTTTGCCCCGATTGCTGTTCTCTTCGGCTCCAGCTTGATCGGGGCTCATAGTAAAGTAAAGGAAGTCGGCTCTAGGAAACCTACAGATATTTCCACTGTTGATGCTGCCATAACATTTGTTATTCCTTGGGGTTTGCAACCAAGGAGATCCGAGAACCCAACGCCGGATGGCAGGTGCGGCTCTCACTATGGCGATCTGGGGTCTCTCAACTCTGAAAGAGTGTATGTGGTTCAAGCCTCAAGTAAGTTTTATTGCGGTATGGCAGATATGGATCCCCAGAGATTGATCCACCTCTAGACTGTCTCGAAACTACACAGGGGGGTTTCTTTGCAGGAAAGGGAGGCATCGATGGTGCGAAAGACAGTCTCCCAAAACCTTAGCAGTCGCGCAGATACAGAGCTCAGAAATTACTATGCCTCTTTTCAGATCCAGATTGTGTTACTCTCTGGGAAAACCATACTGTAATGGGTTAGCTCTTCGGACCTGGTGTAGAATCTCAAGCTAAATCTGGAATGTCGGATTGGGATCCCCTCAGTCCTCCAGAGACTTCTTTATCAAGGTAAACAACTTGAGGATCTTCTTCCCCTCTATGTTTACAGCATTAACAGAAATTATTTTATTGTGTTAACACTTCGTCTGAGAGGAGGCACAGTTGGACAATCATCTTCTGCTCCTACATTCTCCTACAAATATGTTGTTCATTCTGCGTCCCCCAAACCCCCTGAAACCCCCAAACCCAAGCTTTTTTTGGTTGACAAATTAGAGGAGGTTCCCTCCGTTGAAATCTCCCATCTAGATCTAGCAGAAGATCTTCAAAAATTTGCAGAAAGAGCCATCATATGCAGATTCAATGGACTTTGGTCGCACTCTAAGGAACTCTATGAATGGATCCACGCTAACTGGACTCACCATTGCAAGGTCAGCTTCTGTTCTAAAGGATATTTCATAGTACTTTTTGATCATAGTAAGCATTACCAATAGGCCTTAGAAGAAGGTCCTTGGTTTCTGGGAACAATAGGGCTCTTCTTAACCCCATGGTTCCCATATTTCGACCCAGCTACTGCAGTCATCACCAGGACCCCTGTCTGGATCAGGATTCCCAACTTACCAGCCCATCTATGGCATATAGCAGTCTACAAAGGAATAGGCAATGCTTTGGGCCGCTTTTTAATGACGGATCATTGGAGGGAAAATCAAGGTCTATACACATACGCCAGAATATGTGTGGAAATAGACATAAGCAAGGGCTTGCCCGACCAAATCATCATCAAGATAAGTGACTTTGTTTGGACTCAGATCCTAGATTATGAGAATATTACCTTCCATTGCCGCCATTTTCACCAAATAGGGCATCTGTAGAACTCCTACCCCTCTTTCTCTGCAAAAAATAAAAAGGAAAACATTACAAAGTCCAAATCCAAAATATGGGCTCCTTGCACTCCGCCGCCAGCTGTTGATTCAGAATCCTCAAGTTCATAAGATGAAGGCAGTGATGCAGAATTGGATCATGCTCTTCAGACGATGGAATTTTCCACCACTACTCCTGAGCATCCCCCTGATACAACCATCACTCAGAAATGCACTCATGAGTCCTCCTCTTCCGAATCAGATAAGGAGATCCCCCATTTGGAGAACTCTAGTCTTCAAGTCGTTTTAGCTCATACACTCTAGGATGGATGGGTCAAAGTCAACAAAAAGAAAGGGAAAAAACTTCGTGTTGAGGCTTCTACCCATACTTGGTAGAAGTCGGTTTTTTCCAGCCTTCTAGTCACTTATTGTAGCCCCATGCTTGTTTCGTTATCTCTCTTCGGCACCGAGGTTGACAGTATGCCATTTCCGGTTGGCCAGTTTCTTGTTTCTTTTGCTTGTACTCTCATCATGTACCATATTTTGGCTTAATAGAAATAGTCCAATTCAGAAATAATAATAATAATAATAAATCGTTTACTTATTTATTATTTACAAGTAAATGGATTTGACCAAATTCAAATTCTTTTTCCCTCAAAAAAATAAAATAAAATATTCCATAAAAGTTGGATCTAGATTTGGTTAATAATATTTTAATTATGCACCAATATCTAGAATAACTCAATATTTTGTTATAAATAGAAGGGTTTTCCCATTCATTCACTACCATTTTTTGCCTAAATATCACTCTGGATCTATACTTTTGGCCTGACTTTGATCCTCCATGATTGTCATACTTTTTCTATCTTTTTTCTTGTGAAATCTCATTGAGTTCCATTTTTGTCTGGGTTTTCTACACCATCAAGAGGGAGAGATCTTAGATCTTAAGTGCCGAGGACATACAAGAAACCTTCCCATTAAGGGGGACTGGTAACATCTTTCTATGTTCCCTTCCCAGGTGTCATAAATACAAAATTCTTTAAAAATATTTTTTTCTTGTCTATTGGATGCATGGAGAAAATATTGCTTTTATTTGTTGTTTAATGTATTTAACTGCATGGATTTGGATTTTTTAGCAGTTATCTTGGTTAACTAACTGCAGATCTAAGGAAATTGGCAGCCATATTTGATGTTAGGGTTGTTTTTTATGCACAGCTAAAGTGAGTTTTTTTCGTACGCTTGCGATTAGAATTCACACTAACAGAGATCTTACAAAAGAAGGTAAATGTGGGGTGGGGTGGTTATGGGGTGGTATGAGAGCATTTGTGTTCCCTATAAATATTTACCTGGTCCTAGTGTTATAGAGTGGTATCAATGCGAAGTTTACAATATTGGAAGAATGTAAGTGGATAGTTGGGGGGAAGGCCCAATCCAACATGATGTAAGCTTCATGGATCCCAATAGGATTTTTTAATATTCCCAAATGGGAAAAGCAGGGATATAGAACAAAATTCTTGAAATAGCAGTGTAAAACATCACTTCAAGATATGAGACCAATATGGGGCTTCTTCATTAATCATAACAACAAAAAACATGTATGAAATAATGGGCCACAAACCATACAACATGAATAAACAAACTTCCAATAGATAAATCCCTCAAGAAAGAGGTGTTGCTACTATATCAAAATGTCGGAAGACTACTACAGCGCAGTCATAAGAGCACCGCTACAAAAAATAAACATACAAATATGAAATGGTTGATATATGCCTCAAAGATAATGTACATGAAGATCAAGGCTCTATACAACCTCAAACAAGAAACCCAAGAGGGTTTTGAGAAATACACCAATATACAAGAAATGAACCAAATCCCTAGGGCTGTAGTTTCACTGCAACAATACAACTATAAATATGTGGCTAATCTGATATGGAAAATAATATAGCCTCCTCCAATATATTCTCTAGATGAAAGGTTGATCCCCTTCACTGGAAAACCTCGTCCCCAGATAGTGTACTGAATCCACCCCTGCAACTCCTCCCTAAAATAACGCAGTCCAAGAAAGGAACTACGTTGTAGGGGTAAATGATAGTGTGGCTTGATGAAAAATGTTGCAATAAGGCTCAAGGACATTCCTTAATAGTCTCCCAATGGAAGGAAACCCTCCTCCACTGAAAAACAAATTAGAAATCACCCAAATGTATTCTCCACTACTGAAACCTACAGCACAACACAATCCTCTGCAGAAACTGCATTGTAGATGAAAGATGGAGCTTGGTCTGATGTCAGAATGTGAAAATGTAGTTCAATAACGTCTCCTGAGTAGGCACTTGAAGAACCCCAAGGATGAAGGTGGGATTCCCGGTTAGGAACACCCTGTGCTAATAGCACTGCAATCTTAGCTAAACAGCTGAAGAGAGAAAACAAGTCTTAACAGACCATATCAAAATAATAATCAACAACCTCCATCACAATGGCTTCCATCTTCTTCCTTATATTCTTGGTGAGCTTCCTCACCCTTGACCCCTATCATTAAAGGCACTACTTCCATGCATGGATTCTCCCTCCAAAACTATGTTGGGCCCACAATGAATGCCACTCCTCAATGACAACACTATTGATTTGGTCAAAGTTGACCCAGTCTACATGCTACAGCCCCTTTTCACACATAAGGGTGCTTTATCAAGCCACTAAAGTGATATCCTTTCACATTAGCAGTGATTTTATTCCTACTAAGGAGATTTATGGGTCTCCATACCCTCTTATTAAAAAAATTAAGAAGCAAAATCAAAAATTAATATTCCAACTAGCTCATGGATAATTGGGAATATTAAAGTTCTCCCCTCCCAAATGTTGTTTGTCCTCAAGAAACTGTAAAGGTGAGTGTTGCAAATCTTTTCCTCCTTCCTTGGTGACACCTCCATGTGATAAGCTCTCTTCATAAGCCAAGTGTCTCCCAATCCATCCCTCCATGAAATGCTCCTCCCAAGTTCTCATGAGAAGCAAATGGCTCATCTCATAAGGGAGAAAATGATACAATGTAGTAATCATGGTTTGCCCAATGTTCTCCCTGAAACATGAAGCATAAGAAATAAGGAGAATCTCTCTCCTAAATGGAATGTTCAATCCTTGCATCCTCCCTCCATTCATTCCCATAATAATAATAAAAACAACATCAATGTATGGGATCAAAACCAAGGACACACAAGATACCATATGCAGTAATGGAGGTGGATCATAGTCCCACATGTGGAACCAGTGCAGTATATCTCCTAACTGCCTCAAATAATGATATGGTAAGTGGTTTTTCCACCACTTACTTGCTTTCATAGTCTTCTCACATGTTTTTATAAGGTGAGTGATGTTTGGTGCCTTTGGAGCACACCCTGAATGATAAATCATCTCCCTATATCCTCCTAGGGAGTGGCCATGCTCAACACAGTTTATGGCCCCAAGTGTTACACTAAAAACTATCACCTTGACATTTTGCTGATTGTATGAGCTCATTAACACTCATACATGCCTCCTCTGCAAGTCTTACAACCTTTACTCCTCATTTCAAGCCCTAAAACAGGAGGAAAAACCCTAAAAATCTCTAAAATTTTGGGTACGCAGGTAACATGAAGCCTACCTATGTTCCTAGCTTGGGTACGTAGGTAATACACTGCTTACCTGCGTTCCAAAACGAAATTTTCCTTTGCAATGCCTACATACCCTCCTCAAAGTAAAAAAAGCGAGAAAGTAAAGTTAAAAAGCTGATTTGAGGTCAATTCTAGAAGGTTCTAGATGAGAATTTTTGGGGATGAGTACGCTTTAGTAAGGTGCATGTATCCCACACCTTAAGGAACTAATCCCTTGATGTGAGGAGCCTATCCCTTTGAAGGAGGATTCTATCCCTTCATAGGTGGAACCCTAACCTCCTCATCTGCTCTATAAAAAGAGGCATTGGGTAGCCTCAAAGGGGGTTCAAGCTTTAGTGTGTGATTGAGGTGAAGTGTTGTTGAGATTTAGACTTCTTTCTGCTGAGATTTTGAGAGGAAAGATCACATACCTCTATGTGCTCCTGGAGGAAGAGTGCAAGAATTATCAAAGTAGAGGAGACTCCTGCTTCAGACCCCGGGAAGGCCTTTTCAAACATCAAGGCTAAGGTTGTAAGGTTCTTCTGTTATTTTAAGATTAATACAATCAAGTTTTTTTTTTCTCAATAAATTGTCATTCGATTGTTTATTTCAATAAGCTGTCATTTGATCATTTGTTTCATAGATTCCTTGATCACTATGATAGGTATGTTTTATAATTATTTGTTATACAGGTGCTATTTAATATTTGCTTGTTTGTGATTGCAGGTTGACGAAAGACAACACTTTCTTGTGACGAAAGAACTATTGTTGCGACGGAAGGATTATTGTTGCGACGAAATAACTCTTGTTGTGACAGAAGAACTCTTGTTGCGACGGAAGGATTATTGATGCAACGAAAGCACTACGACCACAAATAAGAATTTGGATCTAAGGTAGGATCAACACCTTTATAGAATTTATTTGTAAAGCGAATATATTTAGAGAAAGACAAACTTAGTTGTTTGTTTGTTGCTAGATTGTCTTCTGACACTAGGGAGATCGATCTTGTCTGCAAGATCGATTTATCCAGCCAACATCAAGTTGACCATGAAGTTTATAAATAAGGATGCTCCCCCTTGGAATAATGGCCTACACATGTATGGTAAAGGAATTCAAATACTCATTAAGTAAAGCATTATGCATAAAAACATGATCCTTACCATATGCTTTGCTCACAAAAATGGAGTGGGTCATAGATAGATCCCCTCTCATTCCCAAAGAGGAAAGAGGTGGTTGTGATAACTCCATCAAAGATTTATGTATCCCTCCATCTCCACATGATCTATGCATCTCCTCAAATGCTGATATATCTTCTCTTCAAATCTTTCCCAAGTGTATCCCTCAATGATGGTATGGTATGCTCTCATGGAATAAGTATGGATGAAGATAAAATCTTCATGTTATACATGTAGTAACTTCCCCTTGAGCTTGGATTCTCTAGATAAGAAGATCCTACCATGATAGTAGATGACCTCATCTTTGACTGAATATCCCTCCTCTAGTAGTTGGTCATCAACTATCATGCAAGTAAAAAGATCCTTGGAATAATCCACCAACAGCTGGGATTTCCAATATGGATCTGTCCTCCATAGTGACAATGCTGATGATCTATCATATAAAACATCTGCCATGTGGCTGCTCCCTTCTTTGACATCTCCTATGCCAAATTTACATACTGGATGGCTGCTATCCTCCCTCTGTTGCTCCTTTCTCGGCGCAAGATCTAAGGTGAGAGTGGGTAATGATGATGTTGGGAGAATGTCTCCCTCCTCCTTGAGTCTACCGAAGACTCTCAACATTGTACCACGACCTCCTAATTCTCCCACTCCTCCTAGATCTATGATTGGTGCAACATGATGTGATACATTTCTCACCAACTCCTGATCAGGTGGCCTCCCAGGTGGTTTGCCACAAAAAATTAATGTATCATGGGCCAAATTCATGTGCATAATATATGGGACTGTTAGGTCCTTACTTCCACTGTGAAAATCCAACTCTTTTTTCTGTGTGGAAATTGTTTGTGATGGATATGTGTGCATGCCCCTAATCATCTAATTTTTTCCACTTTTTCTATCCACCTATTCCATCTGAAAAGTCTCCCAATCTGTGGTGACTTTCCCCAAACTAATCAACCACTACAAACCCAATATTACATTGGTTTCAGGCATGTCAACCAAAAATAAGTGATCAGTTAATGTATTTGTCCCCATGGTGACAAATAAATATGGAACATAATGCATGCACTACATAGTTATAGCTCTTGGGACCAAAACAGAAAATCCCTCAAAATCATCAGTGGGTATTTCCCTCTGCACTAGTTGGGCATCAATAAAGTTGTGGGTATCCCTACTTTCAATCAAAACTAAAACCCTATGATCCAAAATGGAACCTCGAACCCTTAAGGTTAAGTACTTGGATACTCCTCTTAATGATGCAAGGGCCCCTCCAATAGGAGGAAATGCTCCATTCCCACCTCCTGGTTGTGGTGGATCCTCTCCTGCTATCCCGACACTCTGACCTTCTTCTGGTTCTTCTTCTTCCTCCTCCTCATCATCTAAAAATACCTATATACAGTGTGCCTTTCCTGCTTGTAATGTTCCCAAATTAGCATACAGCTAGTTGGAACATTAATTTTTTATTTTATCACCTAGGAGTTGAATAATTGGGTAAGGAGGCCCATAAATAATAAAAACATAAATAAAATCCCTCATAGTATGAAAGGGGATCATCAAAGGAGCTGGATTTCACACCCTCATGTGTGAATAGGATCATTTGCAGGTAGACAAGGTCAAGTTTGACTAGGTCAACAGCGCTGGGAGAGGAGGTGGAGAACACTTAGAGAAACATTGCAGTATAAATGGGAAGAGGTTTCTTTGGTGAAGGAAACCCTAATGAGTGGGACCCATGGTGAGAGGTATTTCACTTGTTTAAAAGGAGGTCAAGGCAGCCATTGTTACTAATGTTGAAGATTATTGATTTCTTGGTCTGTTTAGACTTTGTGCATTCTCCTGCTATTTAGTAGAGTTGTTGTGCTGCTTAGAACAAGGCATTCCTGTTTAGGAATTCCTTCTCCTTTCAAGAAAGGCCTATTAAGGGAGATTTCTCTTCATTTCTCCACATTCAAGCTTTAGGCCAAGCATCCTCCTTCAGCTACAGTGCAGTTTCTATTTAGAGCTGGGTTGTGTTGCACGGTGTTGTAGTGGAGGGTTCCACAACACCACTTCTAGAGTTTATTTTTGATAGGAGGAAGCCTTATTTCATTTGGAGGATAAGTGAGGAATAATTTTAGCTTATTCCCATCATATTTGGAATCAGGCCAACCATTTTTCATCATCTATGGCACAGTCCCTCTCATTGACTGCGTTATTTTCAGTGTGTATCTGCAGTGAGGGTTTGAAGTATTGTTTGGAGGGTAAGATCTTCAGTGATAGGATTAGACTTTCACTTGGAAGATCCATTGGAGGAGTTATATTCAGCTTTTGCATCATCTACAGTCATATCCATCCAGTTCTTGAGTTGCAACTATTACTCAGCCTTGCTACTTCGACATTTTTGCCATTTTTGCATATTTCAGGAAATCCTCCTAGGATTGTCTTGAGATTGTTTCCAAGGGTCTAGAGATTTGCACCCCCATTTATTTGAGTTGTATATTGTCATATATGTGTATTGACACTTCTTAGTAGAATTTCTTCTAATAAAAATACGTTGTCATAGCCTTGGGCTTTCTATCTATAGCAGTGTTCTTCCTTTTTCATGTACATGTTCTATTGAGGCTTGCATTGCCCAGCTTGAGTGATTATTTCCTCAAGGATTTGTACTCTTTTTCTTATATAAGATCAATTTCATGGCTATTTGGATCTTCTCATGATGTATGTATTTAAATAATGCTACTACTCCAATATGTGTTTTTACATTGCTGCATCTCCAACTTTGGAACATCTTAAAATGTTCTTATTGTTGTAGAAATTCCCTCTTTTGGGATATTACAGTGGTATCGGAGCATCATCTTGGCTCAACCTGTGAGTTTCAGCCAAATAATATAGAAGAAGATCAGAATATTGGAGAGGATGGGTTTTGTCTCATCATTCTTCAGATCTATGAAGAACCTCCCAAGGAGGATGAGCCAATAGAGAAGGAAGGACCATGCACTTACTATTCTCATCAAGAAGAAGACAATGAGCATGGAAGATACTTGGATCATCTGATTCTAAGTAAGTACCTTGTTGAGTACAAATCTCAACCTAGAGCCTTCAAGGAGACTCTAGCTCTTCCACAGTTCATTCAGTTGAAGGAAGAAAGGAGGTCCTGCAACAAAAGATGAGTCAAAGGTAATAGGTTTCTATTGCCTACATATGATGGATCTTCTATAGCAAGAGCTTGGGCAAGGAATCTTGAAGCCTTCTTCCTACTACATGTAGTGGTAGAGAGGGAGGCAGTAGAAGCTGTAGTGCTGCACTTGGAGGGTGAAGCCAATGTTTGGTGGTTCAGCCAATTGAGCCATGCAAGAGTGAATACTTTTGTAGAGTTAACTCAAAGGTTGATTAGAACCTTTGATGGAGAAATATCAGAGGAGAAAAAGCCCACACCACCATGGGAGGAGACTTGTACCAACGATGTCATAGCCTTGGAAGAGCAGCCTTCTACATCTGTAAATGGGGCAGCCATTTCATTGGAGAAAAGAACTATTGCAGCCATAAAATGAGATTCTAAGTTCCATCAAGGAATGAATGAAGTTCCACTTTCTATTTTAGGAAATACTTTTGAGGATTGTGTAAACTCATATTTAAATGACCAAGAATCAACATACATTGCTAACCTAGAGCACCAATATTGCACTGCGCTGTGCAACATGGAAACATTCAATGAATAAATAAACCATCATCCTCGTGAGCCATTGTTGGATTGCATATCACACTTGAGGTTAGGGTTTGAAGAATTGAAGGTAAGGATGAAAGATAGTAGACATCTTGAAGTGAGAAATCCTTTCTCCTTTCTAGATGACCCTTTCTCAATGAGCACCTCTCAGCTCAAAGAGAAACTTCTACTTTCAGCAAATCCAAGGCCTCATTGGTTTTGGAGGACTACTGATGAAGGGAGACCTCATGGAGAGATTTAATTAGAGGTGCACTTCAACACATCATGGAGTGCAAGGTTTTTCTTCCCTTATCACACTTAGATCTTCATGGATTTAAGGAGGAGCAGATAGATGATGGAGGGCATCTTAGGATGGATAACATCTCTCATGTTTGTGTTGGAAACTTCTTGAGCCATACACATCATTAATGGAGGTATTTTCCTACCACCAATTTTGGTCCTTATGGGATCAAATTGATACTTGAGAATATTTCATTTCAAAATCCCATGAAATGCAAAGACGTAAATATGATTTGCGAGGATGGTAGCTCTCATGGGAGGAGTACCAAGATGGAGGATGGAAGGAGACATCCACAACTGGTTGAGTGGATGTGGATGGAGAGAAATAATCTGGTAAGCTACTTGCAAATTTATGATACCGGGCAGCAGGAGGCTTGGAAACACTGGTTATTCTTGAAAGAGTTTGGTCATCATCCTTCTAAGGGTATGTGGCATGATACTTGCATCTTTGAGAAGCAAAGAGTATGGATGCATGGTGTTGATGTGATCTTCATATCATTCATTATGTTTTCATCACATGATTTGTATGATGAAAGTATGAGGAGGCAACAAAATATTTTGTTGCTTTGTTTGTTCTTGGGAGAGAAAGGGAAGATTTGCTCTCACACTTTGTGTTGACACCTAATCCTATGGATGGGTGTGCATATTTAATATTGTATATTAATTAATATTAGGAAATAAGGAAGGCCAAGAGTCATTGGGAGATGAATCCCAATAGCCTCACCTCCATGTATAAATCCATGTGCATTCTTCAGCTAATAGACATTCTGATTTTGAGGAGTTACCTCCTGGTTTGACATGGTATCAGAGCCAGCTCCACTATTGGCATTTCTGCCTGTGGTGTAACTCCATCTCCTTTGCTCAGTCAATTTTATTAATATTTTTTGCTGCTCCTTAATTGCTAGACTGTTATTCTGCATTTTTTTTTCTCTATATAGCCCTAACATTTGCAGCTCCAGCTCCTGAAGACTGCAGGCTCCTCTGTCATTCTGCAAATTGCAGGCTCTGTCATTCTGCAAGATTCCATTTCAAAATTTTTTTTTGTAACGGCCTTTTGGGCCTCCTCTATTCTCCATTCTCCATCATCCTCCATTTTCCATCGACTCACCTCCCTCTCCCTCACTACTCTGCGCCCTCTCCCTCAGCGCTGCGCCCTCATTACATATACTGTCCATACAGCGCTATCAAACTTTATACCACTACTGTCAAAGTTGTATTGTGAAACGCTGTCCATTATATTGTGATTACATGGTATGCGAAATGCGTTGTATTGTTTATATGAAATGCTGTCCATTATATGAAACGCTGTCCATTGTATTGTGAAACGCAGTCATATATTGCATTACCGCTGTCATGCATTCATCCAACGCTGTCATACATTCATTCCAACACCGCTCCATTGTCCATTGTATATAACGCTGGTTTTATTGTTTGACTGTCAATTGAAAACGCCGGTTTTAAATGAAACGCTGGTCCACTACTTTGACAGTCATCATTTATAAATGAAACGCCGGTTTTAAATGAAACGCTAGTCCACTGCTTTGACAGTCATCATTTATAAATGAAACGCCGGTTTTAAATGAACGTTGGTTCACTGCTTTGTTATATCGTTTACATTAACACCGCCCTTTCATTTATAATACCACTATACTGCCCCTCCCGCGTTTAATACGCCCTCCTGTCATTTATAATACCACTATACCGCTCCCTTTTAATACCATTGTTCAATACGTTGTCCATTCTTTTAATACGCTGGTTTTATTGACAGTGAATACGGCATATGGCAGTCATGTCTCATATATATCAGTTTTATTGACAGTAGTAATATGGTGTTGAAATATGACAGTCGTGTGGTATACCATTTCCCATTTTTAATACCATTTCCCATATATATTTCTGCCCCATTCATACTTTTGTAATATCCCATATATTTCCGCCCCTCCCAATTTTTCGATACCACCCCATTCATAACATTCCTTATCGACCTTCCATACAAATTTTTCTCCAAACAAAACAAAAAATACACATATTTTTTGGTGCAGAATTCAGTTTTTAGCAAAGAGCTTGTGTTTTTTAAATTCAGTCTTTTAGCAAAAAGAGTTTCTGTCCTTTTAAACTGAGTACATTTTCCAGCAAAGATTTTTTTTGTTTTCTCTCCTTCAAGAGAAATTTTCTAGCAAAGTTTTTTTCTCTCCTCCTTCAAAAGAAGATGACAGTCCCTTCATCTTCTAAAGAGGCTGCCTACTTGGCACAGAGAGAAAAGAGACATGCTTCAAGTCCATCCAGAGGAAGAGAAGGCAGAAGACGAAGAAGAAACTTCAGAGAAAAGGGGGGCAGACAATCTAAAGCTCAGCAGCAAACAAATCAAGACAAAGGTAAAACTAATGACAAAGACAAAGGTAAACCAACTGAATCAGCTCATTCTGTTCTAGCACATTGTAACAATGGAGTAACTGAAAACCTATTTGATGTTTCATTTACTTCATGGAGAGATGATTGGTTGCTAGATTCAAGAGAAACATGTCACATGACATTTAGAAAATATTTTTTTGAAGAATTCACTGACAAAGTTGATGGAGCAGTATATTTCGCAGATAAATCCAAACTCAAGCCATCAGGGCTTGGCACAGTCAGGCTTAAACTGCCTGGTCTTCCTGATCATATCATACATGAGGTTCTATACCTCCCTAAGTTGAAGAGAAACTTGTTGTCCCTGGTTGAAATCCGGCAG
This sequence comes from Pinus albicaulis, assembly GCA_034641835.2. Taxonomy (NCBI): domain Eukaryota; kingdom Viridiplantae; phylum Streptophyta; class Pinopsida; order Pinales; family Pinaceae; genus Pinus; species Pinus albicaulis. The sequence goes on from CM076581.1 coordinate 1,382,056,121, forward strand.
CAAGGACACTCAGTTCACTTGTTTGATGGCAAGGCAGAGGTCAAAAAAGCATCAGATCAGTCACTTGTCATGGAGGGAATAGAAGAAGGGAGACTCTTGAAGCTGAAAGGTTCATCTGCTCATGCTCAAAACTTTTCATTCAGTTCACATCATGATGAAGGTACATTCCCATCAAGTCTTTTATGGCATGCTAGATTTGGACACTTAAACTATGACAGCCTTCATTTTTTGAAGAAAAATGGTGTTGATGGATTGCCTACAATTCCTAGAAAACCTAAGGAATGTGATGCTTGTATTCTAGGAAAGCATAGCAAACAACCATTTCATGATTCACACTCCAGAGCACATAGAAAACTTGAACTTGTTCATTCAGATTTATGTGGTCCTATGCCTATTGCTTCTGCAAATGGAAACAAATACATGATGACATTTATTGATGACTACACCAGAATGTGTTGGATTTACTTACTGAAGAATAAGTCTCATGCTTTTCAAACTTTCAAGAATTTTCATGCATGGATTGAAAATGATGCACAAACACATATTGGCTCTCTACGTACTGATAATGGAAAAGAATACACTTCAAACGAATTTAAAAATTATCTTCGTCAACATGGAATCAAACATCAAACCACTGTGCCATATAATCCACAACAGAACGGTGTAGCTGAAAGAATGAACAGAACCATCTTAAATATGGTCCGCTCCATGTTATTTTTCAAGAATGTAAAATTGATGTTTTGGGTTGATGCAGTTCTATGTGCTGTTTACATAAAGAATAGGTGTCCTTCAAGTTCAATTAGAAACAAAACTCCTTTTGAAATGTGGCATGGCCACATTCCTTCTGTAAAGCATTTCAGGGTCTTTGGGTCCACCTGTTATGCCTTGATACCCAAGGGTCAAAGGAACAAACTTGGTGCTAGAAGCAGAAAATGTATCTTCTTGGGGTACTCCAATACCTCCAAAGAATATCGTCTCTATGATGAAGCAAATAAGAAGTTTGTAATAGCAAGAGATGTCATATTTCTTGAATCTTCCAAGAGTGACAAGGTTGTTGAGCGGCAACTTGATCACCTGGATAGATTCACACATGCAAAGTCCTTCCAAGAATTTGATAATGTGATTCCACATCTTGAAGGGGGGATTCCGATATTGAATCAAACTGTGGAATCATGTCCTGAGGCACTCTCTCCCCCACATGAAGAAACAACCACGGATGACACATTGGATGATGTGATTGACAGAATTGGGAGATTGAATCTTGAATCAATCCCAACTCAGTCAAATGACCAGCCTGGGCCATCTCAGAAAGGTCCTCCCAAATGGCCGACAAAGACACTGGAGAATTTTCATCCTGATGAGGTTGGAAAAACAGGAACAAGGAGTTCCACTCAACAAATCGAAGGTGATGTAGATAATTCTGATTCCCCTGTTGATATGGATATTGCTTATAACTGTGAATTGAGTTTGTCTACAGATCATGAACCAACTTCCTTCAAAGAAGCCGCTTCTCATGATGAATGGAAAGAAGCGACGCAGAAGGAGTATGATGCCTTGATAAAGAATGGCACTTGGAAGCTGGTTGATCCGCCTTTGGGAATGAAACCAATTGGCTGTAAGTGGGTCTACAAGAACAAGTACAAAGAAGACGGCTCACTTGACAAGCACAAGGCCAGGCTTGTGGCAAAAGGTTTTGCACAAAAAGAAGGAGTCGATTATGAAGAAACTTTTTCTCCCACAGCAAAATGGACCACCATCCGGACTCTCTTTGCCTTAGCAGCTCAGAATGGATGGAAAGTCCATCAGATGGATGTAAAAACAACCTTCTTGAATGGAGATCTAAAGGAGAAATTTTATATGTCCCAGCCAAAAGGATTTGTGATAAAGGGTCAAGAACACAAAGTTTGCAAACTTGTAAAATCCTTGTATGGCCTCAAGCAAGCACCACGAGCCTGGTATGAGAAATTGACCGAGCATCTTCTGAAACTTGATTTCAAACATTTTTATCTTGATGATGCAACTTTGTTTGTTAAGAAAGTTGGAAAAACAGTTGTATATCTTGTGGTATATGTAGATGATCTTTTGATAACAGGAAACAATGAGAGCTATATTGCATCCATGAAGAAAGAGTTGAAGAAAGGTTTTGAAATGACCGATTTGGGTCATGTTCATTACTATTTGGGTATTGAAGTAATTCAACATCCTAAATTCATATTTCTTTCTCAAAAGAAGTACATTGGAGATCTCTTGAACAAATTTGGCATGGATGACTGTAATCCCTTAACCACTCAAATGGAACAAAACTTGAAGCTCACATCTATTGAAGGGAAGGAATTTGAGGATGCAACTAAGTATAGACAGCTTGTAGGAAGTCTTATCTACCTGACCACCACCAGACCTGACATTTCATTTGCCGTTGGAATCCTCTCAAGGTTCATGCAAAAACCTTGTGAAGGACATTGGTCTGCTGCAAAAAGAGTGTTAAGGTACTTGAAGGGGACTCAAGACTTTGGACTCAAATATACACAGGTAGGCGACTTCATCTTGATCGGATACTCTGATTCAGACTTTGATGGCGACAAAGAAACAGGGGTGTCTACTACAAGTTACACCATGAGTCTTGGATCAGGAGCTGTCTCATGGAGATCACGCAAATAGTCAGTTCCAGCAGATTCCACGACCGAGGCAGAATATGTGGCAGCAGCTGAAGCAACAAAGGAAATTGTGTGGCTCTGGAAAATCCTGGAAGATTTGCAGATGAAACAAATGTATTCCACACCACTCATGATCGACAACACTTCTGCAATAAAGTTGGCCAAGAACCCAAAGTTCCATGATCGAACAAAGCACATCAATACAAAGTACCATCTAATTCGACATCATGTTCAGGCCAAAACCATCCATATACATCATTGTTCCACAAATGAGCAAACTTATGACATCTTCACCAAAGCACTTGGAAGAGAAAAGTTTGAAAAGTTCAGATCAATGCTTGGACTCACCAACATCCCTTCGGATTAAAGGGGGGAATGTTGCACCTAATCCTATGGATGGGTGTGCATATTTAATATTGTATATTAATTAATATTAGGAAATAAGGAAGGCCAAGAGTCACTGGGAGATGAATCCCAATAGCCTCACCTCCATGTATAAATCCATGTGCATTCTTCAGCTAATATACATTCTGATTTTGAGGAGTTACCTCCTGGTTTGACACTTTGCATGATGTTACAGGAGAAGGAGATGGCACTATCATGGTGCAAAGGGGCTACTCCTTGGCCTTAGATGATCAAGAGGTACTTCCACCTTGGGAGGAACTTCTTATGTATAGCAGAATTATGAGAGATGTATTTGACAAGAAGCATATCGAAGAATGGGGCTATGAGTTGGCAAGATCTTATTTGCATGAGCCAACAGCGCTGTCACTTGGGAGCTTGGGGTTATTGATGGATTTTCCCCAGGATCACTTCACATTTGATGCACTTGGTGGACAAGGAGGAGGTGAGAATGATGGAGTAGTGGATAGAAACATCTATTACATTGGTATGAACTTATTTGTTATGGTCTTCTTGACTTGGATTTCCAAGTATAAGGAGGGTGGTCTCTATGCAGCATATGGTTCATTTCTCTTCATGGGAGTGTGTCATACCACTATGGAGGAATCATTCATATACATATGCATAATATTACTCTCAAAACATGGTAAGAATATTGTTTTTGCATCCTTGGATTATCTAATACAATATTTGGATACTCTTACCATTCATATTCAGTTCATTGCTCCACAAGATGGCAAGCTTTTCATTGAGCTCCATGGTCAACATTGGGCCAAATTGTATGATGGAGACAACCATCTCTTATATGGCCTTGGGCAAGTGTTTTCCTTCATGTATGTTTAGTTGATGTACCTAATCATTTTCTATTTATCAGTAGATGTGATGACATACATAATTATCCATGTAACACAAAACAACTTGCCATATAATTTTCTGAAGCAGCAGTTTGGAAAACTGTGCTGTCACTATTGGGAAAACTATTGGTACCTTCTTGCACCACATGAAAGCTTCAGAATTTTCCTCATTTTGTTGTGGATAATGATTTAATTTGCTGATATGGATCTTATTTGTATTGGAAGCATGATTTGGAGAGAGACACATGAGTTGGATGTGTCCTTTGGAGAAGAGGATTCCCACACTTTTTGCATTGCATGTTCTAATGGGAGCATGAGAGGAGATATGGACACCACAGCCAAACACTTGTTGCCTTTTGTGGAGGTGGGCCATGTGATTGATGGGATACCATATAGTGATGATCTCCTATCCATCACATATGGCTTGATTTTGGCCAGCTTGATTCACGGCATTGGAGGAGAGATCTTTGAGGATCTAGTCTTCATCTTGCCTCTTAAGGGCAACATTATTGCAGCCCAGGATCAGCAGATAATCTACACTTATCATAAGTGGAGAGGAGGACAGCATGGGGTAGGCTCCTATGTCTACCATGTTCATATTTTTAGCCCACCTACATTGCATGAACTCAAGGTGGAGGAGAATTTTCTGGAGTTGCCATGTTGGGAAGTGACTCATTTTGTATGGATGATTGCTTGGGGATGGAGGATCCACTTGGGAAATATGTCTTCCCAACACATTTTAGTCTCCATTCCTGGGGAGGTAGCTTCTCAGTTCTATCCTTTTAGTTGCTTGAGGACAAGAAACATTTGGGAGGGGAGGACTATAATGTTCCCAAATTAGCATACAGCTAGTTGGAACATTAATTTTTTCTTTTATCACCTAGGAGTTAAATAATTGGGTAAGGAGGCCCATAAATAATAAAAAACATATATAAAATCCCTCATAGTATAAAAGGGGATCATCGGAGGAGCTGCATTTCATACCCTCATGTGTGAACAAGATCATTTGCAGGTGGACAAGGTCAAGTTTGACCAAGTCAATAGCGCTGGGAGAGGAGGTGGAGAACACTTAGAGAAACATCGCAGTATGAATGGGAAGAGGTTTATTTGGTGAAGGAAACCCTATTGAGTGGGACCCATGGTGAGAGGGATTTCACTTGTTTAAAATGAGGGCAAGGCATCCATTGTTACTCATGTTGAAGATTATTGATTTCTTGGTCTGTTTAGACTTTGTGCATTCTCCTGCTGTTTAGCAGAGTTGCTGTGCTGCTTAGCACAAGGCATTACTATTTAGGAATTCCTTATACTTTCAAGAGAGGCCTCTTGAGGGAGTCTGATCTTCATTTCTCCACATTCAGGCTTCAGGTGAAGCATCCTCCTTCAGCTACAGCGCAATTTCTATTTAGAGCTAGGTTATGTTGTAGGGTGTTGCAGTGGAGGGTTCCACAACACCACTTCTAGAGCTTATTTTTCAGAGTAGGAAGCCTTCTTTCCTTTGGAGGATCAATGAGGAAGCATGTGAGCTGATTCCCATCTTCTTTTTCATCAGGCCAACCATTATTCATCATTTACAGCGCAGTCCCTCTCATTGACTGCGTTATTTTCAGTGTGTATCTGTAGTGAGGGTTTGTAGTATTGTTTGGAGGGTAATATCTTTAGTGATAGGATTCATATTTCACTTGGAAGATCCATTGGAGGAGTTCTATTCAGCTTTTGCATCATCTACAACCATCTCCATCCAGTTTTTGAGTTGCAGCTGCTACTCAGCCCGGCTACTCCGACATTTCTTCCATTTTTGCATATTTCAGGAAATCCTCCTAGGATTGTCTTAAGATTGTTTCTAGGGGTCTAGAGTTTTTCTCCCCATTTATTTGAGCTTTATATTGTGATATATGCATATTTACACTTCTTAGCAGTATTTCCTCTAATAAAACTGCGTTTTCATAGCCTTGGGCTTTCTATCTGTAGCAGTGTTCTTCCTTTTTCATGTACATGTTCTGTTGAGGCTTGCATTGCCCAGCGTGAGTGATTATTTCCTCAAGGAGTTGTAATTTTTTGCTGCTATAAGATCAATTTCATGGCTATTTGGATCTTCTCATGATGTATGTATTGAAATAATGCTGCTACTCCAATTATTGTTTTTACATTGCTACATCTCCAACTTTGGAACATCTTAAGATGTTCTTGTTGTTGTAGAAATTCCCTCTTTTGGGATATTACAATGTTGCACATCTATGTCCGAGTGCCCATGATTCTTGGCATGTGAAGGAAATATTCCTTCTCCTAAAATATCTTTGGACATCATCACTAAGAGGTACTTTTTTTTGGCTCTCCTTTGAAAGAGGAGCCTTCTCATCTTTTCCCTTGGATGGAAAAGTGGGATTTTGCTGAAATGTTATCTTTGCTTTTGGTAAGGAATATTGTAGATCTCTAGATCTTTCAACGGCATGTTGAAGGGTAGTGGGTTTGGTATATTTCACCAACCCATGTAGAGGTTCCACTAACCCATCAATAAACATATAGACCCTTCTTGTTGCATATAAATCATGAACCATAACATAAAGTTTTAGAAATTCAGAAATATAAGTTTTTGGATTACTTGATTGTTTCATCTTTGCTAGCCCCATGAAAGGTGTCTCTGGATCTCTTCGATCAAACCTCTCCACCAACCTCCTTTTGAACTCAAAATATGCAGTCACATTGGTATGACCCAATGCATAAAGACCATGAAACCACCAATCATGAGCTTCACCCTCAAGGTGCAGTGCTGCTATCTTGATGGCCTCCATCTTTGGTAATTGGTTTAGCTAGAAGTAGATGTCTAGATTCTCTACCCATGATTTGGCAGTGAATTTATATGACCCATCAAATTTGGGTAAGAAAAATATACCCATAGTCCAGTGTATATCATGATTCTGTATGAATCCTCCACCTCTATTGTGATGTCGGGGTCTCCTATTGTCCTTGATCTGAAAAAATTCTTGAAAACTCAAATGATCCTTGAATCTCCGAGATTGAGACTCATACTCCATGAAATAGTCTTAAAGATTTTATTGTTCTTGAAACCCTCCATTTCCCACTGCCAAAAAATTAGGCATCGTAGAGCATTAGGAAACTTGCAGCTGCTTCACTGATTGATCACTCCAGTGATGAGAAATGTCGGAGCCTTCACCATGCAAAATCCCTTTAGGGGATTCCTTGTGTCTATCCATCCTCATCTCATTTATTTCTCTTGCATTGTCTTGCATAGTTTGAAGGAGAAGCTTAGGAAACTCCTTTTCCTCATCTTCTCATGATAAAAGAGTTTTACCCTTGTCTTATTTATCATCTGTATAGTCATACTTCTGGTTTCTTATGAGATACCTCCTCTCTCTATCAGTGAGAGGATCTCCTTCTTCTAATGACATATTGGCTTAAGATGCACAGGCTGAGCCAATATTATTCTCTGATACCACTATAATATTCCCAAATGGGAAAAGCAGGAATATAAAACAAAATGCCTGAAATAACAGTGTAAAACAACACATCAAGATATGAGACCAATATGGGGCTTCTTCATTAATCATAACAACAACAAAAAATGTACAAAATAATGGGCCACAAACCATACAAAATGAATCAACAAGCCTATAATAGATAAATCCCTTAAGAAAGAGGTGCTACTACTATAGAAAAATGTCGGAATACTGCTATAGCACAATCACAGGAGCACTACTATAGCAAATGAACATACAAAGATCAAATGGCTGATATATGCATCAAAGATAATTTACGTGAAGATCAAGGCTCTATACAACCTCCAACAAGAAACCCAAGAGGGTTTTCAGAAATACACCAATATACAAGAAATGAACCAAAGCCTTAGGACCGTAGATTCATTGCAACAATATAGCTAGAAAGATGTGGCTGATCTGATATGGAAAATAATATAGCTTCATCCAATAGAATCTCTATATGAATGGCTAATCCCCTTCACTAGAAAACCTCCTCCCCAAATAGTGTACTGAAACCACCCCTGCAACTCCTATTTGAAATAACGCAATCCAAGACAGAAACTGCGTTGTAGGGAAAAATGATAGTGTGTCCTGATTCCAAATGCTACAATAAGGCTCAAAGGGCCTTCCTTACTAGCCTCCCAATGGAAGGAAACCTTCCTCCACTAAAAAATAGATCATAAATCACCCAAATGTATTCTCCACTGCTACAACCTGCAACACAACACAATCCTCTATAGAAACTGCCCTGTAGATGAAATATGGAGCTTGGCATGATGCCGAAATGTGGAAATTTAATGCAATCACTTCTCTTGAGCAGGCACTCGAAGTCCCCCAAGCATGAAGGTGGGATTCCTTCTTGGGAACAACATGTGCTAAACAACACTGCAATCTTAGCTAAACAACTCAAGAGAGAAAACAAGTCTTTACAGACCATATCAAAATAATAATCAACAACCCCCATCATAGTGGTTTCCATCCTCTTCCTTATATTATTGGTGATATTCCTCACCCTTGGCCCCACTCATTAGAGGCACTACTTCCATGCATGGAGTCTCCCTCCAAAACTCCACTGTCCCACAATGAATGCCACTCCTCCATGACAACGTTGTTGATTTGGTCAAAGTTGACCCAGTCTACATGCTCCAGCCCCTTTTCACACATAAAGGTGCTTTATCAAGCCACTAAAGTGATCTTCTTTCACATTAGCAGTGATTTTATTCCTACTAAGGAGATTTATGGATCTCCATACCCTCTTATTCAGAAAATTAAGAAACAAAAGAAAAAATTAATATTCCAACTAGCTCATGGCTAATTGGAAATATTACAGATTTCGAGTTTTCGAGATGTCGAGGTATGAACAATTCTAGGTAGACAAGCCCGGGACCAATAGGCTCAATGTCTATGGGTCAATGTCGTTGGGAAAATATTAGCCTTTATCATTTTACTTTGAACATTTTAATATGTCGATCACGTAATGAATAATGGCATGGGTACCTTGTGGACAAATTGCAGTGGTGACATGGTACAACGTGGGCCAGGTAAGGCATGTGGGTTCCACGTGGAGCTTCCTTGGTGACATGGATTCTTTTAAAGGACCAAACTTCTAAGACGCATGAATTTCTATCTGAGATTGAGATTGAGGTGAAAATTATATCGTCAAAAATCTCTCAATGAGTTGAATGTTGAAACAACACCTATTTGATTTTCCATGTAAATGGAAGGAAATTATAAAGGAAAAATAAGACCAAGGTCATTGGACACATATTCCAAGATGAATGGATCTAAAAAAAATAAAGTGGGTATTTTTGGAATTAATGTTAACAATATCTTGGTGTTATTTTCATATGCATGAGTGATGAGTGTTTGGTGTTGGATGCTTGATGGTCTTCTTAGTTGGAATTTATGTCAACATACCTATGACTATACCTAGTGGATATGATGTTTTGGTTGTTGAGGAGATGGATTCCAGGCATGTTGTGTTGGTTGGAGATGTTGTTGTTGCAGTAGGTTGGAGAGTTGCTCATGGTGTGTTGATTGGGGATGTTGCTGCTGCAGGAGGTTGGAGATCTAATATTTGTTCTACATATGTCTCTACATGTTTTGGATACATTGGATTATTACTTCATGTGTTGTTTTTTGGCTGCTTGTGTTGGAGTTTCTTCCACTAGTTTTGGAGGTAGTTAGATCACTTGATGTTGACGCTGCAAGATATGGTGATGTTGCGATAGGTGGCTAAAATGTTGCTACAGATGTCAGATATGGTATGGTTTCTTCTTAAGGAGTTGGAGTTTTTGGTATTTGTCCTAAGGTTGGCAGAATAGGTCTATCATGCCATAGAATTTTTCCTTTCCTATTCATTAGTTGCAGACTTATCTCAGTGGTTTAGAGGAGTGTTTAGACACTGGAGAATATGGTCCAACAAGTGAAAAAGGTTATGGACTGAAGGACTTATGTTTTACTTCAGTTTTAGCCCCAGTCGCAGGAAGGATGGGTAATCAGTGCGAATGGGAATCTATAGTCACATGGAGGCATCCTTAAGGGAGAAGTTATAGTCCAAAGAAGTCGTATTAACATGCAGAGTAGTTCCAAGTGAGAGACTATGGTTTTGGATGAGAGTTTCTCTGCATTCCTTGCGTTCTTGATCTAATTTTTGGTTTATGGCTACTTCTGTGATCGTAAATTTCTGGATTATGGTCGGAAACATTCGTGTGACCTCCAAAATTAGATTAAATTTGAAAAGATAAAAATATTCACTTCAGTTGACTTGAGCACTTGAGTTCATCCATATATTGGAGATAGTTGATTATTAGTACGGTTGATTACACTAATGTATGGAGTGAGTGAGAGGTTGGAGAATACCCAACAAACTATGTGAGCTTTATTATGCATAACTTCTGAATCGGTTTGCTGTTGTAGCAGAAGATAGATGAAGTTATTTCAACCATACATTATGTAGTGAATGCGTTGTTGATGTATGTTGTGGTTTAATGTTTTGAGGAGATTTAGTTGGAGCTTGTGTGGAGTATTGTGATGGAGTTTATATGGCCCCTTGTGCTGCAAATATTGATTGAGATTTGATTCTATGTTGTTGCAATGCTCATGTTGAACAATTTTTCAGAGTCCAGTTTGAAAATAAATGAAATGTGGCTCACCTAGGGGAAGTGAAGGCATGGAGGTTTTCAGTATATAGCGATTGGAGGATTTAGTTGAAGGAAGAGTTTTCTTTGTCCAATGGTGGTTGGATAGTTCGGGAGAAACTGGGAGAGGATTATTAGTCATGATAGTACCAACATATTAGACTTTGTAAAGTCCTTTGTTAGTTCAAGAGTAACTGGGTAAGGATCATTGATCATGTTGGCTTTTAGTAGATGGTAGTCCATACATCCATGAGAAAAACAAATTCCTGTGTGATAGTGCCATATTAATTTGAAATAAGTCGATTCTTCCAGCTCATGGGATTTAGTTGATCCATGTATAATTTTCTTGACTAATTAATAAAATAATTGACCGGTGAACAACAATAGGGTGTTTTTTTTCCCAGGGAAGGCTTTTCCACCAAACATCTTTTATCCATTATGTGATTGATTTTTATGGTTGCATGTTTATTTTTGGTGATCTAATCTCTCATTATGTGTTTCATTTTATGCATTCAATTGTAATTAATAGGAGAAAATGTTTAAAAGTGCCACACTAATGATTCAACCCCCCTCTCAGTAGTGATCTAGATTCCAACAATTGGTATTAGAGTGGGTCTCTCTAGTGCAGCTTAATTGCTATAGAGTGGATCTTGGAGGTTATGGCAGAATGTTTGAAAATTTTCCAAAATGGGTTAGAAAGGTATTCTAGTACTTCACGAAGATCATTTTTCAACTTGGAGAGTGAAATTAGATTCATATTTTTTATCCATTGATGAAGATATTTTTCTATCAATTGAGTATGGAATTAAAGATAAATATAATGATTTGGCTAGAAATATTATTTTTAATGGTATTTCAAAATTTCATAGCAAGTTTGTGAAAGTCTGTGAGACTGCCAAAGAAACATTGGATAAGTTGTAGAAATTGTATCTTGGAGGATGTAATATCCCAAAATTGGGACTGCTAGCAAGGCATGCCTGAAAAATGCATATTTTAGGAATGTATGCTATAGGATTGGAAACCAGCACTTGGATCCCTTATATCTGACAATCTAAGACCAAAATCCAAGAGGGATTAAAAAAAAATCCTTCTAGGTGGGTTAAACAGGTCTCCCCACACCTAGTGCAATTGGAAAATGCCCAAAGAAGGGGCTGCAGCAATACAAAATAACTCTGCCTAGAAAATAATGCAGATCAGCCCAATATATGTAGGAGAATAATATAATGGTTCATTAATCACTTATACATCATAAAATCAGGTTTATAATAGGGCCCATACAATGTACAAGAGAAAAATGGAGAACTTAGATGAAGAAACCCTCAAGAATGAGGTGCTGCAACAATGTATTGGCTGTAAGAAGGCTTGACAGCATTCTATTATGAGCCGAAGAAACTGTACATTACATATCAGATCTAGAACATATATTTGTACCAAATATTAGATATATATCAGATCTGTACACTAGAAGAGTTCCTCTACACATCCCCCATGGGGTTTCGAGAAAAACATGAGATACAAAGAGTAGATCTAAGATCTAAAGTTGCAAATCTGCAGTAAGATTCAGAATTTTTGAAGTAAATACAATACACAATAGATTAGATCTGAACAGAACATGGATCAGAAATATAATCCATGTATCACCACAGTGAAGGGAAGAATCCCAAACACCAGATATCTCTCCTCCAAAAGCTTGCCAAAACTCCCTACAACTTCCCTCTTGAAAATAACGTAGTTATGGGAGAGAAACTGCGTTTTTGACTCTATCAATGGTTTGGCCTAATGCCAAGATCTGATTATGTAGCTCTAATGATCCAATACTCTCTTATTAGGAGGATAGAATTCTCTCCCACTGAAAAGAGGCACCAGAATGGCCTAGATCTGAATAGATCTAACCTCCACTTTCTGCAGCTTACAAGGACAACCAAACCCTCAATAGGATCTGCATTTTAGTTGGAAGATGTAGCTTGGCCAAATGCCTGATAGTGGACAAGACCAACAAGACTCCTCCAAGAGCTACTCAATGGAAGAGGTGGTATTCCCGATCAGGAACACCCTAGTGATAAAAAACACTATTCTCAACTAAACAGCAAGAGAATAAGAAATGTCTAAATAGACAATATCTTTAGAAAATATCATATCATGAAAAACCTCCTCTTGATGTCCTCCTCTTCCTTTTATAAGTTAGAAAACCTGTCAAACCCTAAACCATCTCAATGATTTAGCTCTGTTCACATGTGTAGCCTCCAACTAGAACTACACTGTGCATCTAGGAGGTTCATTGCATCTAGACAGCGCTGATGATTTGGTCCTGGGTGAGTTGGTCAACTGATCTAGCCTCTTTCACACTTAAGTGTGCTTATGAAAATGGCTCATATTTAGCCTTGTTCACATTGAGCATTTATTTTCTGATTTAGGAGTTTTATTGATCCTCCTTTACAATTTTATTCACAAAAGCAGGAAGCAAAACAAAATTGAATATTCCTATTAGCTTGGGCTATTTAGGAATATTACAGTCCTCCCCTCCCAAATGTTGCTTGTCCTCAAGCAACTGCAAGGATAGAACTGAAGAGTTTCCTCCCAAGGCATGGAGGCTGATATGTGTTGGGAAACATCTTCCCCAAATGGTTCCTCCATCCGCAAGCAATCATGCATACAAAGTGAGTCACCTCCCAACATGGCAACTCCTAAAAATGGTCCTCCACCTTGAGCTCCTGCAAAGTAGGTGGGCTGAAAATATGAACATGGTAGTCAAAGTAGCCTACCCCATGCTTTCTTCCTCTCCACTTATGATAAGTGCAGATCATATACTGATCTTGGGCTGCAATATAATTTCCCTCAAGTGGCAAGATGAAGACTATATCTCCAAAGATCTCCTCTCCAACGTTGTGAATCAAGCTGGCCCAACTCATTCCATATGTGATGGATAGGAAATCATCACCACATGGAATCCTATCAATCGCATGGCCCACATTATAAAGAAACAAGTGTTTGGCTATGGTGGCCATATCTCCTCTCATGCTCCCATTAGAACATGTAATGCAGAAAGTGTGCGAATCCTCTTCCCAAAATAACACATCCAACCCATGTGTCTTTCTCCCAATAATGCTTCCAATACAATTGAGATCAATATCAACAATTGAAATCATGATCAACATCAAAATGAGGAAAATGTTGAAGGTTTCATGTGGTGCAAGAAGGTACCAACAGTTTTCCCAATAGTGACAATGCAGTTTTTCTAACTGCTACTTCAAAAAATTACATGGCAAGTGGTTTCTTGATACATGGCTGATTATTTATGTTATTTCATATACTAATGATTGGTAAATATCTGTGTACATAAAATGAACATACATGAAATAATACAACACTTTCCCATGGCCACATAAGAAATGGCTGTATCCGTCATACATTCTGGCCCATTGTTGATCAGGGAGCTCAATGAAAAGCTTGCCCTCTTGTGGAGCAATGCATTGCATAGAAATGGTAAGAGTATGCAAATCAATAAATGCAACAACAAGATCCTTACCATATACTAGAAGTAATATAATGATATGATCTATGAAAAAACTCTCCATAATGGTATGACATACTCTCATGAAGAGAAATGAATCATGTGTTGCATCAAGATCCTTCCTCATATACTTGGAAATCCAAGAGAAGAATAACATATCACAATAATAGATGTCTCCACCCATTAATTCATATTTCTCACCTCCTCCTTGTCCATCAAGTGCATTAGGAATGAAATGATCCTAGGGACACTCCATCCATAAGTCCATGCTCCAAACTTACAACGTTGTAGGCCTATGCAAATAGGCTCCTATCAATACATAGCTCCATTCTTTGACATGTTCATTGTCAAAGACATCTTCCATAATGCTGCTACAAAAAAGAAGCTCCTCCCAAAGTGGAAGTACTTCCAGATCATCCAAGGCTAAGGAGTAACCCCTTTGCACCATGATAGTGCCATCTCCTACTCCCGCAACATCATGCAAAGTGTGAGAGCAAATTTGCCCTTGCTCTCCCAAGGACATCCAAAGCAACAAAAGATTTTGTTGCCTCCTCATACCTCCATCATACCAATCATGAGGCGAAGACATAATGATCATGTCATCATAATACATCTACACTCCTTGCTACCCAATGATGCAAGTATCTTTCCAAACTCCTTCCTCCCTCATACCCTTTGAAGGAGGATATGTCTCAAGATGGCCAAACTCTTTTAAGAGTAGCCAACGCAGCCATGCCTCCTGCTGTCCAGTGTCATAAATTTGCAAGTATCTTACCAGCTTCTTGTTCTCCATCCACACCCATTCATCCCAATGTGGGTGCCTCCCATCATGCTCAATATTGGTACCCTTCACATGAAGACTACCATCCTCCCAAATCAGATTTTTGTCTTTGCATTTCATGGGATATTGAAATGCACTCTCCTCAATGACCAAGTTGATCCCATAAGGATCAAAATAGGTGGTAGGAAAAAACCTCCCATCATGATGTGTAAGGCTCATCAAGAAGTATCCAACACAAGCATGAGAGATGTTATCCATCCTAAGATGTCCTCCATCATCTATATGTTCCCCTTTGGTTATGTATATGGGAAGGTCATTGGAATATTTCAACAATGGTTAGGTCCCCAAATCATCATTGCTACTAAATGACAACATTGTTAATCTTTCCAATGATGTACTTGTTGTCTCATGCTCCAACTCAAGGATGAACATATGGTTTTGTGTAAGTTTGTTTGGAACAATATTCATCCTCTCCTCCAAGTTTTCAAACCCCAACCTCAAGTGTGGTATACAACTCATCAATGGTATATGAGGATGATGGTTCCTCCCTTCCTTGAAAAAGTCAAGGTGGCATAGTGGAGTGAAAGTCATTTTCTCTAAATAAGCAACATGCAATGGTATACAACCCTCCATAGAATTTTCTGAAACAATAGGAGATAAAAACTTAGGCATACCTTGGTGAAGTTTGGTAGAACCTTATATGGCTGCAAGATTTTCTTCCTCTAATGTGTTGGCTCCCCCAACTGCTGATGTGTAAGGCTACTCTCCCAAGGTTGTGACAACAATGGTACAAGTCTCCTCCAATGGTGGTGAGGTCTTCTCCTCCTCTGATCCCTCTTTGCCAAAATTTCTAATCAAC
Organism: Pinus albicaulis; assembly: GCA_034641835.2. Taxonomy (NCBI): domain Eukaryota; kingdom Viridiplantae; phylum Streptophyta; class Pinopsida; order Pinales; family Pinaceae; genus Pinus; species Pinus albicaulis. The sequence goes on from CM076581.1 coordinate 1,382,071,816, forward strand.
CTTTGAGTAAACTCAGCGAAAGTATGCACTCTTGCATGACCCAAATGGTTGAACCACCAAATATTGGCCTCACCCTCAAGGTGCAATGCTACAATTTCTACAACTTCTCTCTCTACCACTGGATGTAGTAGGAAGAATGCATCAAGCTTTCTTTCCCAAGCCCTTGCTGAAGATGATCCATCAAAAGTAGACAATAGAAACGTATTTCCCTTCATTCTTTTTGTGCTACAAGGTATCCTTTCTTCCTCCAGTTGAATGAACTATGGGAAAGCTAGAGTCTCCTTAAAGGCTCTAGGTTGAGTCTTGTACGCAACAAGGTATTCACTTAGGATCTTGTGATCCAAGTGTCCTTCATATTTATGCAATTTTTCCTCTCTTTCAAAAGGAAAGGGTATAGTCCCACTGCTTCTTCTTTGCTTGACCTCCTTGTTGAGGTCCTTCTTGATTCTAAAAAGAGATGAGAGAAGGCTCATTCTCTCAAAAATTATGATATTCTTCTTTTTTTCTGATAGCTTAATGGCTGAAACTCACAGGCTGAGCCAATATTATGCTTCGATACCACTATAATATCCCCAAATTGGGACTGCTAGCAAGGCATGCCTGAAAAACGCATTTTTTAGAAATGTATGCTACAGGATTGGAAAACAGCACTTGGATCCCTTAGATCTGAAAATATAAGACCAAAATACAAGAGGGATTCAAAAACAAATCCTTCTAGGTGGGTTAAATAGGTCTCCCCACACCTAGTGCAATTGGAAAATGCCCAAAGAAGGGGTTACAGCAATACAAAATAACTCTACCCAGAAAATAACACAGATCAGCCCAATATATGTAGGAGAATGATATAATGGTTCATTAATCACTTATACATCATAAAATTAGGTTTATAATAGGGCCCATACACTGTACAAGAGAAAAATGGAGAACTTAGATGAAGAAACCCTCAAGAATGAGGTGTTGCAACAATGTATTGGATGTAAGAAGGCTTGACAACGTTATATTATGAGCTGAAGCAGATGTATATTACATATCAGATCTAGAACAGATATGTGTACCAAATATTAGAACTATATCAGATCTGTACACTAGAAGAGTTCCTCTACACATCCCCCTTGGGGTTTTGAGAAAAACATGAGATACAAAGAGCAGATTTGAGATCTAAAGTTGCAGATCTGCAGTAGGATTCAAAATTTATGAAGTAAATACAATACAAATTAGATCAGATCTGAACAAAACATGAATCATAAATCTAATCCATGGACCACCACAATGAAGGGAAGAATCCCAAACACCAAAGATCTCTCCTCCAAAGGCTTGCCAAAACTCCCTGCAACTTCCCTCTTGCGAATAACGCAGTTATGGGAGAGAAATTGAACTGTTGACTCTAGAAATGGTTTGGACTGATGCCAAGATCTGATTATGCAACTCCAATGATCCAATACTCTCTTATCAGGAGGATAGAAGGCTCTCCCACTGAAAAGAGGCACCAGAATGACCTAGATCTGAATAGATCTACCCTCCACTTGCTGCAGCTTACAAGGAAAACCAAACCCTCAACAAGATCTACATTGTAGTTGGAAGATGTAGCTTGGCCAAATGCCTGATAGTGGATAAGATCAACAAGACTCCTCCAAGAGCTACTCAATGGAAGAGGTGGTATTCCCGATCAAGAACACCCTAGTGCTAAAAAACACTATTCTCAGCTAAAAAGCAAGAGAATAAGAAATGTCTAAACATAAAATATCTTCAGAAAATATCATATCATGAACAACCTTCTCTTTATTTCCTCCTCTTCCTTTTATAAGTTAGAAATCATGCCAAAACCTAAACCATCTCAATTATTTAGCTCTGTTCACATGTGTAGCCTCCAACTAGAACTGCGCAGTGCATCTAGGAGGTTCATTGCATCTAGATAGAACTGATGATTTGGTCCTGGATGACTTGGTCAACTAATCCAGCCTCTTTCACACTTAAGTGTGCTTATGAAAATGGCTCAGATTTAGCCTTGTTCACATTGAGCATTGATTTATTTGTTGATTTAGGAGTTTTATTGATCCTGCTTTACAATTTTATCCACAAAAACAGGAAGCAAAACAAAATTGAATATTCCTATTAGCTTGGGCTAATTAGGAATATTACAGAGGAGAAGTACAATTTTCAATAATGGAGAAAAATGCAAAAGATTATATGTTTGTTGTAGTAACAAATCAATCCTAGACACAAGAATAATATGAGAGCTCTAGTGATTGGAAAAATGATGAGCAATTCAAGATTATGGCACTAGAAGGAAATATTCAAAGGATCATGGTTGAAAACAATGAGTTGGAGTATAAATGTTAGAAATTGAAGGGTGAAGCAATTTCTACAAGAGAATAAGCAAAGAGGCTTAAAAATAGTGAAAAAGAAAATCTAAAAATGTTGAAGCACCTAGTAGCAACAAAAATAATGAGATCCATCAGCCATGAAAGAAGCAACATACCAAGAGAAGAAGATCAAAGAAGCCATAGTTTCATGCAGAGTAGTTCTAAGGGATGACTATGGGTTTGTACGAGATTTGCTCAACATTCCTCGCACTGTTGAGCAAATTTTTGGTTTCAAATTAGGGGAATTTTGAGGTCTAAAATGGCCCTCCTAGGAAACATTTAAAATAAAAATAAATTTTATAACAACCAATAAGATTCAATATGATGATGTCAACCATGGGGGATGATTCACCATTTTTGGAGTAAACAAGTAAAAATATTAAAAAATAATAAAATAATAAAACTACTTTTTTCAACTCGTATTTTAAACTTATATCCCTAATGTTTTACTCAAATTTAAATCAGGATTACTAGTTGGATGTAAAATTGAATCCCCCATCCAAGGATTACCCTTATTTCATACTTTAGATGGAACCTAATACACAAAAAATGAGAAATACATGAAAAAACGTGATTGCAATCACGTTTTTCACGTATTTCTATTTTTTCATGTAGAAGGGTCCATCGAAAATATGCGACATGGATAATCCTTGGATGAGGAATTAAATTATGCATCCAATTAGTACTCTTGCTCAAAATTTGAGTAAACCCATAGGGAGATAAGCTGAAAATATGAGTTTAAAAAGTATTTTTTTCTTATTTATCTCTAAATTTTGATGTAATCTAATATTATTTTATTATTTCCACTATTATTTTATAAATTCCTTAGGAGGCCCATTTTATACCTAAAAATTCCCCTAATGATGGTGACTTCCTTGATCGGAACATTTTGGTTTATGTTCGGAAAAGTTCGTGGGACCTCGAGAAGTTGATTAAAGTTGAAAAGAGAAAAAAGGATAGTGGCATTAGTGGTTTATTAAGTAAATAAGATGAATCTGGATCCATTCAAGCATATGAACAAGATTATTGTGCTCAGTAATTCTAAGTAATTATTGAGTTGAGCACTTGATTTCATCCATATATTGGAGATAGCTCATTGTTAGTATGGTTGATTAGAGTGAGTGAGAGTTTGGAGAAGACCCTACAAACTGTGTGAGATTTATTATGCATAAATTCTGAATTAGTTTATAGTTGTAGCAGCAAATAACTGAAGTTTATTTCAGCCATACATTATGCAGTGAATGAGGTGTTGATGTATGTTGTGGTGTAGTGTTTTGAGGAGACTAAGTTGGAAATTTTGTGGAGTATTGTGTTGGAGTTTTGATGAAAACTTGTGCTACAAATATTTAATGAAATTTGATGCATCAGTGCTCATGTTTAGTAACTTTTCAGACTCTATTTTGAAAATATATGAAATGAGGCTCGCATAGAGGAATTGAAGGCAATGAGGCTTTGAGTATATAGTGATTGGCTGATTCAATAGAAGGAATTTTTTTCTTCATCCAATGGTGGTTGGATAGTTTGCGAGAAACTGGGTGAGGCTCATTGGTCATGATAGTACTAGCACATCAGAGTATGTAGAGTCTTTTGGTTGCTCAGGAGTAACTAGGAAAGGATCATTGATCATGGTGGCTTTTAGTAGATGGTAGTCTGTAGATCTGTGAGATAAACACTTTCCTATCTAATAGTTCCAACATACTATGAAAGAAGTTGAGTATTCAAGATCTTGGGAGTGAGTTGATCCATGTATAATTTTCTTGACTAATTAATAAAAGAATTTAACAGTGCAATAACAGCAAAGTGGTTTTTTTCTGAGGAAGGGTTTTCCACCAGACATCTTGTGTCCATTGTGTGATTGATTTTTATGGCTGCATTTTTTTTTGTGGTTCTCTAATATTTGATTATGTGTTTCATTTTATGCATGCTTAAAGTGAAATTAATTGGAGAAAAAAATTAAAAGTCCCACACTACTGATTCACCCCCCCTCTCAGTAGTGATCTAGTTTCCAACAAAAACTTTTGATGAGTTTTTATATCAAATTTTGAACAGTTTCAAAAATTGAAGTCTAAGAAGGAGGGAGAGAACTTGGACACAATAAATAAATCAAGGAAAAGGGCATGGAAAGGGAAGAAAGGGAGATCAAGGAGAAAAGTGGAAGAGAAAATAAAGTAGGAAAATTTTGCAGGTAATAGGTTACATGCATGATTTTCTTGCTAGGATATGAATGCATGGTGCATGCATTTGATTTACATGATTTATTTACTGTCATTGGCATGGTATTTTCCTTGATTGACAGTGGTTACAAGATTTCCATGCCATTTCCTAGATAGCCACAGTGTAATGGGATTCATTATTAGTTGAACTTTGGATTTCCAAAATATTTTGGATCTGGGTGAGGTGGTCTCAGGAAAATTCCAAGGGTTGGGGGTGGAGATGGTTTTCTCCAAGAATCCATTTATAGGTGGGCATAGACATGAAAATTAATCTAGGTATGGCGAAGGAATAATGAGGCATCCAAGATTGTGTTAGTTTGGTGATTTATGGGCTAGTTTAGTTGAACTCAATGTGGTTGGTGGTTGAGGTGGTTTAGCCTCTGGATGCCCTGGTTGGTTTTGTTTTGGTCTATCGCATGAGATCCCACATTCATGCTTGGAATATGGCATGGGGGTGATTGGATGAAATAAATATTTGGTTCAACCAAATATCTGTTTGTGTGGTATCTGGAAGTCCCTGACTTGGATGGTATTTTCATATATTATTATGTGTTATTTATTATTGAGATCAATGAGAACATGTATTGGTTATTGTGTTGATTTTACAAGTAGTTTCTCATGGATACATTCTGGTTAAGTGTAGGTTATAAGAATGGCATATTTTGGTTGTATAATGTTCTCTTGTTATGGATCTTGCTTATGGATTGATAAGTTATTGAATGTTTATGTGAATGCATGGGATAACTAGTGTTTGATGCAGCTATCTTGGGATGGAATTAAGCCTTCTTGATAAATCTCTGATGAAGCTAAGGAAACGAAAAACATATATGCATTCATGACCTATAGTTACTATGTTTATAATGTGTTGGACGGAATTATTATCATGTTTTTAGCAAGTTTAAGAAAGATATTAGCCTTAGTATAGATTATGCATACTTATCATCATCATAGACTAGATTCTAGAAAGTTCTGGGTTAAAATAGGTAGTTGGTATCTACCTAGCCCTTCAAATCTGGAATAGGGATTCTGGCCGTAGTCTCTTAACTGATAAATTGCAGTTGTAGCTGCATGGAGGAATGAATGTGTGTGTGGTTTGAGCCTTTTGACCACATGAACAGATTGGAATGCATGAAATTGGATTGTGAGGTTAGGTGAAAAGATAGTTCCAACTCAGGTTAAGATCATCAGGGGATGTGGTGTAACATTTGGGTGATATGGTGTCCCTAGGAGGTTGTAGTAAGTTTCAGGATGGTATACCCCACTTACATAACTGGAACTTGGTTGTTTGGTCATGTCATAGTAACTATCATCTCATGGTTATAATAGAGATATTATAAAAGCATATAAATGTGGTGTGGGGTGGTTACAAGGTGGTATTAGAGAATTTTCATTCCCTATAAACCTTTCTCTCACACTAGTGTTATAGAGTGGTATAAATGGTACAACATGGGCTAGGTAGGGCATGTGGGTTCCATGTAGATCTTCCTTGGTGACATGGATTCTTTTAAAGGGTAAACTTCTAAGAGGCATGAATTTATATCCGGGACTCAGATTGAGGTGAAAATTATATCGTCGGAAATCTCTCAATGAGTTGAATGTTGTAACAACACCGGGTTGATTTTCCATGTAAATGGAAGGAAATTATAAAGGAAAAATAAGACTAAGGTCATGGGACATGTATTCCAAGATGAATGGGGGTAAAAATCATTAAAGTGGGTATCACTTGTTGTTAACTAATGGCTATGTAAATTGGCATTGGCGTTGAAAAAATAAAAGGGAAATAAATGGAAATTAATTAAAGGAGTAAAGGAAAATAGGAGAAAATGAAGATGAAGGGACTAGAATATGCATGCAAGGGAATTAGATAGAAAATAAAGGAAAATGAAGGAAAAGAGAAAAGGAAAAGGAAAAGGAAAGGAAGATACACGAAACATCAATGATAAAAAGGCGTCTAAGAACCAATTCACAATTGTTGGCATTGTAGTGTTGAAATTGATGTTAAAAATATCTTGGTGTTTTTTTCATATGCATGAGTGATGAGTGTTTGGTGTTGGATGCTTGATGGTCTTGTTAGTTCGCATTTATGTGAACATACCTATGACTAGAACTAGTGGAGATGATGTTTTGGTTGCTGAGGAGATGAATTATAGGAATTTTGTGTTGGATGTTGGACACCTTCTCATGGTGTGTTGATTAGGGATGTTGTTGGTGCAGGAGGTTGGAGATATAGTATTTGTGCTACATATGTTCCTACATGTTTTGGATACATTTCATTATTGCTTCATGTGTTGTGTTTTGGATGCTTGTGTTGGAGGTGCTTCCACTAGTGTTGGAGGAAGTTAGATGACTTGATGTTGATGCTGTAGGAGACTGTGATTTTTCTAAAGGTGTTGAATATGTTGATACATATGTTAGAGAAGGTATTGGTCCTAAGGTTGGCAGAATACCTCTATCATTCCATAGAATTGTTCCTTTCCTATTCATCAGTTGTAGACTTATCTCAATGGTTTGGAGGAGTGTTCAGACATTGTAGAATATGGTCCAACATGTGAAAAAGGTTATGGAATAAAGGAGTTATGTTTTACTTCATTTTTAGCCCCAGTCGCAAAAAGGATGGATAATCAGTGCGACTGGAAATCCATAGTCACATGGAGGGATGCTAAAGGGATAATTTATAGCCCAAAGAGGCCATATTCACATGTAGAGCAGTGCCAAGGGAGCAACTATGGTTTTGGATGAGATTTTCTCCGCATTCCTGGCATTGTTGATCTAATTTTTGGTTTATGGCTACTTCCTTGATCGAAAATTCTCAGCTTATGGTATGAAACATTAGCGTGACCTCCAAAAGTTGATTAAATTTGAAAAGATAAAAAATGCACTTGAGTTGAGTTGAGCACTTGAGTTCATCCATATATTGGGGATAGTTCATTGTTGGTATGGTTTATTACACTAGTGTATGGAGTGAGTGAGATATTGGAGAAGACCCAGCAAACTGGGCTAGCATTATTATGCATAACTTCTGAATCAGTTTGCAGTTGTAGTAGAAGATAGATGAAGTTTATTTCAGCCATACATTATGAAGTGAATGAGGTGTTGATGTATGTTGTGGTTTAATGTTTTGAGGAGATTAAGTTGGAGCTTGTGTGGAGTATTTTTTTGGATTTTTTATGGCTACTTGTGCTACAAATATTGATTTAGATTTGATGCTATGTTGTTGGTATGCTCATGTTGAACAAGTTTTTAGAGTCCAATTTGAAAATAAATGAAACATGGCTCACATGGAGGAAGTGAAGGCATGGAGGCTTTTAGTATATATTGATTGGAGGATTTAGTAGAAGGAAGAGTTTTCTTCATCCAATGGTGGTTGGATAGTTTGGGAGAAATTGGACGAGGCTCATTGGTCATGATAGTACCAATATGTTAGACTATGTAAAGTCCTTTGTTAGCTCAGGAGTAACCGAGTGAGGATCATTGATCGTGTTGGATTTCAGTAGATGGTAGTCCATAGATCCGTGAGAGAAACAAATTCCTTTGTGATAGCTCCAGTGTACTGTGAAAGAAGTCGATTCTTCCAGCTCATGGGAGTGAGTTGATCCATGTACAATTTTCTTGACTAATTAATAAAATAATTGAGTATTGCAGCAACAACGAGGTGGATTTTTTCCTGGGGAAGGATTTTCCACTAGACTTGTTATGTCCATTGTGTGATTGCTTTTAATGGCTGCATGTTTATTTGTGGTGTTCTAATCTCTCATTATGTGTTTCAGTTTATCCATCCTTAAAGTGGAATTAATTAGAGAAAGTTTTTAAAAGTGCCACACTAATGATTCACCCCCCTCTCAGTAGTGATCTAGATTCCAAAAATTGGTATTAGAGTGGGTCTCTACGGTGCAACTTGATTGCTGGAGAGTGGATCTTGGACGCTTTGGAAAAATGTTTTCAAATTTTCCGAAATGGATTAGCAAGGTATTATAGTACTTCATGAAGGTAAATTTGCAACTTGGAGAGTGAAATTAGATTCATATTTTTTATTTGTTGATGAAGATATTTTTCTATCAATTGAGTATGGAATTAAAGATAAATATAATGATTTAGCTAGAAATATTATTTTGAATGGTATTTCATAATTTGATAGCAAGTTTTTGAAAAAATGTGAGACTGCCAAAGAAATGTTGGATAAGTTATAGAAATTGTATCTTGGAGGAGAAGTGCATTTTACATAAATGGATAAAAATGCAAATTATTCTACGTTTGTTGCAGTAATAAATCAATCCTCATCACAAGAATAATATGAGAGACCTAGTGATTGGAAAAATGATGAGAAATCCAAGATTATGGCACTAGAAGCAAAGATTCAAAGGCTCATGGATGAAAACAATGAGTTGGGGTATAAATGTCATAAATTGAAGGGTGAAGTAATTTCTGCAAGAGAATAAGTAAATAGGCTCAAAACTTGTGCTCAAGCATCAACAAGCAAATATGAAATTGTTGAAGCACCTAGTTGCAGCAAAAATAATGAGATCCATGAGCCATGAAAGAAGAAACATAACAAGATAAGAAGATCAAATAAGCCATAGTTGCATGCAGAGAAATTCTAAGGGAGTGACTATGGGTTTGGATGAGATTTGATCTGCATTCCTTGTGTTGTTAAGAAAATTTTTGGTTTCAAATTAAGGGAATTTTGAGGACTAAAATGAGCCTCCTAAGAAACATTTAAAACCAAAATAAACTTTATAACAACCAATAAGATTCAATATGATGATGTCAGCCATGGGGCATCCCATTTTTGGAGTAAAAAAGTAAAAATATTAAAAAATAATTCAATAATAAAACTACTTTTTCAACTCATATTTTCAACTTATCTCCTAAGGTTTTACTCAAATTTAGAGCGAGAGTACTCATTGGATGTAAAATTGAATTCCTCATTTAAGCAGTACCCATGTTGCATACTTTCGCTGGAACCTACTACACGAAAAATGAGAAACACATGAAAAAACATGATTGCAATCATGTTTTTCATGTATTTCTCATTTTTCATATAGGAGGGTCCATCGAAATTAGGCATTATGGGTAATCCTTAGATGAGGAAACAAATTATGCATCTAAATAGTGTTCCCGCTCGAAATTTGAGTAAACCCATAGGGAGATAAGTTGAAAATACGAGTTGAAAAAGTAGTTTTTTATTTTTTCCCTCTAAAATTTGATGATGTATTATAATATAATTTTATTATTTCCACTATTATTTTATAATTTCATTAGGAGGCCCACTTTAGACCACAAAATTACCCTAATGATGGAAACTTACTTGATCAGAACATTTTGGTTTATGGTCGGAAAATTTTGTGGGACCTTGAGATGTTGATTATAGTTGAAAAGATAAAAAGGATACTCGAGTTTATGGTTGGTTAAGTGAATACGATGAATATTGATCCATTCAAGCATATGAACAAGATTTTTGAGCTCAGTAGTTATGAGTAATTATTGAGTTGAGCACTTGAGTTCATCCATATGTTTTAGATATATCATTGTTCATATGGTTGATTACACTAGTGTATGGAGTGAGTGAGAACTTGGAGAAGACCCTGCAAACCGTGTGAGATTTATTATGCATAACTTCTGAATTAGTTTATAGTTGTAGTAGTATATAAATAAAGTTTATTTCATCCATACATTATGCAGTGAATGAGGTGTTGATGTGCGTTGTAGTGTAGTGTTTTGATGAGACTAATTTGAAGCTTGTGTGGAGTATTTTGTTGGAGTTTTGATGACATCTTATGCTCCAAATATTGGTTTAGCTTTGATTCTACAGTGATCATGTTCAGTAATTTTTCAGATTCTAGTTTGAAAATAGATGAAATTAGGCTCACATGGATAAACTGAAGGAAATGAGTCTTTGAGTATATAGTGATTGGCAGGTTCAACAGAAGGAATTTTTTCTTCATACAATGGTGGTTGGATAGTTCGCCATAAATTGGGCGAGGATCATTGGTCATGATAGTACCAACAAATCAGAGTCTGTAGAGTCATTTTTTAGTTCAGGAGTAACCATGTGAGGATCGTTGATCATGGTGGCTTAGCAGATGGTAGTGTGTAGATATGTGAGAGAAACACTTTCCTGTCTGATAGTGCCAACATATTGTGAAAGAAGTTGAGTATTCCAGCTCTTGGGAGAGAGTTGATCCATGTATAATTTTCTTGACTAATTAATAAAAGAACTGAGCAGTGTAATAACAACAAGGTGGTTTTTTTTCCCGGGGAAGGGTTTTCCACCACACATCTTATGTCCATTGTGTCATTGATTTTTATGGTTTCATGTTTATTTCTGTTTCTCTAATATTTGATTATGTGTTTCCATTTATGCATGATTAAAGTGAAATTAATTAGAGAAAAAAATCAAAATTCCCACACTACTTATTCACCCCCCCTCTCAGTGGTGATCTAGTTTCCAACAACAACTTTTGATGATTTTTTATATTAAATTTTGAACAGATTAAAAAATTGAAATCCAAGAAGGAGGGAGAGAACTTGGACACAAGAAATCAAGAAAGGAAAAGGGTATGAAAAATGAAGGAGAAAAGTGGAAGAGAAACTAAAGTAGGAATATTTTGCAGGTAACCGATTACTATGTGATTTTTGTGCTGGGGTCTGAATGCATGGTGCATGCATTTGCTTTACATTATTGCTTTGATGTCATTGGCATGGGATTTTCCTTGATTGACAGTGGTTACAATATTGCATTCCCATTTCCTATATTGTTAGTATGAATCTTAATTGCAAGTGTACGAAAAAAGACCACTTTAGCTGTGCATAACAAACATCCCTAACAAAAAATATGGCTGCCAATATCCTTGGATATGCAATAAGGTGATCAAGATAAATGCTACAAAAATCTAGATCTATGCATTAAAATAAATTAAGAAGTAGATAAAACAAGATTTACTCCATGCATCCAATAGACAAGACAACAATATGTTGAATGAATTTTGTATTAATGGCACATGGGAGGAAAACATAGAAGGATGTTACCAATTCTCCTCAATGGGATGGGTTCTTGTAAGTCTTCAGCACTTCAGATCTAAAATCCCTCTCTCTTGATGGTGTAGAAAACCTAGACAAAAATGGTAGCAAAATATGAGCATGATGGTGGATCAAAGTCAGACCAAAAGTATAGATCCAGAGTGATCTTTAGGCAACAAAAGGTGGTAAATGAATGGGAAAACCCTTCTATTTATAACAAAATATTGAGTTAGTATAGATATTGGTGCATAATTAAAATATTATTAACCAAATCAAGATCCAACTTTTATGGAATATTTTATTATATTTGTTGGAGGGAAAAGGAATTTGACTTGGGTCAAACCCCTTTATTTGTAAATAATAAATAAATAAATGATTTATTTATCATTTTAAGGATGTCGTTGAGTAATAATAAAATAAATAATGTTTTATTTAATTATTTATGGGTGATTTAGTCATATTTAACAAAGGATATTATTTAAATAAGGTTTAAATAATTATTCCTAGAAAATAATAAGATAAATAATGATTTATCTAATTAATTTCCCTGTTTTGGGTTAAATATAACAAGGAATATTAATTAAACTGTTGTTTAACTAATTATTCCTTGATTAAAATCAAACAAATGTAGATTTATTTAATATTTCCTCATGGGATTTCCTGTTTAGACCATAAACAACTTAATAAAGGTGGTTTAATAAGTTATTTTCATAATGAAAGAAATTTTACTTAGGGTAAAATTGGTCTTACATGGTGTACTTGGGTCCATCTAATAATAATAGGTTAGATGACCAAAAAATGGTGTAACATATATAGTCATGGTGTAATGGGATCCATTCTTAGTTGAGCTTTGGATTGCTGAAATATTTTGGATCTGGGTGAGGTGGTCTTAGGAAAATTCCATGGGTTGGGGGTGGAGATGGTTTTCTACAAGAATCCCTTTATAGGTGGGTGTAGACAATAAAATTCCTCTGGGTATAGTGAAGAAATACCGAGGCATTTAATCTTGTGTTAGTTTGGTGATTTATGGACTAGTTTAGGTGAAATCACTGTGGTTGGTGGTTGAGGTAGTTTAGCCTCTGGATGCCCTGGTTGGTTTTGTTTTGGTCTATCGCATTAGATCCCACATTCATGCTTGGAACATGGCATGGGGGTGATTAGACGAAATAAAGATTTGGTTCAGCCAAATCTATGGTCAGGTGGTATGTGGAAGTCCCTGACTTGGATGGAAGTTTGCATATGTTATTATGTGTTATTTCTTATTGAGATCAATGAGAACATGTATTTGTTATTATGTTGATTTTACAACTAGTTTCTCATGGATTCATTCTAGCTAAATGTAGGTTATAAGCATGACATATTTTGGTTGTATAATTTTCTCTTATTATGGATCTTTCTTATGCATTGATAAGTTATTGAATGGTTATGTGAATGCATGGGCTAACTAGTGTTTGATGCAGGTATCTTGGGATGGAATTGAGTCTTCTTGTCATTCTCTTACGAAGCTAAGGAAACAGGGAACATATATGCATTCATGACCTATAGTTACTATGTTTACCATGTGTTTGACAAATTTTTTATCATGTTTTTAGCAAGTTTAGGAAATATCTTAGCCTTAGTATAGATTAAACATACTTATCATTATCATAGACTAGATTCTAGAAAGTTCTGAGTTAAAATGGGTAGCTGTTCTATACCTAGCCTTGAAAATACAGAACAGGGCTTCTGGCTGCAGTCTCTTAACTGAGAAATATCGGTTGTAGCTACATACAGGAAGGCCTGTATGCATGGTTTGAACCTTTTGGCCACATGCACATATTAGAATGCATGTAGTTGGGGTGCAAGGTTAGGTGAAAATATAGTTCCAGCTCAGGTTAAGATCATCAGTGGATGTGGTCTAACATTTGGGTGATATGGTGTCCCTAGGAGGTTGTAGTAATTTTGAATATGGTATACCCCACTTCCATAACTAGAACTTCATTTTTTGGTCATGTAAAAGTAACTCTCGTCTCACGTGTATCATAAAGATATTATAAAAACATGTAAATGTGGGGTGGGGTGGTTACAAGGTGGTATCAAAGCATTTTTGTTCCCTATAAACCTTTCTCTGGTGCTAGTGCTATAGAGGTATCAATGCAAGGTTTTCAATATTAGAAGAATGTAAGTAGATAGTTGGGGCGAAGGCCCAATCCAACGTGACGTAAGCTTCATGGATCCCACTAGGATTTCAAGTTGTCAGGATGTCAGGGTATCAAAAATTATAAGTAGACAAATCGAGGAGCAATAGGCTCAATGTCGATGGGCCGATGTCATTTGGTGAATATTTTCCTTTAGCCTTTTACTTTGAACATTTTAATATGTCGATCACCCAGTGAATAATGGCATGGATACCTTATGGACCCAATGCGATGGTGAAATGGTACAACATGGGCTAGGTAGGGCATGTGGGTGCCACATGGAGCTTCCCTGGTGACATGGATTCTTTTAAAGTACCAAACTTCTAAGAGGCATGAATTTCTATCTGGGACTCAGATTGAGGTGAAAATTGTATTGTCAGAAATCTCTCAATGAGTTGAATGTTGCAACAACTTCAGGTTGATTTTCTATGTAAATGGAAGGATATTATAAAGGAAAAATAATACCAAGCTCATGGTACATGTATTCCAAGGTGAATGGGGGTAAAAACATTAAAGTGGGTATCACTTGTGGTTAACTAATGGCTATGGAAACTGGCATTGGCATTGGAAAAAGAAAAGGGAAATTAATGGAAATTAATTAAAGGAATAAAAAAAAATAGGAGAAAAGGAAGATGAAGGGTTTGGAATATGCATGCAAGGAAATTAGATAGAAAATAAAGGAAAATGAAAGAAAAGAGGAAAGGAAAAGGAAGATACATCAAACATCAATGATCAAAAGGCATCTAAGAACCAATTGATAATTGTTGGCATTGTAGTGCTCGAATTGATGTTAAAAATATCTTGGTGTTGTTTTTATATGCATGAGTGAGGAGTGTTTGGTGTTGGATTATTTATGGTCTTGTTACTTGGAATTGATGTCAACATACCTATGACTAGACCTAGTGGAGATGATGTTTTGGTTATTGAGGAGATGGATTCTAGGAATGTTGTGTTGGTTGGAGATGTTGTTATTGTAGGAGGTTGGAGAGATGTTCATGGTGTGTTGATTGGGGATGTTTCTACTGCAGGAGGTTGGAGAGCTAATATTTTTTTTGCATATGTCTCTACATATTTTGGAGACATTGGATTATTCCTTCATGTGTTTTGTTTTGGTTGCTTGTGTTGGACGTGATTCCACTAGTGTTGGAGGCAGTTAGATGACTTTATGCTGATGTTGCAGGAAATGGTGATGTTTCTATAGGTGTTGAATATGTTTCTATAGAAGTTAGAGATGGTATGGTTTCTAATTGAGGAGCTAGAGGTGTTGGTAATGGTCCCAAGGTTGGCAAAATAAGTCTTTCATGCCATAGAATTTTCCCTTTCCTCTTCATCAGTTGGATACTTATAAAAATGGTTTGGAGGAGTGTTCAGACACTGGAGAATATGGTCCAATAGGTGACAAAGGTTCTGGATTGAAGGACTTATGTTTTACTTCATTTTTAGCCCCAGTTGCAGGAAGGATTGGTAATCAGTGCGAATGGAAATCCATAGTCGCATGGAGGCATGCTTAAGGGAGCGGTTATAGCCCAAAGAAGTCATATTCACATGAAGAGCAGTGCCATGGGAGTGACTATGGTTTTGGATGAGATTTTCTTCACATTCCTCTTTTTGTTGATCTGAATTTTGGTTTATCGCTACTTCCTTGATCGAAAAGTTTCGGTTTATTGTCGGAAAAATTCGTGTGACCTTGAAAAGTTGATTAAATTTGAAAAGATAAAAAATACACTTGAGTTGAGTTGAGCACTTGAGTTCATACATATATTGGAGATAGTTCATTGTTAGTATGGTTGATTACACTAGTGTATGGAGTGAGTGAAAGGTTGGAGAAGACCTAAAAAACTGTGTGAAATATCCTTCTTTTAGGTACAATATTCCATTTTATGGTTATTTTTTTATCATGCAATGATTTTTTCCATTGGGTTATTGACTGCAGGGCACATGCAAGGAATAAAACTCAGATCAATAAAATATATCAAGTTATTCCTCATTTCCTTTATCACATTAGCAGTTTTGTGTGTGAAAATATTGGCCATAAGGCCAAGGATTGCAAGTTGGCCATGTATTTCAGGAGGTCCAACAAGATAGAGGAGATTATACAAAGCCAAACACATAAGAAGTAGAAGGATAAACAGATGAAAGTTTGGAGGATAAAATATCGGCTAGGTACTCTCACCATAAACTGAGGCCTCCTTGGTCTCAGGGGGAGGATATGGTCACATTACGAGTTGCATGAAAATTTTTGATTGTGCAGCCATATGGGAAAGTGTATGAGAAGAAAAATATGCATTTATATCGATTCATATTTTCATGGGGAGTCCTTGAGGTTTGAAGTGTTAATTCCAATTTTTCTTTATTTCTATTCCAATATGTTTTTAGTTGGTGCAACATGTACATGTCTTGATTTTATTGGAGCAACTATATTTTTTGGTTTATGTTGATGCTAATGATGTTATAGAAACCATTCCTTGTTTAGGTGTGAGGAGGGATCACACATTCAGGGGGAGAATTTGTGCTTCCAAAAGGATTTGGAGTGTGCTGGAAATTTTTTCGTTATGCAAGATAATTTTTTATTGTTTCTGCCACACATTGCATGTGGATGAGATAGTATGGTTGCGTGAAAAATTTGGCATGTTATTAGTGTTTTCATTTCTAGATAATATCTTTGTCATATGTTGTCATGCATATGTTTTTTCCATGGAGATCAGATGATGTGTTGGAGATAGTTCATATATATTATGCATATTATTTTTTATGTTTTAATTTATAGATGAATCATGCATGTTATTGATATGTATTATATTGATGAGTCATGAGGTGTAGCTAAATGGAGAGAATATGTTTTTTCCTATAGTATGCATTTACATGGTTGAGAGATGATAACTTATGTTGATGTTCATTTTTTGTTGGATGGATTAATCATGATTATTGTTGCTCATATGTGGAGTATATGTATTTTTCCACTCACTCATTTGTTTATTATGACTCATTGATGATATGTTTCTTACCTATGATGAGGATAAGTATTTTATACTACTCATGATGTTTTGGAATGACAAATGTTGTTGCTTGGTCCTTTCTCTCATGGGGAGAGAAAATTTGATGATGAGGATTGTTGGGCGCAAGCCAAATTTTTCCATTTTTGGTAAAAAAAACTATGCAATTTGGGGAGCGGAGTGCACGGTGCCATGAAGATAGATCTAGCACACGGTGTTTAGGGGATTTGGGGTAGGTCAAAACCCCTCATTTTGTAACAGGTATTGGGTTTTAGTCTATTATTTTGTCTGCCCATGGTATGTGGACCATGGTTTTGTATGATGTAAAATCTATATAAGCAATGTAAGGCTTTGTCGAAGTGATAATAGAAAATAATTGATGTAATATTTTATGAACACAAGCACTTGAGATATCTGTTTTAGTATTTTTTTGGCCCGAAGGGAGGGCTTCACAGCTATGTGTGTAGAGACCTTGAAGAGGCTGCAACTTTGTGCGTAGACCACCTACAACTATGTGCACAAGTCAGAGAAGTGAATGTACTGAAGAGACTTATCATAATAAAGAAGAAACAATTCTATAGAATATTTTGTATCTTTATGTGTTGTGTTTTCTTTCTATCTGTTTATGTGAATTTATGGCTATAACACAATTTATCTTATGTTGAATGTCTTTATGTTTATAGGAATGATGCAAAGTAATTAAGTAAGCTATAACCGCACGATAGTTTCTTGTATGATAGAAGATTGGTTAAGTAGAGAAAAGCAAAGTAAATCCACCTCGTGCAGTCCCCCAAGGATACAGAAGCCTGGTTCTACAACCACCCATAGCCAGCTCATGTGAGACTTCGATCTGCATATAGGTCATTGCTGAAAGGGCTGGTGTCTAGCGTTTTGTTGGTGTGAAGTACAAGTCAAACTTGGGTCAAGCCCAACCGAGCCAACAAATGGTTCTGTTGCCAAGACCGAGATATGTTTAAGGGATATGTGGATTTGGCATCTGTAAAGGAAGGAAATACAAGACTCGGTAGATCTAAAATAGCGAGAGTTTTCAGTTCAAGAAAATAGAAATATGCAATTGTCAAGTGAAGCTTGGTTACAAAGGTATCTTTTCACATAACAACGTGAGATTTTCTTCAGAATGTTTGCAAATGAACTATATGAATGGTTATCAAGGTCGACTGAGAACAAGAAATGTTTTAAGAAAAAAGAGCCTACTATGTGGAGCTCTGCATTATTAAATTGACTCAAGGAGACCAATAACAACATATCGAGAATTGTTGATTTATGGATCGACAATATTCTCGGAGGATTTATCACTCAGTTCATGATAGAAAAATCTGTATAATACAATGAATTTGAGCGAAGATTTTTCAAGGGTTCATGATTTAAGTACCTAAATTCCTTGTAGCTGTGGATTAAAATTCTTTTATGTGAAAAGGGTGTACTATGTGTTGGTTCTTAAGAGACAATCCCTCGGTTGTGAAAGGAATCAATGCTTAAGACATTTTAAAAGTGTGTCGCAGAAATAATTTTATCTTAATATCTCGGTTCTATCCCACTGGAAACTAGTTTTATAAAACCCTTAATGATATGGAATAATGAAATATTTCACAATGCCATTGATTGCTGATATCTAAATGGAAAAGAAGAACTTCAGGGGAAACTCAAAGCAATATGCTGTAAATATAGGATCTATTACTTTTATGTTTCAGAGGAATTTCATGGAGAGAGAGGAAACTAAAAATCATATGTTGTAAACAAAGAATCTATTACTTTAAAGTTTCAGTGAGAGTTTGTGAAGAGAAAGTAAGCTCAAAATAATATGTTGTAAACAAAGAATCTATTACTTTTAAGTTTTAGAGAGACTTTGTGAAGGGAGAAGAGATGGAGTGAAGGAGCGCTTATTAAGGCTATTTAAATCTTACTTACAAATGTAAATCAGAGACCAGCTACTTCTATACTTCACTTCATTCAAGGAGGAAACCACATAAAATGGAACAAGAGACATGAATCATCATCAATAGTTGCAGGAAAATTGTTGCTTCTTTCATTCACCCATCAGAAAAAAAAGAAGTACAAAATGTAGTCTTCAAGAGGTCTAGAATTCGGAACCCCCCCTCTCTCTTTCTCACTTCCTTAAATACAAACAGAATCAACTTGTAACTTCTTGAGCTTCTTGAAACTCCTAGATTGCCTAAACTGTTAAACTACTTATTACATTGCAATCAAGGACATCATTGTAGCTTTGATCTTAACAAAGAAAACAAAATAAAACTTGAAATATAATCCTTTTTCTGAATCGGATTTGTTGTTGATGTGTCTCCTTTCGTTTCTGCTGTGATATCCTAAAAATATGCATAAATGCATCTCCACCCGACTCTGCCGATGATTTCACATTTAGAACACTGTCACCATGTCACCTACCACCCTACTCTACCTCTTTCGCTCGTGCCTGCAGTGTTCTGTCTTCTCTTATCCTTTGCTCTGTGTCGAGTCACTTACCCGATTCCACTATCGTTGTGTTCAAGCTCCCGTTTATTACAAGGAGCAATGGATAAGCACTGTTTTGCATGTTGCTGGGTGTTTTCTTACCTGATTCTGTCCTGCGTTCAGAATTTCCCTTCTAACTGTCGTAAGAATGGACTTTAAAAGATATTTCATTACCTTTGAAAACTGTATCGCATTCACTTCTCTGTCGCATCTCATCGTTCCAACGTTCTATGTTATAATCCACTTTTTCCATCTGATGCGACTTTTACAAATAAAAAACCCATGTACTCGGACTTGAAAACGTTTAGACTTTAGCGATAACTTCCATCGTGCCCACTTCATTATCGCACTTCGCACTTCGGTGATTCAACCTTGTTCCTTAGTGCCTTTCCTCTTGAGATTTCGATGCGCGATGTGTGATGTGCGAGAGGGTCCCAAGACCAAACTTTAAATACTTGAGATTCGATCTTCGAACTATATCGCATCTGGTCTTCATATCACATTTCGCATATTGGCATTATTAACACATTACTTAGCACTTTTCCTCCTGAAACTATGACCTGCCATGTGTGATAACGGTAGGGATGATGTGGCAAGTGGAGGTGGGACCGATCACAAATCACAATCGGTGATATGAAACTTTACCGCACTTTTCATTTCGACCTTTATAACATGTTCCTTAGTGCCTTTCCTCCTGAGCTTGCGATTGCGATTTGTGATATGTGATCAGGCCTTCCACATGCGATTGCAGTTAAGCCTCCAAACACTGTTCTACACGTACATTTGCATGAATTGACCCTGAAATGTGTGCAATGTTCTAAGTGCATTAATCGACCTGGCTCGTGAAGTGTTCTACACACGCATAAGCCTAACTTGACCCTTGCTACGTGATTTTATTCTTTTCTACTCCTCTAGCTTATATTGCACTTCCAATGTTGCTGTTGCTTCCCGGACTTTGGTTCCAGTGCACATGTGATGATGGATCCTTGTTGCGCTTGTGATTATCCTTTTGAGCATATTGCAGGTCTTCTTGAAATTCTAACAACTGTTCCTCAACAACCTTGAATTACTGAGGACCTCTATTGACTTTTAGCTAAGTCAAACTATGCTACAACATTTGGCTCCAATTGGGGACAAAACTTTGGTAGCAAAGTGATGATAACTTGTATATCAGTAGACTTTATTGTTCATGGAGTCAAAGAGAACTTGTAGATCAGTAGCCTTTATTGGGCATGGAATCAAATAGCACTTGTAGAACAATAGCCTTCATTGGGCATGGAGTCAAAGAGCAGTTGTAGATCAGTAGCCATTATTGGGCATAGATTCAATCCCAAATGGGAGTTGATCCAATATTAAATTCTCCTGAAACGTGCTACACTTTGGACTTATTCCTTTATTCTTAAGCTGAAAATATCGAACTAGAAATACTACAGCTAAAAATGTTCAACTTCTGAGCTTATTTATGCACAAATCCTACATATGTATTCATGCATGAACTTAATCAGGTGAATTCATCCTTCCAATGAAACCAATCCAACATCTGCATGTTATACCTAATGCCTTCATACTATTGAAATTTGAAGATCACATTCTAGATACAAATCTTTGCACATACCTTTGCATAAATTCTTGTTGCTGAAAAAAGAAAGTTTTCATAAAATCCGCTACTCGATCATAGAACTGATGAGACCAATTTTCTGCTGCCTCCTTTTCTTGAACATCTTGCTGAAGTAGAATTGTTTGAACATGACAACTTCCTTCACTTCTTGACTCCTCAATTTGAGGTTGTATGTGAGAATATTGATTGTTGTTTTCTGCTCATAACCATTTAGGCCGAAAAGATAAATCTAAGGGTTTTTCCTCATAATGTTGATGTTATTCGTATAATGCCAATTCTTGGTAAAAATCTTCCCCCTCCTACAAACACACCTGAGGAGCTCCACTAGTTTCTCCTCTATTCACAAAATCATTAAAATTATGAAAATTGTAATGATCTTCCAAGATTTCAACATGTAGTTCAGTTGTTGCAACGAATTTTTGACCAGAATCTTCAGAATGCTTAAATTCTTGTGTTTCAGCAATACAGGAATCCTATGATACCATTTGAAAATCCTTGTTCATCTCTGAATTTGCATTCTCTTGTAAATAAATTCCAATGTTTTCTTGACAAGCCCTCTTGTCTTCAACAAAACTTTTTCTTTCAACATGACAGGAAAAATTTCTACAAGCCCACACATTATCTTCGATTTCCTGTGCATAAAGAAACATCAGCTCCAGATTTCAAGGTTTTCTCTCCTTGAGATAGAAAGCCAAGACAATAGAAAGATCCCTCAAATAGTAAACCATAGTTTCAGCTTCAGGAGGTCAAATTTCTTTTGGCATGCTGAAATAAAATTTTTGAAACCTCCTATTAAACTCAGGGATTGATTCATTGCTCTGCCTCTGGATAGAATCTAATTCCCAAAGGTGTTTTTCATATGACTTATGCTCACCCCAATATATAAAAAAATATATCTTGAAAACCTTGCAATGAACTAATTGAACTTGCTTCCAAACACTAGAACCATTGCTGAGCACCTTGCTTTAATGAATGAAAAAACATCCTTAAAGCCACATCTTCATAAATAATTTGAAATTTGTCCATAAATTACTCAAATTCCAAGATATTTTGTTCAAATGAAATATACTCCACCTCTCTAGAGAAACTTGGCGAAAATTTGAATCCTTTTGAAGGATACTAATGGAGAATTGTGGGCAGCTTCAGGGGTTTAAATATTTTCTTTTTTTTGAGATGAAAAGCAGTGGATTTCTTGTGAGACAGAATATTATCACAAAAATATGATGATTTGTCACCTTTATGCCCAGAATGTGACTGATTATCTTCAGGAATTGTAATGTAACAGTCATCTCTCCTCTCATATTTAGGAGATAAAGTTGTGTGAAGATCAATAGTACAAGTAGAAGAAAAATATTCTTCTTTCTGTAAAGAATGTAATTTTTGGGCCCTATAATATTTTGAGAATATAAAGAAGGAAACAATCTTCTTGATATGTATCAGAAAATAGACAGCTAAAATGATAGTGAAAAATAAAACTTCCTTTAAAAGATTCAAACTCTAATACCCGTTTTTTCCACAATGCTTTCTCACTTTTTTGCCAAAAAAAATCCTTATCTAATGAAATCTTCATTAGTGGAGTCACCATGTGAATAATAAAAAATCAAATTTAATATCTAAATCTTGATCACCATTAACAAATAGATCTTAATTCCCAGGGAAAAATAACTTAGTGCCTTCATTCCCAGCAACGACGCCAAAACATGTTGGTTCTTAAGAGACAATCCCTCGGCTGTGAAAGGAATCAATGCTTAAGACATTTTAAAAGTGTGTCACAGAAATAATTTTATCATAAGGTCTCGGTTCTATCCCACTGGAAACTAGTTTTCTAAAACCCTTAATGATGTGGAATAATGAAATATTTCACAATGCCGTTGACTACTGATATCTGAATGGAAAATAAGAACTGCAGGGGAAACTCAAAGTAATATGTTGTAAACACATAATATATTACTTTTAAGTTTTAGAGGAATTTCATGGAGAGAGAGGAAACTAAAAATAATATGATATAAACAAAGAATCTATTACTTTAAAGTTTCAGAGAGAGCTTGTGAAGAGAGAAGAAACTCAAAATAATATGTTGTAAACACATAATCTATTGCTTTTAAGTTTCAAAGATAATTTTTGAAGGGAGAAGAGATGGAGTGAAGGAGCGTTTATTAAGGATATTTAGCTCTTACTTACAAACATAAATCAGAGACCAGCTACTTCTTTACTTCTCTTCATTCAAGGAGGAAACCACATAAAATGGTACAAGAGACATGAATCACCATCAACAGTTGCAGGAAAGTTACTGCATCTTTCATTCGCCCATTAGAAAAAGCAGTACAAAATGTAGTCCCCAAGAGGTCCCGAACTCAGAACCCCTCCTCTCTCTTTCTCACTTCCTTAAATACAAACAAAAACAATTTTTAACTGCTCAAGCTTCTTGAAACTACTAGACTGCCTAAACTGTTAAACTACTTATTACATTGCAATCGAGGACATCATTATAACTTCGATCTTAAAAAAGAAAATAAAATAAAACTTGAAATATAATCCTTTTGCTCAATCTAATTTGTTGCTGATCTGTCTCCTTCTGTTTCTACTGTGATATCCTAATAGTCTGCATAAACACATCTCCACCCAACATTGCCCATGTTTTTGCGTTTTGAACACTGTCACCATGTTACCTACCACCCAATTCTACCTCTTCTGCTCATGCCTGTGAATTTCCGTCTTCTATTCTCCTTTGCTCTGTGTTGGGTCACTTACCTGAGTCCACCACCACTGTGTTCAAGCTCCTATTTATTACAAGGCACAATGCATACGACATTGTTTTTCACATGACTGGGTGTTTTCTTACCTGATTATGTCCTACGTTCAGACTTTCCCTTGTAACTGCCGTAAGACTGGACTTTAAAAGATATTCCAATACCTTTGAAAAATGTATCGCATTCGCTTCTCTGTCTCATCTCATTGTTCCAACGTTCTACGTTATAATCCTCTTTTTCCATCCGATGCAACTTTTACAAAGGAAAAACCCATGTACTCAGACTTAAAAACCTTTAGACTTTAGTGATAACTTCCATTGCATCCGCTTCATTATCAAAATTCACACTTTAGCGATTCAACAGTATTCATTAGTGCCTTTCCTCTTGAGCTTGTAATGTGCGATGTGCGATGTGCGAGAGGGTCCCACGGTCGGACTTTAAATACTTCAGATTCGAGCTTCAAACTATATCGCATCCGGTCTTCGTATCGCATTTCGCATTTCGGAATTCTTCACACGTTCCTTAGTGCCTTTCCTCCTGAACTTGTGACGTGCGATGTGTGATAAAAGTAGGGATGACATGGAAAGTGGAGGTGGGGCCGATCACAAATCGCAATCAGTTATATGAAACTTTACTACACTTCACATTTCTTCCTTTATAACATGTTCCTTAGCACCTTTCCTCCTGAGCTTACTATTGATATTTGTGATAATAGATCTAGCCTTCCACATGCGATTGTGATTAAGTCTCCGAAAAATGTTCTACATGTACATTTGCATGACTTTATCCTGACTTATGTGCAATGTTCTGAGTGCATCAATCATCCTGACTCGTGAACTATTCTGCACGCGAATAAACCCGACTTGACCCTTACTGTGCTCTTTTATTCTTTTTTGCTCCTCTGGCTTAGATTTCACTTCCAATGTTGCTATTTCTTCCCTAAATTTGGTTCCAGTGCACATGTGATGAAGAATCATTGTTTTGATTGTGGTTATCCATTTGAGCATATTGCAAGTCTTCTTGAAATTCTAACAACTGTTCGTCAAGAACCTTGAATTGCTCAGGACCTATCTTGAATTTTAGCTAAGTAAAATTATGATACAACACTATGAATGTAGTTATATTAATTTTTGGAAGAA
Source organism: Pinus albicaulis (assembly GCA_034641835.2). Taxonomy (NCBI): domain Eukaryota; kingdom Viridiplantae; phylum Streptophyta; class Pinopsida; order Pinales; family Pinaceae; genus Pinus; species Pinus albicaulis. The sequence goes on from CM076581.1 coordinate 1,382,096,576, forward strand.
GTAAGTCTAGATCTACGTGAAGTGGAAATAAATATAGAGTGGATTGCGAGAACTTCATTGAGACTGATTAGATTCCATTGTTGGGTGAATATGAAAGCGAAGGAGAAATTTGTAACCCTGAAAACCATAGAGGTGTGCCACAGTTAGGAGTTGAGAATAACCAGGGAACATCTAGGATTCCCATCCCGCTACCCCCCTTATCCTCCATCCCCCTCCCCATACATTCTCTCCCCCTCCCCGTCCCCATCCCCCACCCTCAGGAAACATGGCCAATGATATCAAGTTACATATATTTATAGGACTCAAATCAGAAGATCTTGAGAAATTTTTGTTTGTCGCTGAAGCCATATGGAAAGCAAGACATATTACTGACAAAGATGTGAAGAAGGCACAACTTATGGAAGTGTTGTAGGAAAGAGAGTTTACATGGTACATAAAGCATTCTACGATGAATCAGGTTGCTCCACTAGATGATACAAAGAAAGCAGTGACTTCAAATTTTAAGAAGCGCAAATCTCATTTGCAGTGTATTACTGAACTGAAGGAGATCAAGCAACTGTAAAATGAGTTTGTTCGGGAGTTGGATCAAAGGTTCAAAATGTTAATGGGCCAAGTGAGATTTAGCATTCCCAAAGAAAAACATGAGTGGTTTATAGCTACGCTATTGCCACATATAAGGCTACATTTGACATAGCAGAAGATATGAACACAAGCCAATGTTCTGGAAATTGTGATGAAGTTGGAAGATTCGTTGGTTGTAAATACACATGTAGGAGTAAAATAAATTCAGAGCCAACTAGAAAGTTTTCATTTTGAGCTGTAAGATCTGAATAAAGGTAAGGAATTTCGCCCATAAATTAGATCAGAAGTATGGTGCATCAAGTGTAAGGCAGAAGGCCATTATAAGGAGCAATTCCCTATGTTCAGAGAGTACCTCGCTTGTGGAGTACCTAATCCATTGAATCCAGGATAAAGTGTATGATGTAAAATATTTAAAACCACCTGTAAACATCACTCAGAAGACTGATACTTGTTACAAACGTATGTGCAGACCCCAAAGAATATGTTTTGTAACTTTTGTAGATCAATGGGGCACGATGAGAAGAATTTTCGCAGTTATTATTTGATGATGGAACAAACTGCAAGTGTGTATTGGATGCAAGATAAGGGTTTTGCACATGAGGATCAAGGTCAAAATTCCAATCGAGGAGAATTCCAAGGAGGAGGAGGAGGAGGAGGAGGGCGAGGACGAGGAGGTGTTGTTCGAGGATGTGGCCAACTTATCTACTATAAAGGCAAGGTATCACTCCACATTTTGATACTTTTCTTATTGGGAATTCAAATTGAGAATTTGTACCTAAATGAGAATAAAGTATCTGGCTATATGTTTGAGAAGACATTTAAGCATATTGATAGGGAATTTTTAAGAAAAGGATTATCAGGAATCATGGAGGCCACAACACCAAGCGTAATAGGAATCACTACCAAACTTAGAAGAATCACTACCGAATCAAAAGCAGGTAAGGAGACCAACTGCAACCCCTTGAGTTAGACAATATCCAAGATAGAAAATAGCCAAGGAGTAGCACACAAAGCAAAAAAAGGAAAAAATCAAAATAAAACCATGGATATTCAATATATTGAGGAAGAAACTGAAATCCCAGAGGTAGAGATACCAGAAATTGAGGTAAACGATGCAGAAGAATTCTCTGTAATACCACCATATGTACCTCCAAGAAATTTGGGTGCTAAGCTAGTCAAAGACCTTGATAATGCAAAGTTTGGTATCTTCACATCGTTGCTACACAAACAAGTATTGTTTGAAGGAGAACCATTGGGAAAAGTTTCGCAGCAGAAGATGGAGGATTTGGACTTCAATGGTCGCAACAAGTATCCCAATTTGAACCAATCAGGTACCTACATCAAGTTTATTACCCAAATTTTAATGTTACTAGGTTGGAGCCACATCAGTGGGAAGAAGGATTATAGTGAACGGGTTTGTTAAACATGCTGAATTTTCCACACTTCGATCGAAGTGCCATCAACACAATATGTGTTCAACAAATTTTTCTTTAGTGCACAACGGATACCTCTAGTTGGGGGGAGAGGATCCAAATAGATGAAATGTTGATCTGAATAATCATCGTGGTTCCATACCAAGGAAATAACCCTGTCAAGGAGTTCATGAGAAAAAGGCAGGATAAGGTAGTTGCTAACAAAATGAAAAAGAATTATGAGTTGGTAAAGAAATCAAAGGGGTTATGACATCACTTCTCTCAATTACCAAGCGATGCACTTCATCGTGTACATTATTGTAGCAAAAATTATGTGCAAGTGTAGAGTGAGTGAAGTCCCAACAGTCGTGGTTTCTTTAGCCACGCAATGTACTAAAATGGTCTAGTTTAACTGATCTGATTATCTATGAAAGGAGTTCTTGGAGGAATTTCATGAAATGCAGGAGGAAGGGAAGATGTTCCACTACACGTGGTTGCTGTTAATTATTGTTTTATTGGTATGGAAGGAACCAGCAGAGTCAAAGTTTTCCACAGTTGACCCAGATGTGTGCGAAGCTGTGAGGAACGCCTTGATTTGGTTTTCCAAGGAGTCAACGCACACACAGGAAAACAAAACATTTTGGGTATTAATGGAGATGGATTTTCACATGGTGGTGAATCAATGTTCCAGGATATCACCCACTTTGTTTGAAGAATACTATAATATTGTAGAGTTTAAGGACAATTTCCATAGAGCTTACATCAAGGCACAGAAGGATTCGATAAGGACATGTCATCCTTTGCCATATTTGGTCACAAGGATTGACCTTTCAGACATCCTAAATAAATGGACAGTAGATTGGATGAGCCCACCCATTGGAGGCACCGAGACAGAGGAAGACACCATGCAACACGTGGGAACCAGTGGAAAATATATAGAGACATGGAAGAAAACATAGCTGGAAACATAGAAGGGCAGGGAAGAAACCAAAGGAACAATGCCAGATCAGGGTGGCCAGGACCCTCTTAGCAACACAGATCCATTAAATTCACCATTTATCATAAATAATAGGGTACCTACAACATCTATAGTAGGTATGCAGAAGAAACACAAGGCAGATAGATCCAAGTGCCCAGAGCCCATGATACTCACTGAAGGGGATATTGATGAAATTTGGGACAAGGTATAACAAATCATTGAAGAAACATGGAAAAAAATCAAGGATCGATACAAAGCTGTATTGACATAAGTGTAGGAAGGCATGCAAGAACTCAAGGTGTTGGAAAAAAAAATGAGACCACAGGAGCATGCAATCAGCCAAATAGCGCAAACAATTTAATCGGCACGGCCAAAGTGCTGACTGAGACTCAATTTTGTTTAAGAATTTTGTAGGTACCCGATGGAGCACTGTAATTCAAAGAAGCCAAAGACAGGGAGCACGCAAAAGGATGGGAAAGCATCGACATGAAACTCGTTGCGCTCCCCACTCCAACATTGCACGAGTTCCACCAAGGGATCGTAGAAGAATTGAAGGGGTGCAAACAATGTATCTTATAGTCCAACATACAGGTGCAACAAGAAATAATCACGATGAAGGCACAACTCAATCAACTGCTCAAGGAGTGAGACGAGGTGCTTTAGCAACAACAACAGTTTAAAGAATCCATTAAGAAAACTTGCAGTGAATTTCTGGATGTTCAGGTCCATGTAGAGGAACCACCAGTAGACAAGGTTGCGAGGCTCACTCTCGCAATAAAGGATTCCAAGGACAAGATTTAATAGCTGAAGTTTGAATATGAGGTACAGATTGCTGAGCTAGGAATGAGGCTGCAGCCAGCCACACCACCAGAAGTAAGAGAATAGAGGGAAGAAGACCTCAAAACCACACTAAAAGGCATCACTGAATTAGTGGCAGAGTGTGGAAAATTATGTAATGACACCATCGAAATTTGGACCTCGCTCCAGGAGGATCCAAACATTCAGAGAATTTAAGAGGAGATGCATATAAAGCAGAGGCATTTGGATGAAATCTTGGCAACTGCGAGGAACCTAGCGCCTGTCCAACGGCTCGATTGGATAATAGAAGGAAAAAATATTCATAGTAGGATCGATGATCTATGGAGGAAAGAGTAGTTTATCACAAAAAGGAATCAGCCGTGGCAGGATGAGGCTCTTCAAATTTTGTAGACAGTGGATGGAAAGCTTAAGGAGCTGTGACAACAACATGAAGAAGTTTTGTAGAAGAAAATGAGACCAACTATAGAGGCACTACTGGAGAAAGTGCGCATCGAGAAGAATATGGAAGACATACTTCGGAAGTATAATGGTGCCTACACAAGTGTTACAGATAAGGTTCGGGGAATACTAGGTGGGTGACTTAGGATGATTCACATGTGAGTGTTGGGGGCCTATTCGGCGCAACCCAACTTGATCCATTTTTGGTGAAACGACTCTGCAACTTGAGGAGCGGAGTGTGCGATGCCATGAAGTTAGATCTACTACGTGGTGTTTAGGGGATTTGGGATGGTTGAAGTCCCTCATTTTGCAATGGGTATTTGGCTTTAATCTATTATTTTTTCTGCCCATGGTGTATGGACCATGGTTTTGTATGATGAAAAAGCTATAAAATGCAATGTAAGGATTTGTCAAAGTGATAATAGAAAATAACCGATGTAATAGTTGATGAGCACAAAAACTTGATATATATTTTTTAGTCTATTTTTAGGCCTAAGGGAAGGCTCCAAAACTGTGTGCATGGAGGCCTTGAAGAGTCTGCAACTTTGTGTGTAGACGACATACATCTATGTGTGCAGGTCGGAGAAGTGAGACTGAAGAGACTTATCATACTAAAGAAGAAACAATTTTTGAGCATATTCTGTGTCTTTATTTGTTGTGTTTTCTTTCTATATGTTTATGTGAATTTAAGGTTATAGCACAATTTATCTTATGTTAAATTTCTTTATGTTATCTGAATGATATGAAGTAATTAAATAAGCTATAACTATGTGATAGTTTCTTGTATGATAGAAGAATTTTTAAGTAGAGAAAAGAGAAGTAAATCCAGCTCGTGTAATCCCCCATGGTTGCGGAAACCTAGTTCGAAAACCACCCATAGCCACCTCGAGTGAGACTTCGATATGCCTGCAGGTTGTTTTCGACAGTGCCTAGGGTTTTGTTGGTGTGAAGTGCAAGTCAGTCCTGGTTCAAGCCCAACCGATCCAACAAGGATGCATAATGCTATTGCTTCTATGACATATTCCTATGTTGTTGTTATTAGTTGACTTTCTATTTGATGCGCATGTGGAGTATGATGATTATGGCCAAGGTGTTGAGTGGTCAAACACTAGCATGTGATGTTGTTAGTGCCTCTTTTGTTGTTGCTACACATGGAGATTATATTTTTTCTCATGGAGGTCAAGAATATTGATGCACATGACATGTATTGAATTTTATTGTTGCTTCTGTATGGGGCATATATTGATGCTCATTTTTATCATTAAATCATGTTATATTATTTTTTTGGGATGTACTGATGATAACACCATAGTATGAAATTATAAAATCCATGTACTATCATTGTATCATACTTTTGGCACATTGATCATGGAGTGACCCATGGTGTTTAGCACGTCTCTTTACTTATTATATATGGGTCAATAGAATCCAAGTCATGAATTATGATGTATATCATTGATGTAGCATTATTTTTGGTTCATGATATAAACTTGGGTTCATAGAGTCATGGTTGGTGATAGGTGTAGAGGAGTTATATGTTAATCCTATGTATTTGTCACAACTTTTTATTTTCTCCATGAAGCACTATATTGTATTGAACTTCATTCTATATCATGTCCGAATTCAGTTGGAGTCATGGTCATGAGGTGTAGCCTCTTTCACTAAGCAAGGAGGCTTCTTACAATAGGAAAATGTATTGATTCCATAGAAATTTTATTGATTGAAACTCCATTACATGTTTAGGGGGAGCATGTTTTAGTCTTTAGAGTTGGCATGGCATTGTATAGTGGTGTTGGCATCCATTTTCCTTATTTTCATGCTTATCTATAGGACGTACTTCTTCAGTTGCATCAATATGGTGTTGAGTGTGATAGAGGGAGAATTCTTCTCTTCCAACACATTATTTGGAATTTTGCTTCACTTTTTGTATGGCCCTTTTCCATTGATGCCAAAGGGGGAGAGATTTGGATGGTTATATATTAACCTGAATTGTTGCATTGAGTTTGAAATCAATGCCAAAGGGGGATTTTTTTGGCATTGTAGTGTTGGAATTAACGTCAAAATCTCTTGTTGTTGCTGTCATATGCATGAGTGATGAATTTTTGGATTGATGGGGCCTAGACCTAGGTTCAAATATGGTTGTGCGAACCAGAATAGACATAGGATATGTCATGTGATGGCCAAACTCTCTCATGGACAACCCAGGTGAACATGCCTTCTTTTGTTGCATTCTATCATTCATACACAAGGCATGAATCAGAAAAATATGAGCTATTGGGTGGTAACCATACTCACCTAAGATCAGCTAGCACAGCCATGCCTCCTTCTTCATTACATGAGCATTATTCAAGGCATGGAAAATAGGAGCCTTTGGGTAGTAACCAAACTCACCCAAGAGCAACCAACGTAACCAAGCTTCTTGCTGGCCCATGTCATATACCTGCAAGTGGTCATGCAACCCCTTGCTTATCATCCTCACCCACTCATCCTCATGCGGATGATGAATGATGTTCTACATAAAAATGGTATCCTCCATTTGTAGAATACCATCCACCTTAAACTGATGAATATCTTTTCACTCCATGAAATTTTGAAGTGCACCTTCAATAAGATTTCTTAGTGAGACCTTCTTCTCATCAATGGCCTTCCAAAACCAATAAGGTTTTGGATCTACTGCAGGTATAATTTTCTCTTTGAGATATGAGATGATCATTGAGAAAGAGTCATCTTGAAAGGGGAAAAGATTTTCCATCTCAATATGTCTTCCATTTATCATATTTCTCTCCATTGCTTCATGAGTGAAGCTGCCATATGATTTCTCCCATGAGGAATGGGTCCTCCTCTTTTCACTCCTACTCCTTAAAAGCACTGTAGATCTGCAGGGTGATACATCTGATGTCTTAAAGCAAGGCAAAATGCTGAGTTCATAGCCAGTCATTGTACATAGGATCATGCTTATCCCATCTTCTGAAATTCCACATTTCAACTCAAAGGGTTGAATGTAGTTTATTAATGAAAAACTGGGATATTTTTTCATCTCCTCCTTGATTAGATCAAGCTCCTCTACACAGTGATATGTTGTTGCTCCAAATCAACATTTTGTTCTAACCCTAGGCCTTGGTTATGCATTAGCCCTAATCGCATGTCCCCTTAATTTTCAATGAGAGGTACTGAAACCATATGAGATGGAAATGGATGCATACCTTGGATCAACTGAGATTTAGAAACATCTTGCAATATTACAAGAGTTCCCTCTAATGGTGCAATGATCTCTTCAACTGCTGGTAAGAGTGATGGTTGCTCTTCTCCAAGTGTACCAGCGCTATAATCTACCTCCTCTTTCTCACGCATCTCCTGAATCATGCATGGGACTCTATGTGTCAAGAGCTCAAGACTATCTTGCAAAGTTACTAGTGTCTCTTATCTGGATGCAAGTACTTCTACTTCTGGTGTGAATGTAGTGACTCTTTGTCCAAAATGACAAGATTGACATCCTCCTTTGTTCCCTTAGGAAATTTCTCTTTGTGACACATCTCTGGTTTTCTCACATCAAACTTCTTCCTCAACTTGTGAAATAAATCTGAATATTAAGTCACCTTTACATACTCCATGTGACCAAACCGCCAATCATTGGCTTCACCATAAAGATGAAGTGCTACAATCTGAAAACCCTCTTTTTTAGCCACAGGATGTAGCCTGAAAAATGCATATAACTCTTTCATCCAAGCCTTAACAGTGCTTGAAGAAGATCCATAAAATGTAGGAAAATAGAATCTATTATGCCTCTTTCTTCTATTTTTTCTATAGGAGACTCTTTCTTCTTTGATTTGGAAGAATTGTTGGAGAGTTAGATTCTCCTTGAATGATCTAGACTATGCTTTGTACTCTTCCAGATATAGATTGAGAGTCTCATGAGTCTCAGGTTCTTTCCTTTCTTCCTTTCTATACCATTCACCTTATTTAGAGAAATTGGGCATAGTAGATCTATGAGGAGATTTATCATTATTTGGGCTTCTTTGTTGCTGATAAGAAGTACTAGGACCTTCTTCATGTTGAAACCTTCTTAAATTCTCTTTCTGCTTTTCTTCCTTCATCTCATTGATCTCCTTGGAGAGATCCTTCCTAGTTCTCAAGAAATATGCAACAAAAATTAATCCCTTCATTATAGTAGACCTCTACTATCTGCTTCTTATTTTGATGCAAAAGATGAAGTTTCCACAAGCTGAGCCAAAGATCATGCTCTAATACCATTGCAATATCCCAAAAGGGAGAATTCATTAATACTAAAACACAATAGATGAACTGCAACTAAGTAAACAATAAATCTAAAGACAACATTAGAATATATAGAGAAGCTGAGCCTCTTTATTATGTGGAGATGGATTACAGTTACAAAAATGTAAAAATAGAGGTACTATAGCCAAAGAGGTGGCCTAGAATAACCATGCAAATATGCTACAACTAGCACTAGGTAACTGGAGAGCTACAAGAAGCAAAACTACAATGTCCACTTTGATGATGATGTACATGTAGTTGTTGAAAAGGGAAATGCAGATCTGTGGAGCTCAGGAGCTCTGATGATGCCAATATTCAAGATCTGGCCAATGTGATGGGAACCCAAGATAACCAAGAAAGGATTTTCCAGATCTATGACTTTGGAAAATCACCCTCCTAGGGTTTGATCCTTGGACTGTTGCGTTATGTAGATATGAAGCTAGATATGATCTAAATATGGTTGAAATGTGTTATACAAACATATTTGAGCTCTGAGGGCTGATCCCTCCTTCAGATCTCCAAGCTAGGGGCTTAAGATCTTGTCTCTTCTTCCCCCTCTTTCAAGATGCAGCAACTGAAAATGCAGCTGCTGGGAAACCTGCGCTGTACAATAGGGAGATACTAAATTCCTGTTGAAATGTGCTGCAATAAGCTCCAGGCTGATGGAAACAATGATGGAAATGTGAGGGGATGGTCCCTCACAGGATTACTAGCTGAAATGCTAGCAACTTCCTTCCTCCTCTGGATCTGCAATGATGGACTGCACAATCCTTGATGGGACTACTACTGACAGGAGGTTAATAAAATTTGGCCTGATGCCAGAGATGAAATGAGGCCTTGGGAATGCTGATCTTGAAGTCCAGGGTGATAGGAATAATCCTTCACCGGTTCTCCAACTGAAATACTGAAGACAACCTCCTCCTCCCAAACTGATCTTCAAAAATTGCATAATTCCTGAAGGTATGTGTTCTGCAGAGAGTGTAAATGAAGTGGCACCAATGCCTGATGATGAATGGAAGCTCAGACTAACCTTCCCACAATAGGCACACAAGTCCCCTATGGGTAAGGGTAGGATTCCCACTTGGGAACACCCTGTGCTAAATAGCATTGCAAACTTAGCTAAACCGCATAAGAATGCATGGAAATGTCACCTGACAAATCCTGATCTAAACAGACCATAAAATCATAAACTGAATCATGCCTCCAATGTTGCCTTAGTCTTCTTTATATACAAAGTGAGACTTCCCAAGCCTTGGCCCACCTCTAAACTGCGATGTTCATGTGGACATAATCCTCCATGGTTGACTGCGATGTCTCTCCAACTCCTCCATCATGTCTAGATGCAATGTGCACCCTTTCCATCATGTGTGCATTAAATGCACAACTTCCTCCATCACTTCATCATGAATTCTCTATGATCTTACATTAAATTCCCTCCATGATCTCAGTTGACTGCTTCAACCTCTATGATCTATCTCATTAATGAGACATGTTCTCCACTCCTTTCACATTTAGTAGTTGCTCAACTACTCCATTATGTATATCTATGTTAAATTAATCCAAATTCACACATAAAAAGTGGATCTTATTCATCCTTGAGGATTATGGGTCCCTCCAACCTTTTATTTACTTAATTAATTAAGAAAATTAAGAACTCTAATATTCCAAATATCATGTGAAAATTTGAGAATATTACAACAATGTCTTGGTAATTGGCCCGATTGTCTTCTGTTAAAATCCTCTTTGTGCCTGATGTGGGTCTTTCAGCTTCTTTTCTATAGTTTGGGTAATCTTAGTGGCCTCAGCTTCCCATGGCTTCATTATGGTTGTAATGATCTTCTCCTTCCTGTGGAGCTCATCGATCTTCTCCTACTATAATTTACCCTCTTGGAGATGGGTATACCGCTACATCGGTGCTAAGTTCCTTGTTATGACCTTACTCTGGTCCATTTTTTTGAGCTTCTCGCGAACTTCTAATTCTATATTATGTACCTGAGGGTCCTCCTATAGTGAGGCCCATATATCCATGACATATTTGAATACGTGAGTGCACTCCTGGATAGTGGATTCAATTTTCTCAGTGGAAACCCTAAGCTCTGTTTTGTGCTACTCCTAGACTTCTGGCAGAGGTTCCAACTACAATTGTAGTTGCAACTCAACTATTTTCATCTGCATTTTGAGGTGCATTTCATCCAAATTTTCTTTGGATTCCTTTACTATTTTCGGGATATTGGCTAATTTTTCCTCTACCACAGTTGCAGCTTGAATCTGGAACTCTGGTAACTCGCTGCAAGCCTCGGAGATGGCTTCCTACAAATTTTGTCTATGCACAGCCTCAAAATCACGCCCTTGTAAAACCATATTCATTTCTTCGACCATGCTCTGTATTTCCTTCCTGATATCCTAAATAATCAATAAGGAACACTATTCTATGATTTGTAACTTCTCAAAGATGCCTTTTTAGAACTCGTGCAATGTATGTAGTGGCAGCGTGAAAACATTAAGTCTTGTGTCCTGCTAGTGTACTTCCTGGTTCATCTCCTTCACAATATCAAAACTCAATGTGCTAACAGGGATCGACACTGCGTGGGTATCGGTGGTTAGCGCCTGTTCATGTGTTGTTGTGCTTGCACCTGTTTGTGCCCCGCTCACTTGAGTCATGCCCGCTTGCAGCCCACTCGCTTGACTCATGCTCGCCTGAACCATTCTCATCTGAACCTGCAATTTTTTGAGGCCCTTATGGATGTATGCCAATACCTTCTTGTGCTATTCTTCAATATTACCCCATAGGTTCTCTGTGGAATTATTTACAGTATCTCCTATTTCTTCGAGTTCCCCCTCAGTGAGGACCATTGGTTTTGGGTTGGCGGACTTATCAGACTTCACCTTCTTCCTCTCGCCTCTCTTCTGTGATTGTCGCCTATTGGTAGTAAAAGGGGAGGAAGGGTCGGATGGATCCATAATTGTGTTATCACCCTCCGCATCATCCCCTCCTATTTCGAGAATCTTCATCTCAGTCTGAACTTCATCTACTATCTCTGTATTGAGCACGAACATAACATTCTTTTGCATCTTTTCAGTGTCCTTCTTGATGGGCCTCCAAATTAGACATAAATTAAGGCACATATGACCATCCTTCAGCACATTAAATCTCTCTTTTTGCATTATATGACATATTTTAAACTTTAATATGTTCATTATGAAGTTTTAAAGATAATTGGGTATGTGTGCCCAATATTATTTATTTTTGTAGAATATTGTGAGAATATTGGGTAGATTATGAAGATTTGGAGAAGGAAATAATTTAGGGAATTTATCCCTACTATTGGAGGATCAATATTGGAAAATAAATGAACAAAATTTCATGAAATTATTGAGAAATTATGGAGAGATTCAGGAACTTCGATGATTGAGAAAATCTAGGAATGTGTTCCCTATCATTTACTATAAACTCCTAGTGTTGGGAACTAGATCCACTATTTGAGGGATTTTGGAGGGGAAATATTCCTCATTTCAAGGGGAATGCTTCCTCATAATTTTTTATAAGTACCAATGCAAATTGGCCTCTATGGGCATGCATTTTTTAGTCTTATTGTGGAGAAAACGTGTTTTCTGGAAGCTCCATTTTCATTTCATACGGGGATATACTTGGACTGATTCAATAATGAAGATTGGTGACATTTTTAGCTTCTAAGGATTGTTTTATTCCATAGGATTCTAATTCCTCCTTGGAATTGGCCATCCCAGGATCGTAAAAGCCCTCTTGCACAATTTCTTTATGTTCTTTTCACTTCTTATCACACGCATCTCTTATTTTTGTTTTGCATATTTTTGTATTTAGTATTGTTTTTTCTTGCTATAGGATTGAGTTAAATGATTGAAGTGAGTTCTTTTGTAGGTGGTTTACAGGTTAAAAATCATTTTTCATCCTTGGAATAACTTTGTAAGGTCATCTTAATCATTAAGCTACCTGGATTTGGTTACTAGTTCACGAATATAATATTTCTGGAAATGCCTTGTAGGAAAATAGTAGTAAATTTATGATATTTTTTAGAATGGGATAATGAGATTAATTTGAATTTATTCCACTTTTATTTGGTCACAATTATGTTAAATTTGATAAAAAAATTACCCCATTTAATTTTAACTTGATTAGGGTAGGCATTTGATAGATTCACTAGCTCACTAGTTCTTGAATTTCCAGATTTTAGACTAGTAATTTTTTGTTATTTTTTAGCACATGCGAACAGGGGTATTTGGAGTGATTCCACTTGGAATGGACACCTAAGACATCATAATTAATAATAAAAATTTTCCCATCCTGTTTTCATTGATTTAATTATTCATTCAGTGATTTATTTCCACAACATGCTTTCCTGTAGCAAAAACAGAGTTTCTTGTAGCACTCTTGTAGCATGTGTAAACTCGACCATATTTTCTCCCAAAGGTTGATTTTTGTCCTTTAGGCTTGAATCACGACCCCTAGGATCTAAATACATTATTTAGGAAGAATAAACACCACTTAGGAAATTCATTTTCACAAATTAGATTAGGCCTTTTTATTTGAATTCATGCTCTTCGAATTCCAATTACAAATTGTTGTTCTTTCCTAGGATTAATTTATTTTCAAAGAAACACTTCCATTTCTGCAATTAGTTAAGAATTTGATTTCATTAAATTCACTCCATTAAATTATACCAACAGAAGAAGGACACATTGTATGCCACACATATAGTTCCAATACCTCTTAAGTTTGTACGAACCCCAAGTTGATAGTTAAAGTTGGTAGCCTCAAGAGTTGCAGCATTCTTGTTGCAATAATGAGGCTCATCTCTTTTTGGCACCATTTCCATGGAGGTTTTTGGGGTCCTATGTTTTGATAGATTGGCTTACCAAAAGACAAGGCAACATATAAACCAAACTTTAGAGCTCTAGGATCTAGCCCTCCTAGTCTCAGAGAGGGATCTCTCAATCTATTTATAAAGATGTGTCTTGAAAGGTTTAGGGGTTGATTTTAGGCTAGTTATGAAGTTCAAGGTTGTTTATTTTTGTTTGGTTGGACAAGTATGTTTCATGCGGTATAGATAGAGCATGGGAATCTATAAGCCATTGGGCAATGGAGTCATGTGAAGTCCAAATAGTTCTGATTGAGAAGGAAGGGAAACCAAAGGGAAAATCTAACTTGGTCAAGGATCTGTTGAATAATATAAGTGAAATGGAATGGACATTAAGGACTAAGAGTGAACAACAAACTAAACCCTTTCACAATGGCTTAAAGGATTCGGGGAATGCCCTATTTCCTCCTACAAGTTCACCTTTGGACTTAATCAATATAACACTCAAAGAAAGGAGAAATGCAGACTGAACCCTCTAAATGAATTATAGGATTTGGGGAACGCCCTATTTCCTCCTACAAGTTCACCTTTGAGAGTTTAACCAACAAAACATATAATTACATTCAAAGAAGAGGGAATGCCTTAGACATCTAGGACTGTAATTATAGGGGCCTTCGACATAATGATAACAATAAATAATAGAGGGTATGATTGAGACAAACCTCACTGTTAAGTTGCAAGCATTAAAAATCAAAGGTAGACTTCAGGCATAATATTCAGTGCTAAAGAAAGAGGGAACGCCTAAACAGCCTTTGACACAACCGAATTAACCATTTCTGAAGTAAGAAAAACTGAATATAAAGAGAGCTGTTAGACTAATCTATCACATTTAGTAGAAAAAAACATATAAACAGTGAAGGATAAACAGGTCAGAGGTGCTTCTAAGATACATTTCTCTGCCTAAAATTTTTATCCTACTGTAAGCAAAGCATGATGGAACAAAGTAGAAACATAGGAAGTAACATAGAAAATAAGAAGTACATCATCAAAACCAGGCTCATGGATCTGATGGTCTAGCCTCCTTCATCCACAGAAAAACACAGATCTTCACACACCTTCAGAACACCAAAGCTTCTTCAAAGCAGCAATATGTATTACTTTAGAAATCTCAAAATTCCAACCCTTACAATGTATTTTCAATAAGTTTTTAGAGGTGAATGAGGAACTGGAGTAGTAGAAATGGACTTAAATGGTCCATTAAGACAGAGGGGATGGAAGTATCGATTGCCCATTTTGCTCAATAGCTCTGCATTGACTGTGTGTACTCTTTTAGGCTGTTTCAGAAGTCCTTTGTTAGGTTGATAATAACCTCAGGTATGTTCTTTGAAGTACCTGTTGACTGTAGGTACTATGTTCTATCTTCTGAAGTGAGCAAGGTGACTGAAGGTCTCTCAGGTCTTCCATGCTTCCATAACTGTTGTCCTGACAGCTTAGAAACTTCTGTCAGTGTACTAACTTTTAGGGGCTCGAGGAGGCATGGAGAATGCTGTAAGAAGGTGTCCTTCTTAGGGAAAGGACATTCTACTGATATGAGAGAATTGATATGACTTGTTTATGTGCTCCAGGCTTCATCAAGCCTTCTCAATCATTCTTATGGTCTGCAATCTGAGTCTCTGTCCTTTAAACACTGGATTATGACATTAATATTCAATAACGAGATTGAAATCCCTTAAATCATTCACTGATACTCTCTGCTGCTGCTGTTGATTGTCTCTATCTGTGGATTTGCAGGTTTAATGGCGCTGGGAAGGTTTTACAGAGTTTAACTTCGTTCTTTAATGAAAATCATGTCATAACACCTTCCCAGGCTCTTCTCCATAATTTCAGTCCCTGAAAATGGTCTTCCCTGCGTTCTGTGCCACTGTAACAGTGACTGTGAACAAAGGCGGCGTTCATCGCCTGTACCCTGCAAAACACATAATTCTGTTAAGAAATCCATGCATGGGGAAAGGTGGCTGTGGTGGAATGCTTTGACGATGGCAGTGCAACGGGAGTGAATGCTATGGATGCAATGGAAAGCGGTGGGAAGCATGCAGTGAAAAAATGGGAAAATGCATGTGGAAGCTGGGAGAAATGAAAAAACTTTAATGTAAAACATTAAAATCTTAATGCCGGGCGGAATGATATAATCTTTTAACGTAGAACCCAAGGTTTTGGCCTTTGAACGTAATACACAAAAATGCACGGAAAATGCAATGAAAAACATACGAAATGAGTTAGAATGGTGGACCTAGCCGCAGGTGGAGGGCGATTAGATATGGACCATTAGATTGAACGGAATGGACAGTTACGATCAAATTGGAGGAGGGTTGATGGGATGGTCAATCTCTGATGAGCGATGGAGTGATTGGCCTATGACCGTTGGATCTTATGTGAGATCGACGACGGAGATCGCATCAGAGGACTACAGATCGGGAGGAATGGAAGGTTGCTCTATCTAAAAAATGCGATTACGATCGGAGCGGGAAAGCGAGGGCCGTCGGATCGAAAGGGAAATCGACGGCAGAGACTACAATCAGAGGATCTCAATCGCAAAGGGTGGAGGGTGGCATAGTTTTAAAGTTGCGGTTGCGATCAGCGCTGGCCACCAGATCTTAAAGGATCGATGGTGGATATCACTCCCGAGACTTAGAACAAACTTCATCGCATCAGATTTTTTCTTTGTTTAACATAGGAATGCGCTCCCGTCCATTTCTCCGATTGCAATAAGCGCCTTACGGGCTAGCGCTTGGTCTTAGCACTAGGGTCATGTGGGGAAGTGGTTTTTGGGGCTGGGCCGAAGGGGACCAGCCTATTTATAGAGGAAAATGGGGTTTTCAGCCTTAGGGATAATGTTCTAAGGCTACAAGGAGACTTTTGGTAGAGGAAAAAAGGAATTTAAAATAAAATGAAGGATTTCACTTGGTTCTAAAGGGGAAATGGGTGATTTAGGAGATTTTGGGAGGGATTTTTGGGATTAAAGGGGGAACTTCGAAAATGGGAAAAAGGGTTAACATAGGGAATTTTGCAGAGATAAAAGGGGCAAACGAGGGCCTTTCTGAGCACAATTTTCCATAGGCAGTGAGGCTTTTTGGATGGAAACATCAGTGAAGATATTTTCAAGGGAAAATGACACATAGAGGCTTCAAGAATGAGAGATTTTCAGAGGAAATATATCTCTTGAAGGCTCAGACACATATTTAGCCACCATTTGGTATATCAGAATTTATGGGTGGCTAACAATGGCTCCACTTGGGGAGGACAGCTTGCCCTTTAGGTGTCCAGAACCTCAGTAATATCTGTATTTGGAAGACCAGTGCCTTTCCATTGGGTAGCAGTTTCTCTTTTGATCTGATAACCTTTGCAACAACCTGAAAAAAAATGTCATTCTTCAAAACAACATTTCTGCCTACCCATTCCTGTTGTCCTATCATTTTTATTTTTTTTTCCTTTGAGTGCACTTAGATTAGCAAACTCTTTTCCAACATTTTATTTTACAAACAGAAAAATAAACCTATCTAATGCTACCCTTATTTCTCCAAGAGCCCAAATTAAACAGTTGGACTCTTAATTCTCTACCTAATCTAATACCTATCAGGATTAAATAGTCTGGCAGGTTTTCATTCTCTATATTCTAAGACAGAAATTGAAAATACAGTCAAACCAGGATTAGACTGTCTGGTTTGCTATGGGTCCATGGCATAAAAATAGTTGCACATGAACTAAAAATAGCAGAAATTAATCAAAACTTGGAAAGATTAAAGATCTGGAATTCAAACACATTCTTCCTTCTTGTTGTGACTCAGATTTTGAGCTTCTTAGATTCACCTTTCTTTCTTCACTTCAGCTCTGGTTTGGATCCCGTTAGAGCTGTTCTCTTTTCTTCTATCCCAATCTATTCTATTGATAAGCCAAGATTGAACAGTTTGGCAGATCTTCTTCACTATCCTATCAACAGTAAGTTAAAATATGCCCAATCATGATTAGGCTGTATGATTGGATAGTAGTGTTCCTTAATGTGGTGGCATTTGAGCTTGCACACTTTCATATTTTCTTTCTTTTTGGTATGGGGCTATACCTTTCTTGTTTTATTTCTGCCCTCTTTTCTATATTTTTTTATTTTATTTATTTATTATTATTATTATTATTATTTTTATTTTTTTTGAACACCAACGGTATGTACAATGGATGAAAATATTTGAAACTCAAGACTCTTGACAGAAGTAGTGTTTAAGCATCCTGCCATTGATAGGACCTCCTAACACTTCTTCACCATTCAGTTATTGCAAGAAAAATGCATTATGCCCTCTTAAGGAATGAATAATATAGGGCCCTTTCAACAGATTTTCAAACTTACCATGTTTTCCTTTCTCTTCCCTTCTTGAATCCCATTTGAGAACCACATTCCCGACTTGGAAGTCATTTTCTTTAGTATTTTTGTCAAACTGCCTTTTGATGTTTTCTTGGACTGCTTGAGTTCTCTGGTAAACTTCCTCTCTGGTCTGTTGCAAGTGGACGGTCTGATTGATCCTTCTCTGCATATCATTTTCTTCAACTTGAACTTCCTGAAGGAGTTTCATGACTGGAACTCCCAAGGATGTTGGGAAAACAGCATCCATGCCATAGACCAGCTGATAGGGGGATGTGTTGATTGAATTTTTGGTGGTTAACTTGTCAGCCCACAAAGCATGAACAAGATTACCATGCCATGATTTTTTATTCTGCTCCATCAACTTTTTGATGATGTTGATCAGGTTCTTGTTGGAAGATTCAGCAAGTCCATTTCCTTGGGGGTAATAGGCAGTAGAGTGGCCCAAGGTGATCCGATATTTATGGCAGAAATCAACCATATTTTTGGATTTAAAGGCAGCAACATTGTCTATGATTATTTTCCTAGGACAACCAAATCTGGACAATATTTTGGTCTCAAGGAATCTAATAATGACAGTGTCAGTAGCTTTCCTAGTGGGTATGGCCTCTATCCATTTGGTAAAATAATCTGTGGCTGTGAGGATCCATTTATGCTGGGATGAGGAGGGTGGATGGATTTCCCCTATAAAGTCCAAACCCCACTGTTGGAAGGGTATTTCAACACTAATAGGCTTCAAGGGTAAGGGCAAGAGCTTTATCCTACCATCGAAAATCTGGCATTTGTGGCAAGACATTACTAGTTTGTGGGTGTCTAGAAAAAGGGTGGGCCAATAATAACCTGATATAAGGATTTTGTTTGCTGTGGTCTTCCAATTTAAGTTCCCTACACATTCTTCTTCATGCATTTCATGCATGATTTTTCCTGCATCATTCTCAAGTAAACATTTTAGTAGTATCCCAACAACATTCTTCCAATATAAAACTCCATCTATCATGCAATATTTTAAAGCCTTTTGTTTCACAAAGTTAGCTTTTTTTTTCGACAAAGAAGGAGGAGCATTTAAGTAAAGCAGCACATAAATAATATCAGACCATGGAGAGTTCGTGAATGTTTCTTCAGTAAATGGTGCTAGGAACTCTTCTATCCCTTCTAAGGCATCAACCATATTCATGTCTAGAACCTTGAAATTAGACTTGACCATGAGTTTTGCTAATCCTTGTCCCTTGATGAGTTTGGTAGGCCTGATTTCTAAGTCGTATTCCAGAATAGTGGAAATCCACTTTCCCCTTTTACCATCAGGGTCCTGGCCTAGAATATCTTTGACTACGGTGTGTGGCACAAAGGCAATGATGTGTGAATGTAAGATGTACACCCTGAAATCCTTTAATGCTTTAACCAGTGCCAAGGCTTGCTTTTCCATGATGTTGTATTTGAGTGGGGCATCTCTTAAGGCTTTGCTGAAGAAGTATATAGGTTTTTCTTGCCCCAAGTTATTCTTCTGCAACAAAACTGCAGCTATTGTCTGTTCCGATGTAAAGGAAAAAAAATAAAAATCTTTGGTGAAATCAGGACTAATGAGGACTAGTGCTTGAGTAAGGGCTTTATTTACCAGTTCGAATGACTGTTTAGCTTGCATTGTTCATTTGACACCTACTTCTTTCCTAAGCATGTTAGTGATTTTTTTCAATAGCTCAGCAAGGTTGGGGATGAATCTCCTCAAAAAATTAATCTTTCCAACGAAAGACTGTAATTCTTTGAGATTCCTAGGGTGACTGATATTCAATATGCCCTTAATTCTTTTAGGATCTATCTTGATCCCTTCTTCAGAGATTATATGACCAAGAAGCTTTCCTTCTTGGAGGCCAAAGAGTGTATTTTTGGGATTTAAAGACAAGCCAAACCTTCTGCATTTCTCAAAAACCTTTCTTAAATGTTCCAAATGTTCTTCATCGGTTTTGGAGAAAATGGTAATGTCATCAAGGTAAACGATTATAACATAACCTATGTCTTCCGAGAAGGCTATGTCCATGGCCCTCTGGAAGGTGGCTCCTGCATTCATCAAACCAAATGGAATTTTGACATACATGAATGTCCCCCAAGGTGTGGTAAAGGTTGTCTTATACTGATCACTTGGGAGGACTAAAAATTGGTTGTAACCCGAGAACCCATCCAGTAAAGATATCCTTTTTGACCCAGATACCCTCTGCAGAATGTGGTCCATTTTTGGCAAGGGGTAGTTATCTTTCAGAGAGGCTCTATTCAGGTTTCTGAAGTCAATACACAGCCTGATCTCCCCTGTCTTCTTCCTGACAGATACCAGATTGGAGACCCATTCTGAGTATCTGACAGGAACAATGATCCCTGCATCATACATCTTCTTAATTTCTTTTTCTACTGTAGGAAATAAGACAGGGTTTATCCTCCTCAATTTCTGTCTGAAAGGTTTCTGATTTTCCTTTAGAGGGATCTTGTGCTGAATGATGCTAGTGTCATACGATTTCAAATCCTTATACTCCCATGCAAAAACATCTATAAACTCTTTGAAGAGTGCTATGTATTGTTGTTTGATGTGGGCAGGCAGGGTGCTAGATAACTTGATCATTTTAGGCTCAGATGGGCTGCCTATATTGTGCTCTTCCACATTAGTTTCCATGGGTTCTGTCTTTGGTTCTTTAGCCATATCGTTGAAATCAAAGAGTTGTTCTAGCGGCGCAAGGCCTTTGGGTATAGCATCACCTTTACACTCTAGAACTTCAAGGTCCCTTTGGTCTAGATCATTAGATAAATTTGCTTTGAAAAGATGATCAAACTGATTTATATCAGTAGGGGAGGGGGGCTCTGTTTTAGGAATTTTTTCCCCATATAAACATTCTTTTTCATGGCTGCAACTTGGTGAAGCTGTGGAAAACTCATTCTTTGATTGCAGGAAATCCTCTATATGTTTTTCATTGTTAAAAACCTGCCAATGGTCTTCGTTATTAGGCACTACTGGTCTGTTCTTTACCTTTATAATGATTTTTTCCTCAATTTGTGGTATATGGTAGTTACTAGCAGCAAAATAAATTTCTTTTTCCCGGTGATTTTGGGCTCTTGGTATGAACACCAGTTCATATTTTTCGAAATTTTTCAGGAGGTCCAAAATAGTGTTCCTATATTCTCTGAGTCTGGGGTTTTTGGTTGCATATTCCCCTTTGATTTGTCTAATGATCAACTCAGAATATCCTTGTACTGATATATTTTTTGCCTTTAAATATTTAAGTATATGCAGGCCAAGGAGAAGGGCTTCATACTCTGCGATGTTGTTAGTGCATGAAAATTCTAATTTGCAAGCATGTCCTTTGTTTGAGTTGTGTATCCATACACCAACCCTTGCACTATTTTTGCTGCAAGAGCCATCAAAACTTATTTTCCAAAGTGTTTCTGTTTCATTTTCATTTGTTTTGTGTTTCTCAGGGCTGCTGGTGGTTGGGGTATCTAGAGGTTGAGAGGAAGACAAATCTAAATGTTCTGGTGAACTAATGTCTTGCTCGATTTCTTTCTCTATTTGGGTGACCTCATCTTTGTTGTATAAAATGAAGGAATCTAAATCTGAATGGGTGGAATAAACAGGGGTGTTGTGAGGTTTATCCTTGCTGTTCACCATGTATTTCATAAGGGTTTCCCTATACAATCTTCTGGTTTGACCAAACACAGGTATGGTGGCATATGACATATCCATTTGAAGGCTGCCCTGGACCTTAGCTCCCCATGATCTAGATAAAAGCATACCATATTTTGGGGGAATGTCAGCTACTACTACATCCATTAAAAGGTTCTTCGCAGGAATTTGGGATAATTTAACACACAAATATTTGATTAATCCCAAGCACTTGACCTTTCTGGAATCAAAGGAGTACAGATCTTTGTAGAGTCTAGTAATCTCTAAGCCTAAGCTTTCCATTACTGCTTGAGGCATGAGGTTGTGTGATGCTCCTGAATCCAGCATGGCATTGTGTAAAACTTTGTCATGTATGTTCAGACTAACATAGAAGGGAGGGACATCCCCTTCTTGATATTTTCCTTCAATTTTCGGACCAAACAACAACTCTGGCTTATCATCTGTTAAGTTCAAAGTAGCAGTATCAACATGTATATTCAGGGCTTTTAGGACCTAGTCTCTGTACACTTCCTGGGTCACTAATTCAGCCAAAGGTATGCTAATTTTAATCTTCGCAATCTCTCCCTCGAGGCTGAAAGGAGCTATCGCTTTTGTTGTATTTACATCTGCTTTCTCACTTATGTTTTTCTCAGCAATCTTGACTTGCTGGGTTTTATTAGGACTATCAATCTGAGTTGTTTTATTAGGGCCACTAGCAGAAGTACTAGGGCAACTCTGTTCAACATTTGGCTGGCTGCCTTTTTCTTTGTTTGAATCAACCCTCTTGGCTATTGTGATAGTTTTGTTTACTGTCTTTTTAGTCTGATTTTCTGTACTTTTCCTAACATCAGAGCTAGTTTTTTTGTCATTTGGACTATCTATGTCCCCTTTTCTTCTTAGATCATAATGATTTTTCATCTCCATGATGGCATTTTCAAACCCCAATCTATAATCTTCAGACTCCTCATGTGTATCTTCCTTTGGTTCTAAAGAGAAGAAACATTGTTCTTCTTCAGTGAGGAAAAAATCATCCTCACTATCTGATCCAATCAGGTTCACATGGTTTTCTCCCAAATTTTCAACCTCCCTTTCTTCCTCTTGATATACGTAATTTTGTTGGAAAGGATCTCTAATTTGCTGGTCATCATCTCATTGTCTATCTTGATTGTTATCTCTTCTAAAGTTCTGGTTTCTATTTCGATTTTGGGGGTTGTTTTGGTTTTCTCTTGGTGGTGCTCTCTCAAGTAAGCTCATCCTTTTCATCATCTCTTCCATCATCCTTTCCATTTTTGAGCTATATGTGGAGGGTGCAGTGTCATCTTTATAAGTTACCCTCTTCTCCAATCTTAGCCTAGCTCTTTTCTCAATTAAGTTCGCTTCTACACTCACAGCTCCTGTCTACATGTCTTCTAGAGTTAAATATTCTCTTTCCCTTAGCTGATAAGCCATATCTGCATCAAACCCTTTCGAGATATTTTACTAGGGCCATGCCTTGGGGAGGATTCATGTGAGGAGGAAGGGAATTGTAAACACTGTTAAACCTGGTGGAGTAATCATGGACACTCTCTCCCTAATTTATTTTGAGGCTCTGATACTCTGCTAGTATCTGGAGAGGGTTGCTTTTGGCTTCCCATTTTTTTATGAATGCTTGATGTAATGAGGGAAGGTCATGGATGCTATTAGGAGTTAAGCCTTTAAACCACTTCTTTACTTCTCCTCCTAAACTCTGGGCAAAGATTCTCATTTTAACGGTCTCATCATCTATTTCCATGTAATCAAATGCATCTCCCATTTCATCTACACGTTTTCGAGCTGTGGTAGATTTTTTTCCAGGGAAGTGTGGAATTTTGGATTGATAGTCATTTGGTAAGGGAACCAAAGGTAGTGGTAGCACCAGTGGGGCATACCATGATGACATGGTAGTGTTTTGTGGAGGTAAATGATTAGCTTGAGTAGCAGGTATCTGGATGGTAGCACTGCTTGGACCAGCAACAAACTGTTGAGCATATTTAGGGTAAGAGAGACCCAAGTTATGAATGAAGTGAATATCATGGGGTGTCGATGGAGGGGTTTCTCTGTCACTAAAATGTTGACCAGTATGTGGTGGTGAGCTTGGAGGCTCAAAGTCTATTTGCTTTGTACCACTGAATGACTTAGTTCTTGGTAAACTACTTGGTGAGTCTAAGTCAGCTTGAGCATCTGATAGAGCTGCAAGGTTTTCAGGTGCTATGTTAGCTCTGTCAATGTGTCTGACAATATTTGGATCCCTATATGTATAAGGCTTCCTAAGAACACTCTCAGGGTTTTCAACTATCTCAGGTGGGTTTGGATTAGGATAAGCTCTAGTATGGACTGTTCTTGAAGCCAGTATGTCTGTCCCTTAACAAAGAAGCTTATTCCCAAGTGTTTCTTCTGAAATGGATGATGTTCTAGTGAAAATTGGTCTCCTAGCGAAGTCTTTTGGTCCTTAGGAACTGGGGAGTCACCAGGTGGAAAATATTTAGCTTTTGTGAAGGTAAAGTGTGTTATGGTTCCATCACCATGTTTATTATGAAGCCAATCTGAATTTTTTTTGGGGGTTTTCTGAGTTTATATGGTTATTTAAGGACTTACTGAGTCTAAAAGAGTTTTCTAGACTATCATATACTCAATACATCCCACCATGACTGCCATTATGTTGGGGTCCTATGTTTTGATAGATTGGCTTACTAAAAGACAAGGCAACATATAAACCAAACTTTAGAGCTCTAGGTTCTAGCGCTCCTAGTCTCTGAGAGGGATCTCTCAATATTTTTATAAATATGTTTCTTGAAAGGTTTAGAGGTTGATTTTAGGCTAGTTATGAAGTTCAAGGTTGTTTGTTTTTTTTTGGTTGGACAAGTATGTTTCATGCGTTATAGATAGAGCATGGGAATATACAAGCCATTGGGCATTGGAGTCATGTGAAGTCCAAATAGTTCTGACTAAGAAGGAAGGGAAACCAAAGGGAAAATATAACTTGGTCAAGGATCTGTTGAATAGTATAGGTGAAATGGAATGGACATTAAGGACTAAGAGTGAACAACAAACTAAACCCTTTCACAATGGCTTAAAAGATTCAGGGAACACCCTATTTCCTCCAGTAAGCTCACTGCTTTGGACTTAATCAATATAACACTCAAAGAAAGGAGAAATGCAGACTAAACCCTCTAAATGAATTATAGGATTCAGAGAACGCCCTATTTCCTCCTACAAGTTCACCTTTGAGAGTTTAACCAACAAAACATAGAATTACATTCAAAGAAGAGAGAACGCCTTAGACATCTAGGACTGCAATTATAGGGGCCTTCGACATAATGATAACAATAAATAAAAAAGGGTATGATTGAGACAAACCTCACTGTTAAACTACAATAATTAACAATCAAAGGTAGATTTCAGGCATAATATTCAGTGGTAAAGAAAGAGGGAATGCCTAAACAGCCTTTGACACAATTGAATTAACCATTTCTGAAGTAAGACAAACTGAATATAAAGAGAGCTGTTAGACTACCCTGTCACATTTAGTAGAAGAAAAAATATAAACAGTGAAGGATAAACAGGTCAGATGTGCTTCTAAGATACATTTCTCTACCTAAAATTTTTATCCTACTATAAGAAAAGCATGATGGAACAAAGTGGAAACATAGGAAGTAACATAGACAATAAGAAGTACATCACCAAAACCAGGCTCATGGATCCAATGGTCTAGCCTCCTTCATCCACAGGAAAACATAGATCTTCACACACCTTCAAAACACCAAAGCTTCCTCAAATCAGCAATATGTATTACTTTAGAAATCACAAAATGCCAACCCTTACAATGTATTTTCAATAAGTTTTTAGAGGTGAATGAGGAACTGGAGTAGTAGATACGGAATTAAATGGTCCATTAATACAGAGGGGATGGAAGTATCGATTGCCCATTCTGCTTAATAGCTCTGCATTGACTGTGTGTACTCTTTTAGGCTGTTTCAGAAGTCCTTTGTTAGGTTGATAATAACCTCAGGTATGTTCTTTGAAGTACCTGCTGACTGTAGGTACTATGTTCTATCTTCTGAAGTAAGCAAGGTCACTGAAGGTCTCTCAGGTCTTCCATGCTTCCATAACTACTGTCCTGAAAACTTAGAAACTTCTGTCAGTGTACTAACTGTTAAGGGCTCGAGGAGGCATGGAGAATGTTGTAAGAAAGTGTCCTTCTTAGGGAAAGGACATTCTGCTTATATGAGAGCACTGATATGACTTGTTTATGTGCTACAGGCTTCATAAAGCCTTCTCAATCATTATTATGGTCTTCAATCTGAGTCTTTGTCCTTTAAACACTAGATTATGACATTAATATTCAATAATGGGCTTTAAATCCCTTAAATCATTCACTGATACTCTCTGCCGTTGTTGTTGACTGTCTCTATCTGTGGATTTGCAGGTTTAATGGCGTTGGGAAGGTTTTACAGAGTTTAACTTCATTCTTTAATGAAAATCATGTCATAACACCTTCCCAGGCTCTTCTCCATAATTTCAGTCCCTGAAAATGGTCTTCCCTACGTTTTGTGCCACTGTAACAGTGACTGTGAACAAAGGCGGCATTCACCGCCTATACCCTGCAAAACACATAATTCTGTTAAGAAATCCATGCATGGGGAAAGCTGGCTGTGGTGTAATGCTTTGACGATGGCAGCGCAATAGGAGCGAATTCTATGGATGCAATGGAAAGCGGTGGGAAGCATGTAGTGAAACAACAGGAAAATGCATGTGGAAGCTGGGAGAAATGAAAAAACTTTAATGTAAAACATTAAAATCCTAATGCTGGGTGGAATGATATAATGTTTTAATGTAGAACCCAAGGTTTGGGGCTTCGAACGTAATACATAGAAATGTGCGGAAAATGCAATGAAAAACATACGGAATGAGTTAGAATGGTGGACCTGGCCACGGGCGGAGGGCGATTGGATATGGACCATTAGATCGAACAGAATGGACTGTTACGATCAAATCGGAGGAGGGGTGATGGGAGGGTCAATCTCTGATGAGTGATGGAGCGATTGGCCTATGACCGGTGGATCTTATGTGAGATCGACGGCGGAGATCGCATCGGAGGACTGCAGATCAGGAGGAACGAAAGGTGGCTCTATCTGAAAAATGTGATTGCGATCGGAGCGGGAAAGCGAGGGCCATCGGATCAAAAGGGAAATCGATGGCAAGGATTGCAATCGGAGGGGATCGCACCTGGGGAGTGCACGGGCGGTGTTGTCGCATGTATTGTTCGGTGGCACCGCGACAACGACTCAGACTGGGGGCTGTCACCTTTATCCCCAATCTCTCTCTTTAAGCTGTCTCCTTGCAGGCTAAGTGAGGTAGACCCTATTTGAAATGAAGGATAAATCCAGGAGACACAGCTAGAACACCAAATACAGGATAAAATTAACAGGATTTCACAGATCTAGATTAGATTTCACGCTTATGATCAGTGCCTTATGGAGTCACACAAAATCCCATTATGCAATTATAAACCAGTAAATGATGACTAACTGCTGCTTTTTAAACCACGATTGATCACGATGATATTTCTTGAGAACGTCACAACCATGAATAGCAATATTATGAGAATGCCCGATTTCCGAAAAATAAGATATTCCAATTATAATCCAGTTCGACAATCAAAATGTGCTATAGTCAAACTTTAGATAAAAACAAAATTAGCACATTTGACTATTGAAATTTTGAATTTTTTATTTTTTATTTTTGTATTTTATATTTTTTTAGGATTTTTGGAATTTTTTATTTATTTATTTATTTATTTTAATTATTTTTTATTTTAAATCTAGAAACTAATCTAAACTAAACAAACGGAGCTAAATAAAACTAAAACAAATAAAATTTATAAATGACCAAACTAAAGCTTACGCTAAACTAAATAAAATCTACAACAATAAACAAAACTACATTAAAACTAAAATTAAAAATCGAAACTTAAATGCTAAAAACAAAATCGAATTAAAAGAAAATAACCATATTAAAACTTGACAAAACTACGATCTAAATATTAAAACAAAATTAAATCTAAAAGAAAGTTTAAAACGAAAAATCTATTTACCACTATGACTAACGATCTAGTATTAAAATCTAACCATACACTTTATACAAAATGAATCGATTTAAAGAAATTTCAAATGTAAGCGTTTATTCGTTCAAATTTTATGTGTGCGTTTTTATATGGCAATTGGTTTATCGTTTTGCAGGTCGAGCTAGGATTGAAGACGGATGGCCAGGCTTCAAGTGACAACGTGAGACGGCGTGAGAGAAAACGAAGAGTAGACGGCAGGTTTTATGCAGAGACGGCTTGACGGTGTGAAGAAGCTTGGACGGAGGACACTGAGTTTAATGCTGCGTTTTGTTTGCGGGTTGCAGATTCGTTGAAGGAAAAGGGTCCTGTTGTCGGACGTGAGAGGAGGGCTTGGACTATTGCATTGGTTGTCGAGTTTTATTTTGTTGTGTCTCGCTTGCGGTGCAGGGGCAACATTGAAAGTTCGATGAGCAAGAGGAACCGACTGAGGACGGCTAGGGGCAATAGTCGATGGACAACAGATGAATAACCCAATCAAATTAAAATTTTCCTTTCAAATTAAAAAAAAAAAAATTCCTCCCCAACTTCGCATTTCGTTGTTCTTCAAATATCATGCAGACCAAGTACCAATGTACGATTTTGAAGCCGCATCCTCTAAGATATGCACCATGAAACAAATAAACCCTCACAGTCCTAAAAAATTTACAAATTTACAACTATTTTACAAATTTAAAACCCTCAAGGTTAGATTAAAATCCATTTAGCACAATTTTCAGAAATTTAAAGTTTTAGTGAGAGGCACAAGCTTTCGAAACCCTGCAAAATCACAAATATCGTAAGATAGACCCGAAATTTAACAAATAAAGAGCTTATCAGATTTATGCTTATTGAGAGTCGGCTGGTCCAACCGAAGACTTCCCCAGACGCCCAATCTTAAAAAAAAATTCCCTGCACACTTAGATCTGAATCTTAGATCGATAGAGATTTAAGAAAACAACATGAGACCTTTGTAGAAAAATCAGAATGTTATTTTATAAACCCAGAAAACTGCATAAGATACCTATATGCAGATTAATCCATGAAGGCCATCAACCATAAAATGCAAGAAACCAAGTAGCAGAGTTTAGAGACAATTCACCACATAGATCCGAGAAGGAACATCCAGATTTGTAACCCCAAAGTCTTTATGCTTTATTCCTCAAAAAAAATTTACAAGAGCTTCTAACAGCAAGTGCACGATTCTGAGATCGGATCACTCAAGAATGACAAAGACCTCTAAATTTATAGGACCAGATCTCTAATGGCTAGTTTGGATGATCCTCGTCAAAATAATCTCAACCGTCCAAAAGATTTAATTATCTTTTAATCCGGAACGTTGAAATTAAAATTTTTGGGAAAAAACGAATTTATCATTTAATTCAATTTTAATTAACTCAAAAATATTATTTTTGAGTTAATTACCCCAAAATTTTGACTTTGACTTAACCACCAAGGCCCAAGGGTCCAATATTTCTTAAAATTCTCAATATTCCCTTGGTTTGGGGCTTTCAAAATCATTTTCCAAGGACCTACAAATTTTGCCTTTAAAGATTCAATCCTAATTTAGGACCCTAAATTAATTAAATTTCTGGTTTAGGCTTTTATTAATTAGTTGACCAGAAAATTTAATTAATTAACTAAGAGGGGATTATAATTATTTTTCCAACCCTCTTTTACATGAGATAATACATTTACATACATGAAGGGGGAAAACCCATTTGTATAGACCCTCAAATAAATACCCAGTTCTGCGACTCAAAATATGATCTAGTAGACCAAGTAGCTCAAACTACTTTACAAGGACTCGATAAAAAACACTAGGACTCACTTAGCATGCTGATGACAAATTCCACCCTAGCTTTGGGGTGAGGCTGGAGGGAAAAACTCTGCCGATCACTTTCGTGAATCAGTGAGACAAAAAACCTCCTAGAATGGAAGTCATCAACAACATACTAGGCTTACCTAGGCTATTACATACACTGACGGTCTTACTTAGATCATTTACATCATAACAATGCAGAATGGGTTTACATCATTTATAACAATGTCAACTGTCGATGAAATCTGGATGATGGAATCTGAATGGCGCAACCACGTCGAACATGACGAATCCCATTTGGAAAAATGGGGGTGTACTGCTATGGGGTAGTTGACAAAGTGTGGTCAACAAAGCAAGATAGTTTAAAAGTTGCGATTATATCGACATCGGTCGCTAGATCTTAAAAGATCGACGGCCAGATTTAGTCGGGAGTCGCAGAGGCAGAGGGTAATGCGATGGATGGATGCAAAGTGATTTTAGTGCGGACCGTTGGATCTTGAAAGATCAACGGTGAGGATTGAAGCGGAGGTTAATAGAGCAAAGGTTCATCGCATCGAATAAATGGAAGAAACAAAGGAAAGTAGGAAAGGAAAGCTCCGATTGCGATTTGCGATTGGTGCAAGGTTATGGCTCCAGTCCTGTGCAGAAAAGGCGCTAGGGCTAAGGCCGAAAGGGGATTAAAGCCTTAGTGGAGCAAAGGGTTTTTTGGGCCACGAAACAGGGATTTTAAGGATTTTTTGGCTTTCGGTAGAGGGGAAAAGGCGTGCTTTGAACCTATAAAAGGTAACTTTAGAGGTCCAAAGGGATTTTGGAGACTTTCCAAGTGAAATGGAGGTTTTAAAGAGGGACACAAGGCTTTAGGAAGGTGAAGGGGAAATGAGCGAAAATGGGCAGTTTCAGCAGCCTTTGGAGTGGCTTTCTCTGGTGAAACAATGTGGATTTAAGATGAAAACAACAGTGAAGATGAACCTCCAGGATGGAGCAAACTTAAGACTTCAAAGATGATATATTTTCAAAGGAAATGTATCTCTTGAAGGCTTGAAAACAATCTTAGCCACCATTTGGTATATCAGAATTTATAGGTGGCTAACACATTGTCCTTAGCAATTTCCAAAGCTTGACCAAGAAAAGGTTTTTCGCCGATAATTCAGTCATCGTCCCTCATGGTCAAAATTGTTTATACTAACCCGAAGAGATCTGAGCTAACATCTTGACTATTTTCCTTAACTTCCATCCAATCTTCCATAGACAAAGAAAACTCCAGACCAACAACATTTATCTGATTACTTGCCCCAAACATTCCACTATTCCTGATTTTTTTAACAGTGGGACAAGTAACCTCCTCATGAAGAGCATCACAAGCTCTACAATAAGGTGGAGCTTCATCAATCATATTAGTAGATTCAAGCGGATTAGGAGGTCTCTGCTCACTAGGCTGACCCTTTTTCTGCCAAGTATGATTACCTCGATTATTGTTATTATGATTCCTAGGTTGGGAATTTTGCGCTTGAGCCCTTTCCATTTGGACCAACCTAGACTGCAAAGTGCTTATTTCTTTAGCATGGTCAGAGATTAATTTCGCTTGGTTAAGCTCAATGCTTTCAAGCTTTTGCATTAACTTTTTTATAGGGTCATCATCATTTTCTAGAGGCTCTTTACCTTTAGGTCCTTTCAACTTAGTCGCAACCCTATCAAAACTAGGAATTTCAGATATTCCCGATGCCCTTTTGTCCTTTTCAAGTTCTTCAGCTAAATTTTGGCAAGCTTTATAATCAGCAGTCTTAGCACGTCTTAGCTCATATGAAGTATCAAAATCAAAAGCATCAATGTAAAAATTTAGAAGAGATCCATCAGGAGGCTTATGAGTTTGAGATATTTCCCTAAGAATACCATTAAATCTCTTGTTAAATTATTCAATCGTTTCATTTTCTTTCTTTTTTATGGTACTGATATCTTTCACCAAATGCCTATCTTCCCTTTTATCACCAAACTTATCCTTGAAGGTTGTTAGAATTGACTGAAAAGTATCAAATGAATTATCAGGCCTTTCAGTAAACCAATCCATAGCATCCTGTTCAAGGGTAAGAATAAAACAACACATCTTTACATCCTCGAAATTATTATTTCTAGCCCATTTATTCCACCAACCAGTGAAAGCGTTTAAATGAGATCTGACAGTAACTGCATTATTTCCTTGAAAAGAAGGTAACTCATCCATTCCATGTTGAGGGAAATCTTGGGGATGACCTTGAATATTAGCAAAATTACACGGGGCATATAAATCCATGATATCGGGCTGAAGAGGATCACAAAAAAGAGAATGGATATCAGAGAGAGCTTCTTGGCCGAGATTAACAAGAAGTGTACGAGAAGAGAGCTTGTGTAATCGGACTCTGAGAACCTTTTCAGGATCTGGAGTAGGATTAATCAGGTTACTTGGATGTCTTCTAGTACAAATTCCTGTGGAAGATGAAGCCAATGGAGTCGCCACTAGGACAGGAAGTTCAGTCAAATATCTGAGATGAAAGACAAAGAAAGAAATGAATGTCGTAAAGCCAAAGCCCAATAAATTTTTCCCCGGCAACGACGCTAAAAAATGTTGTCGCACAGAATGTCTAGGCACCGCGACAACGACTTAGATTGGGGGCTGTCACCCTGATCCCCAATCTCTCTATCTAAGCTGTCTCCTTGCAAGCTAAGGGAGGTAGACCCCAATAAAAAATGAAGAAGTAGAACTGGTTGAAAATCAACCAATTCAGGAGACACAGTTAAATGACCAAGTACTTGTTAAGATTAACGAGATTTCACATATCCAATTATATTTGGAACTTTAAAACCAGTGCCTTGTGGAGTCAAAATATCCCGCTATGAAATTAAAGCCAAGTAATTGATATGTAATTGTTGCTATGAAAAATCAATCCACCACAATGATACTCAATAAAACACCCTCGCAATTATGCATTAACAATGTTCGATAAAAACATACAATTTATCATCACTTGAAATATTTTCGAAGTTGACTGAAACAATTAATTACCGATTTCAAGTAATTTAAAACTTCATTTAAAGCTCATCAACCAGAACTAAGCATAAAAATACTTTGAACCAATGATTTAAATTCGAAAAAATATTATCATGAGGGTACCATCAAATTTAAATGCCAGATATTTCCGATATTTCCGAATTTATGATATTCCAAATAATTCCAATTCAGAAATCTATAGTCAAACTTTAGATAGAAAGAAACTTAAAACTCACCTTGACTATGTAAATTTTTTTAAATTTTGAGAATTTTCTAAAGTCAAAAACTTTTGGGCCTTTTTTAAAATTTTTATATTTTTTAAAGTTTTCTCAAATTCTACAATATGAAAATTTCAAAGACTAAACTCTAAAGTTAATGAAACTAGAAATTAAAAAAGAATAAATCTAAAACTAAAGCTAAAGTTCTAAAAAAATTTTAAAAAAAAGTTAGAATTTTTATTTGTTTTTTTAATTTTATATTTAATTTTAAATTTCAAAATATCTAAAAATAAAACTAATTAAAATCTAAACTAACTAATCAAAATTGAAAGGTCTAAAGTTAAAAAAAAAATGAATATATAAATCCAAAATTAAAACATTAACTCAGCAAAATCAGATTTTAAAACTAAGACTAAAGTTAAATTAAATAAAATCTAAAATCTAAAGTCTAACACTAAAGCTAAAGAAAAATAAAAAAGAAACCAAGAATTTTAATCGTAACCTAAGCTCATCTAAAAAAAATAAAATAAAAAAAGAAATCAAAAGATCATAAGTCACATAAAAATCAAAATGCGTTAGTGTTGCTGTGTAGGTAGAAGTCGAAGGAGATGGCGTGAAGGAAGAGAAAGAAGGAGCCACGGGTTAAGGAAAACAATCAAAGAGGGAGAGCTGAGAGGCAGCGTGAAGAAGATGAGGAAGCGACAACAACGTGAGGAGTGAGCTTGCAGCGATGGAGGGAGAAACGACGACGCACAGCAGAGCGGCGGAAGGAAGGCAACGTGGTAGGGAAAGGGTCGATAGCATAAACCCGGCGCGGTAAAGGAGAACACGCGGTGGGGTAGGGAGAACGTAGGGATTTAAAGGCAACGTACGGATGGAGGAGAGAGTTGCGGGAATGATTATCTCAGACCAACCGGTGTATATGAAAAATATTTCCTTCACCCAACGATTAAAATTTTGCCAATATAGCTCAGATTTTCAAAATATTGATTTGGATGCACCTGAGATTCACACTTTTGCAGCAAAATTGTGCCCAGATCTACAGACAAAACTGATCTTAAGGCCAGATCTTACCCTTTGGGGCCTAGATCTACCTTAGATCTAAAAAAGATTCTGAGAATCTCCCTGTAAACCTGCACAAAACCAGAAAAAACCCAAAACTATGCACAGAAAATAAACTCTTAAACCCCAGAAATTATTTGCAAAATTTATAGTACTAATTTACAGATCAGAGGCCTTCTTGGCCAGATTTAAAACCATTTGCACAATTAATAAAAAGATAATTTAAAAGAGGCACAAGCCCAAGAAGACCCTGTAAAAACAAAATTCCGTAAGA
Source organism: Pinus albicaulis (assembly GCA_034641835.2). Taxonomy (NCBI): domain Eukaryota; kingdom Viridiplantae; phylum Streptophyta; class Pinopsida; order Pinales; family Pinaceae; genus Pinus; species Pinus albicaulis. The sequence goes on from CM076581.1 coordinate 1,382,130,480, forward strand.
TAACTTTGGGAATTAGGAAATAATGAGCTTTTTCAAATTTATGAAATCTGAGAGTTGGATGGTCTAACTGAAGACTTCCCCAAACGCTAAAACCTTGAAAAATGATCTCTACACACTTAGATCCGAAATTTAGATTGATAGAGATTTAAGAAATAAACATGAGACTTTTCAGAAAAATAGATAACTAATATTTCCGTTAAATCAAAATGCAATTTTAGAAACCCAGAAAACTACACAAGATACCTGTATGCAGATTAATCCATAAAGGCCATCAACCATCAAATGCCAATAGAAGTAGCAGAGTTTAGAGACAATATCATCACATAGATCTGGAAAAGGAACACCAAAGTTTGTAACCCCAAAGTCTTTATGCTTTATTCATCAAAAAATCACAAGAGCTTCCAAGAACAAGTGTGCGATTCAAAGATCGAATGACTAAAAGACTGACAAAGACCTCTAATTTATAAGATAAAATCTTCAACGACTAGTTCGGTTGATCCATGTCAAGATAATTTCAAAACTGTCGAAAATATTGAAATATCATCACAGATAGATTGAAATTATAGCTAATTTTTGAGGATATTTGAATTTATCTTTTAATTCATTTTAATTAACTCAAAAATAATATTTTTGAGTTAATTACCTCAAAATTTTGACTTTGACTTAACCACCAAGGCCCAAGGGTTCAAAATTTCTTGAAATTTTCAATATTCCCTTGGCCTGGGACCTTTAAATTTTTTTTTTTAAGGACCCACGAATTTTGCCTTTGAATAATTTTAACTCACCTAAGACTTAAAATTAATTAAATTTTTGGCTTAGGATTTTTAATTAATTTGGTCAGAAAATTTAATTAATTGACTAAGAGAGGATTTAATTATTTTTCCCATCCTACTTTACATAAGATAAATACATTTAGACACATAAAGGGGGAATACCCATTCGTATAGACCCTTAAATAGCTACCCAATTCTGTGACTCAAAACATGATCTAGTAGACCAAGCAGCTTGTAATAAAATAATCTAACCAATTAGCTACGATTATTCCCAAACTACTTTTACAAAGACTCTATAGAAAGCAATAGGAATCACTTATCATCTTGATGACAAAATCCACCCTAGCTTGGAGTGAGGCTGGAGGGGAAAACTCTGCCGATCACTTGTGTCGAAAAACACAAGCAAATCAACGAGACAAAAAACCTCCTAGGATAGAAATCGTCACCAAAATACTAGGCTTACCTAGGTTGTTACATACATGATGGTCTTACTTAGATCATTTGCATCATAAACATGTAAAATGGGTTTACATTGTTTATAAAACTGTCGACTGATGATGAAATCTGAATGGCATGAACACGTCGAACATGATGAATCCCATTTGAAAAAATAGGGGTGTACTGCCATGGGGTCGTTGACAAAGTGTGGTCAACAGTAGCAATCCCTGGCTCTACAAGGTAATTTTTACTGCATCAATTTTCAGCAAGCTAAAGTTGATTTATGGCATCACATAGCAACCTTTATTTACCTTGCAAATTAATACATTAAACCTCTTAGATCCATACCACATTTGACTCCATTTTCCCAAGATTTGGATTGGCACTTGTAACTCCTACGACATTCGACATCAGGAATACTCCTTTCTCACACCACTCATTTTCCATTTCATACAACCATTTGTTTTGTAGGCCTAACTATTCACAAAATCACTTTGAGCCTCACTTCATAGCCTTAGTAATCATATGTTGTAATATCCCCATTTTTAGTATCATCAGCAGTGAGAGGGACTTCAGGAGTTAGGAACGGACTGGTCACATGTCTGATTAGGCTACCTCCCCTCAATTCGGCTGAGAACTTCAGAGGAGTTTTGAGGAGTTTTCATGGTGTCTGGAGGCATTCGCTTGATATACTCCATCATCCGAGCAGTTTGGCTTTCGTTCCGATGCATTCCGATAACTTTCGGAATTTTGAGTTATTTATGGGCTTAACTCAATTGATTATGCTCAAGGTGGCATTCCGGGAGGAATATACGATGGGACACCTTAGTGTAATAGCTCATCGGAACCGGGACGAGGAGACCTACACGATGGGACAGTTAGACAGAGATTTCAGTGACCAGAGGAGGCGTGGTAGCCGATATACCCTTTTTTGCATTAAAAAGGAATATTTTATAATATTTTAATAGAAAGGGAAAAGTGCTCCATAAATAAAATAATAATAAAATAATGCTCTAGAAGGCTCCAAGGGATCTATAAAAGAAAGGGAGGAGGCCATTGGGAGACATCTTTGGAGTAGATCATTTGCTTGTGCATGAGAGGTTTGAGGACGTGGTTCTCTACTTCAGCCGTAGCCCCAGGACGGAAACCCTCGGGTGATTTGTGAGTGTTGGACGAAAACCCAACTCTCTTGAGGAGACTTCACTTAGGAGTTTCATAGAGCTTCAGAGTTTGGTGTGAGGATCATTCAGATCTTCAACTTGGGCTTCATCAGTTTCAGTGGGTTCAGTTTCATTGCGGAGGAATAACATGCACAACGGTTGTGGCCGATCTTGGGTCCAATGACTTATCTTGGTGGCTTGGCCGGTTTTCTATCTCAGCTCTTCTTGGGTCAGATCTATATGTAAACCCCTGTTTATTATCTATAATAAAGCTGAGATTTTTCTTCTGTCCTATATGGTATTGGATTGCAGTGTCTCTTGTCTTTTAATTTTACATGGCAATCTTCTGTTGAATAAATGTTTATTTTACGGCAAATTGTGATATTCCGTATTTTTCTGCATTTTAGTTAAAATATCCCATCAGGGATATTACAGTGGTATCAAAGCCTTGGTCTTGGCTCAGCCGCGGGGTTTCAGTTGAAGGATTTCCGATTTGATTGTAGATCAACTTCAGGGGGAGTTCAAAGGGTCTTGTTTTGAAGAAATTTGACGTTGTTTGCTCATTGTGGAGAAAATTGTCTTATCCGTCTACGAATTCTTTGCTGCACAAGAGTAACGACATTTTGTTTAGCCTCCAACAACAGCGTGTGAGTTAATCTCAAGTGGGGGCCGCATTCCATGTTCCGGGAGCAAACTATTCGTGGAGACCGTAAACATTAGGAGGGACAAATTTAACATTTGGGCATATTAGGGAAGGCGTCAAGCAGATTGTGAGAGACGGTTTTCAGACGCAGCACAGCCACGGGTTTGTGAGGGTGACGGCATTCTTCATTTATGAGCCGTGGGTTATTTCCCGTAGCAGCGTTCATCCTCCTAATTAGACGGAGATGCGAGTTTGTGATACGGGTCACGGTGCCAGGGGTTATTTGCTGAGGCATGACGCTAAGATTGTATATGCCATGACAGAACCAAATGCGTATTAATTGCCTTGAAAAAAAAATTGATTTCAAAGGTGCCGAAAGAGAATGTATCGGAATAATATTGTATTACAGATGTGATTGATGAAATATGCATTGATCGTATGAGCGGTGTGACGGTGCGTATATACATCGACTGTTGATCTTCGAATGAGAGGCGGATCTGTATATCAAAGTTGTCAGTCAGACGGGGATCCTGTCGAATTTCCATCGCCACGACAATGCCAATCAGGCCGACGACTCCAAGTGACCAGATTTTCTCATAACAGAGTAATGTGTAGAAGAGATCAAGCAAAAACGGTCGTCAAAGGTGACTATGCATATAGAAATGAATACTTGACCTGATCGAAAGCATGAAGTGCGTGTAGCTAGTGCGTGTTGGATCAAAGGGTGTTGACCGTGATCTAATTTGAACATGAAGGGGTGACGATACCAGAGACGGATCGTCCAACTGTGGCTTGGAAATTCAGTCAATAATGTGTGACTAGTGTAGGAAAGCCGCCTGGAGTCGTGTTAAGCAAAGGAGCACGAAATTGAGATTGTTAATATGCAAACATAACCTCAAAAATTCTCCAGTTCAAGCGTATTAGTTGTGGGATTTTTCTTTTTTTTTATGGCTGTGCGTATTCGTATTGTTGGGAGTTGTTAGACTGTTGTTGGGCATGTACACTGGCCATGGACCATTTCTGGGCGTAGGCAAGTAGTTTTCGTGGACAGTCTAGAGACCATGTGATTTCTCTGTGCGCTGGACTTGCTGATCAGAGTGTCACCTTTGTTGAGGCAGAGTATCTCAGAGGCTAGATCTGACTTCTGTGAGATTAAAAAAAAAAGAGATTAAAACTGGTGTTTTACAGTGGCCCAAGGCAGAATTTAAGTATATTATTTGGCACGTTGAGGAGGGTTGAGAGAGAAGGCTGTCTTATTGGAGCTGATTTACCAAAGTAGTTTACAGTGGGATATTTATGCTAGTGTTGGGAATACGTGTGTTGCTGTAGCAGCTAAATATCATGAGAATCTCACTATATTTTGAGTGAATTCCCGTATTTTAGTTGCTGGACAGAGATATTTGGTATCTGATTTCAGACTTCAAGCAGTGGGTAAACCAAGTTGGCTGCCTAAAAGACAACACAATGTTACCTGTGCAACTCACTCAGAGCATGAAGCAATTATGAGCATGGGGACAGCTTCCAAATCAGGTTTTCTCTCAAAATCACATTGCTGGTACAATTTTCCCCTGAACCTGTTTGTTGAGTTGTGATTGATCATAGACTTGTCATTTAATTTCATATACCGGAATGATAATTGTTTGAGCATGTAATGTATGAATGGGAGGAAGTATTCCTTGCTTCATTACAATTATAGAACTGAGTTAGTGCAATACTGAGTTGAGACAACTCAGAATTGCACATGAAACATTGTGCAAGCAATCTGTTTGCTAAAACACTTCACAGGGAAATATAGGAAACTCAGAAAAATGCATTAAACTCAGAAAAACAGTGGTCTTTCCATTGGCTGAACCATGGAGGGATTTCTAAACAGATTGATGAAAATAAAAACAGAAGTTGGTTCCTTGAACCACCGTGTATCAGAAGACCAGAAAACAAAACAGAACAGTAGACCCTTCTCCAAGAAGGTACATAATTTGCTCCAACAAAGGCATCCAAGGAATTTGCAAAAGGAGGAAGAAGTGGGAAATTGGCTTTATGCACTTGGGATGGACTTGAAGAGTGGAAGATCAGAAAATGACTTTCCCATGTTGGAGGAACTAGAATCCTATCTTCCAAAGGTAGAGCAATCAGATTGGAGTTTAAATTGGGCTTTGGAGCCATCTATGTTTACATTGGTACAAGCCAGATTCTTGGAACATCCAAGTGAGAGAGTCCAACTTATAGTCGCCTCTTGTTTCAGTGATATTTTGAGGAAAACAGCACCCTTCCCTCCCTACAATGATGATATTATGAGAAGAATTTTCAGATTGATAGTAGGAACCTTTCGGGATTTGGACAACTGTGCAGGCTCTACATTTAGGAGGAAGTTTAAGGTTCTAGAAGCCATGGCCATGGACCAAACTTATGAGATCATGTTCTATCTTGAGTGTGATGACCTGATTTTGCAGATGTTCCGATGCTTCTTTAGCATTAGGAAACATCATCCTGATACTGTCATAGCACACATGCAGTCCATCTTGTCGTCATGTATGAGAGACCATGAGACCATTTGCCGGAAGTTGCAGACTAGGTTGCTGAGCATTTGGAGGAGGAAGCGGTTGGTCTCGCCTGTTGCTTATGAGCTAGCCCAAGGGCTAGTTGAGCAGAACATTGAGTTTCTCGGGAGACAGTTGACCAGGGAGGAGCGGCTCCAGTTCCGTCGGTCAGGCAGCAGAAATGAGCTGAGGAGGACGGGACTTTGCTTCATTTGCAAAGAACCTTGGGGGCCTGATCACTCATGTGTGAGAGATGCAGATGAGGTGGCAGAGGTAGAGCAGGTAGACATTCCATCCATATGCCAGGGTGAGGGCTCTTCTTCAGATGAGTCCATGGGATCAGTTGAGGATGCTTCTGGGGAGCGAGAGCAGCCATGCAGAGATGATGATGACAGTAGCCCAGAGCTGTGTTCTAGTGTGCAGGGTGAGCAGTCAGGGGATTGTATAGATGATACTCTGGGTGATGAGTCACTTGTGACGATTCAGCCAGAGCAGCATATGATGGAGCCTGAGTCAGCAGAGGAGGATACTATGGACATCAGGCATGACATTTCCTTGGGTGAGATCCAAATGGGCACCCACATTGAGCCTATGATGGATATGCAGCTAACATTGGGGTCAGCCTTTGAGGAGGAGCAGTCAGATGCACAGACACCAGTTGCAGATCCATATCCTCTAGAGACATTGGAGGTCGATGGGATAGTTTTGCAGGGAGCTAGGGCACTAGCAGGTACAGAGGTATTGGATGATGGTCGCAGACAGCGGTATCATCGGCTTCGGACGGACCTTCGAGTTTTGAGAGAGAAGGCCACGTCAGTACGGGAGGCCATTTTGTTGCGGGACCAGGAGCTGGAGGGTATGAGAGTGACTTGTGCCAAGTCGGCGGCCAAGTTGGTCCGCATTGGGGAACGACTAGATTCCCTGATGGTACAATCAGAGGGCAAGTTGGAGCGTCAGATCATTCCCCTTCAGGCATGCATGGATGGGACTAGCAGTGTTGTTGGGTCATCTCTTCTCGTTGGAGAGAGAGAGGCAGAGCCACCTAGTCAGATCTCATATAGCGGTATGAGACGATCAGAGTTGCACAGGTTACAACATCCACATGTTGAGGTTGGCTGGCGGGAGATCATGAGTTGGTACCCTCTTGATGGTACAGTATTTTTCGTGGGGAGCACATCAGAGCAGGGGCCCTTAGACATAGTAGATGTTACAGATTCCAGTTGGCAGGAGGGCACCGGTTGTTGTTACTTCAGGACTCCTTCCCGATTTCAGGAGAGCAGGATCAGCATGGGATTGAGTCAGGACCTGGATTGGAGAGAAGTGATGAGTTGGTATGCAGTTGGTGGGGCAGCATATGCAGTTACAGGTACAGCACAGCAGGAGCCCGGGAGCATTGATGCTTGTTAGTGGTCTTCACCTCTGAGAGCATCAGATATAGTTAGAGACAGTGCACAGCCTGAGCCGTGGGACTTGGGCGATGATTGGCCATGGTGGCGTTGGGATCCGGGAGGATTGTTTGTTGTCTGGGACAGAGAGAGATCAGTTTGGGATCCCGGCATTGAGGGATCTGTTCCAAGGGGTTTGACACAGGTGCATAGCAGCACCCAGAGGTTGGTATGGGATCCAGGCATTGGGTCTGAGGTGCGGCGGGCCAATAGAGTGGTCCACATATTTCGATTGCTTGAGGGCAAGCAATCTTGGGGCGGGAGGTCTGTAATATTCCCATTTTTGGTATCACCCGTGACAGGGCTAGGAGGGACTTCCAGAGTTAGGAGCAGACAGGTCACATGTACAGATTGGTGCTATCAGTGGGCTCAGGAGCTTTTCGGAGGAGTTTTGAGGAGTTTTCATGGTGTTCGGAGGCATTTGCTTGATATACTCCACCATCCGAGCAGTTTGGCTTTCGTTCCGATGCATTCCGATAACTTTCGGAATTTTGAGTTATTTATGGGCTTAACTCAGTTGATTATGCTCAAGGTGGCATTCCGGGAGGAATACACGATGGAACACCTTAGTGTAATAGCTCATTGGAACCGGGACAAGGAGACCTACACGATGGGACAGTTAGACAGAGATTTCAGTGACTGGAGGAGGCGTGGTAGCCGATATACCCTTTTCTGCATTAAAAAAGAATATTTTATAATATTTTAATAAAAGGGAAAAGTGCTCCATAAATAAAATAATAATAAAATAATGCTCTAGAAGGCTCCAAGGGATCTATAAAAGAAAGGGAGGAGGCCATTGAGAGACATCTTTGGAGTAGATCATTTGCTTTTATATGAGAGGTTTGAGGACGTGGTTCTCTACTTCATGCAGTGGCCCCAGGACGGAAACCCTCAGGTGATTTGTGAGTATTAGACGGAAACCCAATACTTTTTGAGGAGACTTCACTTAGGAGTTTCACAGAGCTTCAGAGTTTGGTGTGAGGATGTTGAATCTTCAGCAGAGCTTCATCGGTTTCGGTGGGTTCGATTTCGACATTGCGGAGGAAAGTCTGACGGTCTCGGTTGTGGCCGGTCTTGGATTCGGCGAAACATCTTGGTGGCAGTTTTCCTATCTCGGCTCTTCTTTGGTGATCTATATGTCAACCCCTATTTATTATCTATAATAAAAGCTGAGATTTTTCTTCTGTTCTATATGGTATTGGATTGCAGTGTTTCTTGTCTTTTAATTTTACATGGCAATCTTCTGTTGAATGAATGATTATTTTACGGCAAATTGTGGTATTCAATATTTTTCTGCATTTTAGTTAAAATATCCCATCAGGGATATTACATATATTTAGGGGAGCCCCCTTGAGTTGGAGAAAATCCAACCAAAAGTGTGAGGAAGAGTTACTGAGGTGATAGTGGGTAGCCTTCCTCAGTAGCACAAACTAGTCCTTGATGCCTAGGACTTCACATCTTATGGGGTTGCTAGATTTTGTTATAACACACCCAACGGGGTTAGTAAAATGGCAATTAGGGTAACAACCTCCTACGTAGCGGCACCATTCTAGTACTCTAACCAAGGCCAAGCATTCACCAAAACTGAGCCATGTGGCAGGGAGAAATAGCACTCTCCTAGAAAGTTGGAAACACATTTGGAGCAACCCTAAATGGTAACATAAATGTGAGAGATAAATTTATTGAATACTACTCTTTTAAAAGGATGATGACCATGTTTTGTCTTCATCTGATTAGTGTTAAATTTTTGTTGCTGATTCACTGCTGTTGGTTTGCTACCTGATCATAGATAATGTCTTCCTTTTTGGTCTATAATTGCATAATACTTTTGCTCCATAATGTATTATTCATCTCACATTTAGTCCAGATGTATTGAATCATACGTGTTATTTAATTATGCCTTCAATTATGTTCACCCCTACCTTTAGTAATCAAATTTCTTAACTCATCTGTTTTAACTGAAAACATAGTATGAAAACCACAAAAACCAGTAGAATTTGAGATTTTTTGGCATTTTTTAGATGACAACCAAAATAGTACAGGTTTCATATTTGTGGAATTTCTCTGTAAGAGTTAAGCAGCATGCATCTGGCATGTATTGTGCAGATTTCTATTCCCAGCCTTGGGAGGTGTACTGTTTGGTTATGATATTGGTGCTACTTCAGGTGCCGCTGTTTCATTACAGGTACTAATTGATTTCTTTTGTTTCGGCATAAAATTTTAAATTCAGCTGGTCTTATGTATGTCTTGTCTTTTAAGTGTAATGAAAGAATCTGTTTTATTGAGAAAATTAGCAAAATGCGTTTAAATTGCAACAGCACCTTTTATTGTGTTCAATAGAGGTTAAGATTGTCTTTTCCCCAAGGTTAGATGAATGGATTGTTGAGATTTATTAGGGTCAATGGAAGAATTGATAGAATAAGATCTGAACTAGCCTCCTCACCTAGTGCTCTATAGAGAGATAGATCTAGTCCTAGATAGAGTGCAAAACCCAAACATAAATGCTGAAAAATAGAAATACTAGTGTGGGTAAGAGAAATATGCCAATAAGAAGAAAGTGCCAAAATTAAGCGACCTTAGGGTTATAACACTTTGTATTTCAGATCAAGAAGATCACCAGACGAAATGATACAAATGAGAGCTTGAATTGTGTACATAACGTAACTTAAGTGAGGCATCCTCCCAGTAGGAGTTATTGGCCTGTTACCCACCAAAATGGGTGACCCTATAGTAGATTTTTTTTTTCCTTGCCATTCTTCACATCCAGCTGGCCAGCCATGCAGCGCTTGACAGCCACCATTAGCTGATGGCGTGCCATTACATCTTAGTCACCTGCGTCAGTCATATATTTGTCACCTATCCAACAAGAGCACATGCACAAAGGTGGGCTTTTGATCCAAAGGTACTCTATTCATTTTACAATAAGGTGTTTATGTTTGTTTGTATTTGGACATTTGATATGGATTATGCGGTGAACTGGAAGGAGTTTTGACCATGATCTGGTTCCCTCACCTTAAATGGGGGGTTAATCTTCGATCCTAGTCTAGTGGGACCTTCCCTAATGGCCCCATGGGTATAGGAGGGGCACAACTCAGGAAACCTTGATTGATATAGCATAGTTCCATCTATCTCCATTCCATACTTACCACTTTCCATCATACATTACAAGCCCTTATCTCACGTCCATTCTTTGAGTACAACTATGTAGTTCCATCTATCTCCATTCCATACTTACCACTTTCCATCATACATTACAAGCCCTTATATCACGTCCATTCTTTGGGTTCAACTAACCATTGGTAATCTGGAATTTGGCACGTGTTGCACTAAATTTGTCAAAGTTCCAAGGAAGTGGAAGGGCCAAATTTTTTCAACAATATTGGATCATCTATCAACAATACATGTGTCATTGTAAACCCATTCCGCAAGTTATGTAATGTAAATGATCCTAGTAAGACCTTGAATGTATGTAACAACCGAATGTGCGTAACCACTGAATGTGTGTAACAACCTAGGCAAGCCTATTATTTTGGCGAAAAGTTTCATCCTAGGAGGTTTTTCGTCTCACTGACTCATATATGTTTCTAAACACGGATGTTTGGAAAAGTGTTTCCCTCTAGTCTCATCCCAAAGCTAGGGTGGAATTCTTCGTCGAAGTCTTAGGTGAGTCCTAGATTCTAATCGAGTCTGATGTTGTGAAAATTTCAAACTAGAATCCTATTGCAGCAACTGGAAATTATTCTCCTAATTGTTAATTTTATTTAACAATTTATTTGTTGTTTTCTACGACAAATATTGAATAAATCACACTGCAATCTACACAAATAAAACTGCGGAAGAATAAATGCTGGAAGAAATGCTAACACACACATAAAATTAACACAATTATTTTTGGACAAAAGTCCCCAGAAAAACCCAATGTGGGAAAATCGTTGCAACAAATGAGGGTTTTATTATTATGCAACATTGAGAAAATCTTAGTACAACTAGATGCCGAAACAATGGCAATCCTACAGAGAAAATACTGGGGAAAATCTGGTGAAGAATTTTCCTCACCCCACAAGCAATCTCTCAGCACGACTTGCCTTAAGAAATACGACCCTTTGATTCAGCCTTTGCACTGCTCTGCGTAGCTGTATGGATGTCTAGCCTCATAATCATCTCTAATGAAGTCGTTCTACCTTTTGTTGACTGGAAAGATGCTTCTCCAGCAGTCCGGGACTCCTTCCATGCCTCTGGAACTGAAAACGTCTCTCCTCCACTGCAAATCGATTTGCCTCTAGAGACTACTATGCTGTCCCAACGCCAGCCTCTCTATGGCTCTTCTGCCTCTTTGAAAATGCACTCTATGGATCTGGAATGCCTCCTCCAACCTCACTGTCTCTTCCCCTCTCTAATTGCTTCAATTTCTCTGACTCTCTCTTCGGCAATTGACTGATGCTACTCTGGAAATCGATTTGCCAATGAAATTGAACTCTACAAGTGCTTTCTCATCACCACATCGACCTCCTATTATAATCCTCTGTTGGAGCACCAACGACTTAGATTAAAACATAATCGATGGCTAGGATCATTCGATCTCTTAGACTCACTGTGTGTGTCCTCCAACTGACCCCAAGCCTTCCTTTAATACTTTTTCAGTTGACGAATCAACAATCATGATCTAATCTCTAATCGACGACTAATTTTAGAAAAGAATTGATTCTCGTCACTTAGAACATCCTCACCCACATGTTAAATTAATTCACCTTAATTATTTAATTTCCCTAAGTTTAGACTTAGGGTCCCCATTAAAATAATTAATTATTTGAATAACTTAAGCTCCGGGTGGGATTTCTCGAAACGATTTCTGGGTCTTAGAGATTTCATGTGTTGTTGCCCCTCCACAAAGTTTTGGAGCTAGAGCACATCTGATGCTACCCAAAAATAAACACTCCCTCTTAGCGAGGAATGTGCTTTAGCAATACTTCAACCAGAAGCATCACCTTGATCCATGACATCGGTCCTCTGTGCCGTTGATGCTTGACTGCTGCCCTTCATCTACTGCGCTGCTGCTATCTGTACTGCTGCCCAAGTCACCGCCACTGACACTGCCTCATCTGTATTGCAGCTCCCTCTCAAATGCTGCATCATGCTGCGCATAGCACTGCCACTGCTAATTGTTGCACTGCAACTCAGTTGCTGAGAAGTAAGAAACTGAAAAACAACCCAAAAAGCCTGACATACAAGTTAGTCTGGATGCATCTTGATGGTGAAGCTCCCTTTGCTGCTAATTCTGTGTTGACCCTCTGATGCTCTGCGTTGTTGCTGCTCTGTACTGCGCTGTTGAAGTCCATTCACCACTGCGCTATTGCTGCTACGTTGCTACTGCCTCTGCTCTGCGCTGGTTCAGTCTTCAACGTCCTAGCTCTGCCATAGTTGCTCCATCCTCCTCACACCTGTCACTAATTGACTCCAGTCATCCTGCTACTGTCATTAAGGGCTCCCGTAGCTCGTATGTGATCCAAGAGTTTGGGCACTTCAAGGATCCTGCCCCATTACTGCAGTTCAAAAGGACTACAAATCAATGTTGCCCCACCCTTTCTCCTGAGGCACATGAGCACTCATGGCCACATTGTCATCATCTCCATCATCGTCTTTAGCTGCGGCAACCTTCGAATCAAAATATTCTTTGCCCTTCTTTTTCATAGGGGCATGTTGTGGTGAAATGTCCTAATTCACGACACTTGAAGCATCTGACCTTCGAAAGGTCTTTCTTCTTATTCCTCTGTTGCCCATGCTGTCCCTTAGATGCGAGAGTCGCATCTTCCTCCTCCTTCTTGATCTTGATCCCTCCGCTGTTGATGCCCGCCTTGGTCATCCTCTTGATCTCTTCTTTTCGTAGAGCTGCCCACATGTTTTCCCAACTTGGAAGTGCTGCTCTGCCCAAAATGCCTTGGACAAAGTTCTCCCACTCATCGGAAACTGCATTCAGAGCAATCCTCACCATAAGACCTTCATCAGTTGTGGCCTCCACAACAACCAACTAATCACGGATCACCTTCAATCTAATGAGGAAGGGGTCTATCTCTTCTCCCTTTAGCATCTGGAATAATCGAAGCTAATTCTCAAGAAGCATCCTCCTCTGAATAGAAGTCCCTTGATACATGTGGTCAAAGAAGTCCACATCTCATGTGCTCTGTCCTTCTGAGCAATGTGTGGGACCACATGATCCTTGACTCCATCCATGATCAAGCGCTCAGCCTTTGCTTGAGCTTCGTCATACTTCTTGAGCCGATCAATGTCAAAAGGAACAACAACTACGCTCTTGGCGAGATGCTTGATACGCTGCTCATCCAGTACTGACAGGATTCTGGCCTTCCAGATGACAAAGTTGGATGCTCCATCCAACCTGTCCTGATCCCGTAGTCCATGTGTGGCCATCTCTGCTCAACAAAAGATGTCGAACTGGTTCTCTTCTCCCTCTTCTGCTGCTACCCCAACAAAACTCAAATCTGGGTTTCTTGGTGCTAGAAACCCTCTAAGGAACCACGCTCCCTCTGAAAAATGAATTCTCTCTTGGAAATCCTCTGCCAACTGATGTCGAATCAATCCTCTTCGATCACTCTTTGCTGCTGATCAACACAGGATCAAGACTTCTTGGCGAGAAGTCTTCTGAGGAATTGGTTCCCTCTACTTTGTCATAGCCCCACTAGGCACTGCTCTGCACCGATAGAAACAATGCCCCACCAACAACTCTTGAAGAAAAACGAACTGCTTTTCCAGCCACGACAACTGGAAAGACGGAGGCTCAAACCTCCGCGCTAGCCCAACAAACACTACGTTGCCTCTATTGCAGCTACAACGTCATCCTAGCTGGCTGATACAGGCTTTGCATGAGCTCCTTTGGTGGCTGCGTCACCCTTCCTTGCCTCTTCCTGGATTTGCGCTATCACTCGGGACAACTGCCTTCCTGCAACAAAATTTTCTCTTCGTCTCTTCGCTGATGGCTTTAGCTCTACCTGATTTGAAACAACTCTGATACCATGTGAAAATTTCTGAATCTAAACCAGAAACCCTACTGCAGTAAATCTGATTTACTTCTCCTACTTGTTTAGTTTAATTAACAAGTTATTGTGAAAATTTCATAATCTAAGAAATGCTACTGCTAACCATTGATTTACTTCTCCTACTTGATTATTTACACAAGTTATTACTCTGAAAAATCAGAAAAACAACGAAGTAAATAAAAATAACAGCCTACACATAAAAATCATTTATTGAGTAGAACACTCATATGACAAAGTGACACACAGATTTTTCGGACAAATGTCCCTGGAAAAACCCATTGCGGGAAAATCGATGTAGCTAGCTCTGGAGGGTTTTATTGTTAAGCAGTTTCTGAATACAACAATTTTTGGGCACCAGACATGGTTGGCCCTACAAAGAAAATCACGACAATAATACCTCTTTCACTCGGAGACCAAAAATATGGTTGATTCACACCCTCAGACAGGATTTACAGAACTCGAGCCCTTTCTGGCCCACCAGAAAAACCCCAGCGCTGCTCCTCAGCCCTCTGCGTCAACTTTACTATCCTATGTCAGCCTTTGCGTTGCTCTGGAAGGGCCTGCGTCACCCTCTCTGGGTTTACGTTGCCCCTGCCCTACCTTGATTGGGCCTGCGTGGCTCCTGCTACCTCTACGCTGCCTATGATTGGGCTCTGGCTGGACTGCGTAGCACTGGCTACCCTTTGCGTTGCTGGGTATGCTGCCTCTCTGCCGCTGTTGTACTCTTGGCCTTGGATCAGATCATCCCTCGCCAATACTGCCCCTTACCACACTGAAAGCTCACTCTGAAATTCTTAGCAAACCACGCCCTAGAATTTTGACTTAGCTTCAGTGCTCTGCCAATGTGTGTCTTCTCCAACTGACCCCAAGCCCTTCTCTTATACTTTTCTCGTTGGAAAACCAACGACCATGATCTAATCTCTAATCAATGGCTAAGATTGTTGATTTATGATAGCATCGGATGTGCTCTAGCCTTGTAATTTTGTATATAGGCTAAGACACATGTATTCCACTAAATCACGATACGGGGATACGAGGATTGAAAATCGGATGAATACAGTGACCGGAGCAGGACACGTACGGAATACGATACGTTATATATTATTTTATTAAATATATATATATATATATATATATATATATATATATATATATATATATATTAAAAATTAGATATTTTTTACACAAATTCATACAAATTCATTGATTCAAACTTGGTTGCAGATCTGCCCAGATATTCCCCATGCATGATACATTTGAAATTTGATACATTGATACATCATACAACTGTCAAATTTACTCAGAAAGACAAGATAGTAAGATACTGTAGTTTTCTCATTAAGTCATCAGAATCAAAACGTGTTACATAAGTACACTGCTAATGACAAATAGAAATAGAAAATACAAAAAAACTAGAGTCTCCAAGACTACAAGCTTGTGTGTTTGTGTGTTGGACCTTGGTCAATTCCTTCTACCACTGGTCTTAAAGATAAGGTCAAAGTGAGCTTATATCTGTGGATGTACGTCTGTTTACAGTGACAAAAAACATGCTACAGCCAATTACTTGCTGCTGTTTATAAATTCTAGAACCTATTTCTCAATCCTAATAATGGAAAATGCATCAAGTTGAGAGAGAGGAATGTCTATAGCTGAAAATGAGTTGTTTGAAGCAATTTCTAAGCATGAAAATTTACTTTTCCACTATTTTCAGCTTATAATAACACATGAATTTCAAGAGGCAATAGTCTATCCAGAAACTCTCATAATCAAGGAAATGTTATACCCAGCTCCTTATAGACAATTTGATGTGGTAGAAGTTACAGCCTTTGTATTCAGCATTTGAGTTCCAAAATCATAAGCTTTATGCCCCCAAAGTAAACAACTATAGTAGTATAGTGTGTCTCCACAAACTTTCAACAACCATTACAATATGAGGAGCTCACCTTATATAGATGCAGATTTAAAAACCTCCAATAGAATAATAATATCCATTCCAAAGACCTAGATTTATTCAAGTAATGCATAAACAAGTAGTATTAATCTAACTAACTCCATGAACCAGTCAAAGAAGGAATTCGGATTCGGCATTTTATAAAGCAAATTGCACTTTTTCTAGAGAGCGAATCCGGCCATACGGGATACGGCCGTATCTGTACAGGGTATGGTCAGCATTCACCATACCCTGTACAGATATGGCCGTATCCCGTGAATTGGGTACGAATCCTGGCGAATCGTATTGGATTTGCCGGATTCGGGATTCGAAGCCCCTGGGGGACAAATCCGGTTTCTTAGGTATTCCGTAATACCCAGAAAGGATTTTGGAAAATTCCACTTAGAGATTGTTTAATTAAATTAATTAATTGTTTTTTAATGTTTTCCTAAGTCTAAACTTAGAGAAATTGTTTAATTAAAGGTTATTAATTAAACTAAGTGTGAATCTTCTAGATAAAGTCATAAGTCAACTCCCTC
This sequence comes from Pinus albicaulis, assembly GCA_034641835.2. NCBI lineage: Eukaryota > Viridiplantae > Streptophyta > Pinopsida > Pinales > Pinaceae > Pinus > Pinus albicaulis. The sequence continues at coordinate 1,382,146,994 of CM076581.1, forward strand.
CCGATTAATCTTGGCCGTTGATTATAACAATCTAACGGCGTTCCGGGGTCGACGAATTCTCAGAGGTGGTGGCCTATGGAAAATACACTAAGCATTTTTGAGCTCGTGGGGAGAACACAACTTTTGATCAAGATCGAAATTCTAGGGCGAGTTTTGCTAAGTGATTTCGATTCAATGATGCGGTCAGAAGGTAGATGTGGTAATTTTGGTCAAGAGAGATACGTACATGCAAGGAAAACAACCGATGTACCTTGATGAAGACGGTTGTTTCATCTCGGAGGTGATGTAGTTCTTGAGAGAATCACGCGAAGTGACGCGATGCCTTCTGAATTCGATCGGATATAGTTGGAAGGTTTGGGGTTTAGAAGCGAGACGAAACTCGGTTGGATCAGCTTGATCATTTGCGGAGGGGTAACGTAGTTCTTCGGCTGCCCACGGTGGCTTACGCGATGGCAGCCGTAGGCATCATGTAGAAATGAGAGAGGGGCTGTTTCGGCGTATCCGGATTCAGCCGGGGACCAGCATAGTGAGGTATATCTCACATTTCATACAGTATCGAGAGGAACTGAAGGGTGGGCGAGGACTAGGTGGGGAAACTTAGTTGTACTCAAGGTCCTGCTTGCTTAATAATACTAAAGCCCTTAGATCTGTTTGCTGGAATTTTTCCCAAGTTGGGTTTTTCGGGGATTTAGTCCAAAAATAATTATGTAAATGACTGGATCACTTTTTCATTGTATTTTGTTGATTTGTTTGACACACTTCGTTGTTCATATAACTTCTTGTATGTTGCTCGATATTACTTTGATTTTTCACTCTAATGAAATAATTATGAAAAATAATAGGAGAAGTAATTTAGATTTGTTGCAGTAGGAAATCCAGATTTAGGATTTTCACATGGTATCAGAGCTTATTCTAGCATAGTGAGGAGAAACAAGGGTGAACTAGTAGATCAACGCTGAAGAGACTGGGAACTGCGTAAGCAGCAGTAGACTACCCGAGTAGTTATGCAGTCCAGGCCAAGAGGGCAATCCAGCGCAGAGAACGCTCCCTCGAAGTCGACAAAGGGAGTAAGCACTAGGTTGAAAGGCGAGCGTAGCCGGACAACGTAGGCTGAAGGACACGGTGGGCACAACGGTGAGTGCGGGTGCATAAGCGTCAGAAAATTTACGAAAAACATAGTTGTGGATTTCTTGACCTCGAAGTTTCTCTTCTCCTGGCTTCGATTGTTTCTCGTCTGTGTGGGCTCGTGTGCCTCATAAAGTGCGTAAGTTTGGGCGGCAGAGGAAAAGCAGAAGGAGAAGTCGGCGGTTGAGGGATGGCCGGCCAGCAGTTGCGTGACCAGATAGGTTGGAAGATTGCCCTCCCTTCTGTTGAAGTCAAGGATTCGAGTTTTCCTTGATGAGCATGATCTAAAGGCCCTCATTAATGACGCGATTCTCGGAACACTCGATGCGGCACATGCGGGGGCCTTCAAGAAAAACATGGCAAGAGCCAAACGGTCTGATCCTAGATGACGTAAAGGTCCATGACACCTATGTGACAAAGGACAACGCACAGAGGAATGTGGGTAGAGTTTGGAAAAGTTTGTATCAGGATCTTAGAAGCCAGCGGAAGATGTATCTGAGAGAAGTTGCATAACACTAGGATGAAGAAGTGATTGGTTTGACTCTTCATCTGCAAAATACCCGGGAAAACGAGACCCGGTTGTCGGCGGTGGGGTCGGCGCCTAGGACGCTGCTGACTGGCAAGGCTCACTGCGAACTACATTTTTAGAAGACTATTAGGTTTTTTTCCATTGTTTCGGGGCGAGAGAAAGACTCCCAGGATGGGAGCGATGGGGCTGTACTGGCAGAAGGTGGGAAGATCTCTCAGCCCACATTGAGGATGGCAGCATCGGTTCGAAAGTCAAGAAGGAGGAGGAAGAAAACACAACCCTTGCATCAAAGGGGCAACAATGACAGAAGAAGAAAGATCTGTCCAAGATCAAGTGCTTCAGGTGTGGGGAAATGGGACATTATGCCACACAATGTCCTCTTAAGAAAAATGACAAAGAGGAGAAGCAGGATCCTCAAGTCGGAGCTACCAAGATTGAGGCAGAAGCTAATTGTGCTATGTTAGCTCATATTTCGAAAGGAGGGAAGTGGGTTGACTTGGAATTGTAGATCCAGAATCTACAAGAGGCAGGATGCTTGAGAATGTTCGAACACTTCTATCACATACGAGCTACGGGAGCCTTAGAACGTACTTGGGGATGGAGCCGATTACAACGGAAAATTGAAGAGACAATGTCTTCATGATACTAGAGAAACTTCGTCCGCAGCGAAGAAGACGACGCTGGTAACCAGTGGAGCAACAACTGTGCCTGGTGGGTGTAGTCGATCACGGTGCTCACGCGGTCTGAGGCGATAACTGACGCGGCATATTGAAGAGAGCTAGGTAAAGTTAGCGAGCAGTCTTATTATCGAATGCGGTTTTACTTGTAATTTGAGATTTTCTGTTGCAATTCGCAGCAGTGCAGCAGGCAAAACCGAGTTGGCTTGTTAGTAGCCCTGGAGCGGCAACATCGTAGTGCACGGTGGTGCAACGCGGTGCTCACGCGATTATAACAACATGGTTGTAGAATTCGGAGGAGTTGGCATGCAGTGAGTTAGCGGCAACATACGAGTTAGTAACGATACGATTTGCAACATTTGTGCAATGTTGTTGACAACATCCGCCTTGTGAGTAGATATTCACCGGTCGGAAGCAACACATAGAGAGGTGGCATTGCTAGAGCACTTTCCTCGGTAAGAGGGAGTGTTGATTTATGGTAGCATCGGATGTGCATACTTCTTATATTTTGTATATGATAAGCACATGTATTCCATAATATCAGAGAAAGGATTTTTGGAAAACTCCATAGAATTGTTTAATTAAATTAATTAATCGTTTTTAATGTTTTTCTAAGTCTAAACTTAGGGAAACTGATTAATTAAACTAAGTGTGAATCTTCTAGATAAAGTCATAGATCAACTCCCAATTAATCTTAGCCGTTGATTATGTTTCAATCTTGGCCGTTGCAGGGTCAACGAAAGATTATAAGAAGGAGGGTGAGGGGCCTATGGAAAATACACTGAGCATTTGGCATTTTCGAGCTCGTGAGAGAGACACAACTTTTGATCAAGATCGAATCACTAGGTCAGGGTTGCTAAGTGATTTCGATTCAATGATCAGTTCTAGAGATGAATATGATGTAATGCTTGGTTAGGAATACACAGTACATTTGAGAGAGAAGCAACGATGTATGATAGAAGCGAAGCCTTGATCATACGGAGGGTGACCTTCGGTTCACGAAGAGTCCGCAACGAAGTGACGCGGTGCCTTCTAGGTCGGTTGAAGATAGTTGGAAAGCAGGGTTTCGAGACGGGGGAGGCCAACTGATTCCAGTTCAACGATCATTTGCAAAGGAGAGAGTGACGTAGTTCTTCGAAACGCCTGTGAGGCTTTCTGCTGTAAACGGCGTAGGCATCACGTAGAGGTAGAGAGGGGCTTCACCAACACTGTATCGAATCAGCCAGGGACTAGAATACTGAGGTATATCTTACATTTCTTCTGTTTCCGAGATTTTCTTTGAAGGGAGAGCCGGATATTGGCGCCCTAGTTGTAATCAAGATTCTGCTGCTTAATAATGCAAAACCCTCAGATCTGCTGCACCGGTTTTCCTAAGTTGGGTTTTTCCGAGGACTTAGTCCAAAAATAACTGTGTCAAAAGTGGATGTTTTTCATTGTATTTTGTTCAATTTGTTTCAACACTTAGATTTATTCCATAGCATTATTTGTGTAGACTACTTCAGTAATTACTTCGATATTTCACTCTAATGAAATAATTATGAAAAATAATAGGAGAAGTAATTCACATTTGTTGCAGTAGGAATCCAGATTTAGGATTTTTCACAAAGATTAGAAGCTGCTTGATTCGTGTCACTTAAGTCATTCTCATCACATGTTTAATTTAATTCACTTTAATCTTTTAATTTTCTTTAGTTAGACTTAGGGTCCTTAATTAAAAAGATTAATTATTTGAATAACTCTTAAACCTGATGGAATTTCCCCAAACAATTTTTGGGTCTTGGAGATCTCATGTACTCCAGCTCCTCCACAAAATTGCGGAGTTAAAGCACATCCGATGCTACCCCAAAATCTCAACACCCCCTCTTAGCGAGGAGTGTGCACTAGGAATACATCCTCACCGATGTACTGCCTTGATCTCTGGCATTGGTCCCTGCGCTGATGTTGGGCCTACTGTCCTCCATCTCTGCACTGTTGTTGCTTTCTGTACTGCTGTCCATGACACCATCTCTGTCACTGCCTCATCCGTACTACAGCTCCCTCTCAAATTGCTGCATCGTGCTACCAACTGCTGCACTACAACTCATTTGCTGAGAAGTAAGCAAGTGAAGGACTCCTGCCCAAACACTGACAGATAAGACAGTCGGGCTACATCTCATCACTGAAACTCCTTAGGCTGCTGCTATGCGCTGTCCTCCTGAAGCCACTGTGCTGCTACAACACTGCACTGCATAAGAACTGCATCCTCTGCGCTGCTGAAGTCCCATCATCCCCTCTGTGCTGCTGCTTCTACGCTGTCGCTGCCTCTGCACTGCGCTGCTTCCTCTACAACGTCCTAGCTCTACCCTCTGCTTCACCGTGATCCTTTGCACCCACTGCTCCAGTCATCCCTACTACTGTCTTAAGGCTCTCGTAGCACGTATGTGATCCAAGAGTTGGGCTACTTAAGGATCCTGCCTCCACTCTGTAGCTGCTCTATAGATCAATATCGCCCCACCTCTTCTCTCTAGGTACATGAGCGCTCATGGCCATGTCATTGTCGGAGCCATCGTCTTCTTGAGCTGCCGCAACCTTGGAACTAGAAGCTTCCTTGTCCTTCTTCATTAGAGGACAATTGGTGGCGAAGTGTCCAAGTTCACTACAGCTAAAACATTTGATCTTTGATAGATCCTGCTTATTTTTCCCTTGTCGCTTCTTAGATGCCAAGGCTGCATCTTCCTCTTCCTCCTTCTTCACTTTGCTTGATCCGGTGCTGGCTTGTCCCTTGGTCATTTGGTGGATTTTCTCTTGTTGGAGGATAGCCCACATGTCGTCCCAGTTTGGAAGATCCTGTCTACCCAAGATGCTTTGGACAAACATTTCCCAATCCATGACATCATCATCCACTTTAACCCCCATGGCAATCAGCTAATCTCGGGTCGCCTGCAACCTGAAGAGGAAAGGGTCGATTTCCTCTCCCTTAGTCATCATAAACAACCTCATCTGGTTCTCCAGAAGCATCTTCTTCTGGACGGATTTCCCTTGATACAGTGTGGTTAATGCTTTCCACATAGCATTAACCATCTTCTTCTCGGCTATGTGTGGGACCACATGATCCTTGGCCTCGTCCATAATGAAGCGCTTGGCATGTGCCTCTGATTCATTATGCTTCCCGAGAAGAGCAACATCGTTTGATGTAGCCAAGACGCTCTCTACATGCTCCCGTAAATCGTATGCCTCCAGGACTGTCAGGATTTTGGCCTTCCAGATAGCGAAGTTGGACAAGCCGTCCAACCTATCCTGATCATGCAGTTCGTATGGTGCCATCTGCTCAGAAATAATTTGTCGAAGCAGATACTCCTCTCCCTGCTTCTGTTGCTACCCTCAACAGAAACTCAGATCTAGGGTCCTTGGTGAGAAAGGCACCCTCTACTCTCTCTGAAAACTGATTTCTCCCTTGGAAATCTGCCAAATCTTCTGAATCAAACCTCTTCAATCACCCTCCTAATCGATCCTCAGATTTCTTTGGCAAAAATCTGTTGAGTGACCGTTCTCCTCCTGCTCTTTGTCAACTTAGCTAGGCACGATTCTGAACCGACAAAATCTCCACCACACTAGCAATTGCAAAAGATCTGAAGCTCTGCTTCCGGACTACGACAACTCTGCACAACAACTCAAAACTGGACTGCGTCCCTCTGGCTAGCCTCTGCGTGAGAAGACTGGCTCAATGCAGCCTCTGCGCAGCGTAGGCTGCTCCTACGTCACTCTGGAAGGCTCTACGCTGCCTCTGTGTCACCCAGCTGGGATTGCGTCAACCCTTGCATGGCCTCTGCTGGGACTGCGTCCTCCTGGTGCTGTGCTACCCTCTTTGTATCTCTGCTGCTTCAGCTGCTACTCTGCAGCAAAAGTTTTTTTAGTCGATTTGGTGGAGATTCAACTTGATCTGCAATCGCTCTGATACCATGTGAAAATTTCTTAATCTGAGAAACCCTACTGCTAACCATTGATTTACTTCTCCTTCTTGATTATTTACACAAGTTATTAATCTGAAAATTTAGAAAAACAACGAAGTAAACACAAATAGCAGCCTACACATACAGATCATTTACTAAATAACGCTCATATGACAAAGTGACAGATTTTTTGGACAAATGTCCTCGGAAACACCCAATGTGGGAAAACCAGTGCAGCTAGCTTTGGAGTGTTTTATTATTAAGAAGATTATGAATACAAAAATTTCTGGGCACCAAACATGGTTGGCCCTACAATGAAAATCACGACAACAATACCTCTTTCACTCAGAGACAAAAAATATGGCTGATTTACACCCTCAAACGGGATTTACAGAACTCGGCCCTTTCTGGCCCACCAGAAACTCCAGCGCTGCTCCTCAGCCCTCTATGTCAGCCTCTGCACTGCTCTGGAAGGGCCTGCGTAACCCACTTTGGGTTTACGCTGCCTCTGCACTACCTTGACTGGGCCTGCGTCAGCCTTGCGTGGCTCTTGCTGCCTCTACGCTGCCCGTGTCTGGGCTCTGGCTGGACTACGTAGCACTAGCTGCCCTCTGTACTGCTGGGTATGCTGTCTCTCTGCCGCTGTTGTACTCTTGGCCTTGGATTAGATCATCCCTCACCAATATTGACACTCACCACACTACAAGCGGACTCTGAAATTCTTAGCAAACCACCCCCTAGAATTTCGACTTAGCTTCAGTGCTCTACCAATGTGTGTGTTCTCCAACTGACCTCGGGCCCTTCTCTTATACTTTTCTCGTTGGAAAACCAATGGCCGTGATCTATTCTCTAATCAATGGCTAAGATTAGAAGCTGCTTGATTTGCGTCACTTAAGTCATTCTCATCACACGTTTAATTTAATTCACTTTAATCTTTTAATTTTCCTAAGTTAGACTTAGGGTCCTTAATTAAAAAGATTAATTATTTGAATAACTCTTAAACCTGATGGAATTTCCCCAAATGCTTTCTTGGTCTTGGAGATCTCATGTACTCCAGCTCCTCCACAAAATTTCAGAGCTAGAGCACATCCGATGCTACCCCAAAATCTCAATAGTTATTTTCTGAATAATTCAGAAAAACATCAAAGTAAATACATTGCAGCCTACACAATTATACAGATCAAGTGCCGAAAATAAGTAAAGCACAGAGATAGAGGACATAGATTTTTTAAACAAATGTCCCCGGAAAAATCCAATGCGGGAAAACCAGTGCTGCAGTTCGGAGGGTTTATATTATTAAGTAGCAGTATTCTGAGTACATCTAGGGTGCCGTAATCCGGATCACCCAATGGAGAAAACCTCGGCAATCAAAGATAAATTGTAAGTTTTACCTCATAGCAGGTCCCGGCTGACCTGTATCAGAGACTGGTGAAACCCCAGCTGCCTCTGTGTAGTCTCTACGCTGCCACTGCGTAAGCCTGATCATATTAGAACCTAAAGGCATACTCACCACCAAAGAGAAAGTACTATGACCCAAGACTATTAAAGAATACCTTATCAAATGGAAGAGACTACCAGAAGAAGACTCATCATGGGAGACAAAATGTTTTCGCCAACAACACCCAACATTGCCTATCCTTTGCATTTTAAAGGATAAGCAATGTTATGAATAAAATATTCATAATTACATATATTAATTAAATAAACAAATAATTATAAATTCATAAATATTAATAATTAATATATTAGTTAAATTAAATTTTCCCATTAATTATGAAAGGGCACATATGTCAAAAGACATGTTCTTTAGTCCTTGTGGTCAGTCAACACCTATAAAGGCGAACTGCCCAAGGACTTGTAATTCATCATCTAAATATTGAATAATAAAATATACATTGTTTATGCACATAAATGTGCCTGCCATTGGCAAATTCCAGTGAACAAAGTTTTCCTTCTATCATAGGTCTTCTCAGCCCTAGGCATTCCCCAAGGGGCATTCTTAGGCCTTGATTTGGTACTTTGATACCAATTGATGATGATGGAGACGGCTCTGCTCCATCCTGTACATCTACCGAGATATCTAGTGCTGAGTAGGGATTTCTAGGGTTAACTCATTCCTACTCAATTTCTTTCATTTTCACTTGTCTCTTTATCTTTTAGCTTTTAGGAGTAGCCTTGGCATATAGACATTTTGTATATGACTTGCTGTATTTTCTAGTCCAATTCACCTAAGCTTTCGGATGCCTGATCCATCGTAGCTCATCCACTGCACCATTGTCCACTAATGATTAAGCTGTCATGACGTTAAGATCCAGTATCTTTCTATTTGGATTTCTGATATAAGTTCCATCTCAAGTTCTCTCTTTCTTCAAAAATATTGCAATAGGTTGAATTGCCTAAAATTCCTTGTGACTTGTCTGAGATTGACTTGTTTGCTTGTCTCTTAAATAGCTTTCAAGTGAAAATCTTCCTCATGTAGCTTGTACAAATCTGGCTAGAGGTAGCATGTTTCCTTGTTATTCTCATATCACTTTCATGTTTCAAGTGCCTTTCTTACCACACCTCTTGAAGAAAAATGAAATCAAACTGTGAATTAAATCTCAAATTTTGGAGACATTCCATCCTACATCCTGTGCTCTTGTAGGTCTTGATTGTGTGGAGATTCAGAATTTAGGCAAGAAGTTGAATAGGAAAGCAAAGATATGTTGATATAATAAACTCTGGATATTGTATTAATCACAATGTTATATGCCAACCAACTTTTTAATTCTTTTACGTAATATCGTGGGTCTAATTATTGTTTTTATTTTATCATGAACTTTTTTGTTGGGATGACTTATTGGAAATTTGGCAGTCGGCTGAATTGAGTGGGACGACCTGGTACAATCTATCATCTATTCAAACTGGTCTGGTGGTGAGATTAATTGCTCTAATTGTGAATTGTTGTGAATTTTATGCATTGTTCAATCAAAAGATAGTTTCAAACTTTCAAGCATCTGGTTATTTCAGTAAAATTTTGTAAAATATTCCCTTCATTTAGTAAGTTGCTAGCTTACTAGTTTTTACAATTCTTTTGTTTGCTCCTGTCTTGGCACTCAACATTGTTTGATTACATGCAGGTTAGTGGTTCCCTTTATGGTGCTTTATGTGGTTCTCTACTAGCATTCAACGTGTCAGACTTTCTAGGTCTTTCTTTTCTCCATCTTAAGAAAGAGCATTCCATTATATTTTTTATATGCATATCAATATTACATGCATATACAAGGAATAAATGCTGTAGCATTGACATCTAGTGTAACCGCCTGGAGTTTGATAACATAAAATATTAATGTTATGAGTTCATTAACTGAAGGGAGACGGAGGGAGTTAATTGTCGCGGCAGTGCTATATTCATCAGGAGCTTTAATAACAGCTTTGGCACCTGGACTACCTGTGCTTATAGCTGGTCGGCTGTTATTTGGATTTGGTATAGGTTTGGTAAAGCACACCTTTTTCTCTTCTTACAAGGGTAATGCCCTGAAATGTTTTTACTGCAACAGATAGAGTGTTTCATCTGCTCAAAAGAGGACACAGAAAATCATATAAAAGTAACTTATGTTTGTAAATCAATTCTTCGGCCTTAGAAGAATCACCAATTGGATAACTTATAAATAGTCCTATATTTGCATAACTGTCAAATTTTTCCATATTGAGTATATAATGCTCATGATGGCTTGCTATTCAACTTATGGGAAACTATCATGTTTTTGTTTCTACAGTTTTAAAGCACATAATCTGGTTTGTGGGATATCCAATCACCTGAAAAGAGGAGACAGTATTGCTTCTAACTTTTTGCATTTAACAGGCTATGCATGCAGCTCCTTTATACATTTCTGAGACTTCTCCATCTCAGATTCGTGGAACACTTGTATCCTTGAAGGAACTTTTCATAGTTCTGGGAATCTTGGTAACTGCCACCATGGCGCTTATATTTTTATTTTGTTTATGTTAAGTATATCAAACCACTGTAGTGGAAATGCTGATCTTGAAATGATTTTTGTTATGCAGCTTGGTTACTTAATCGGTAATCTAGAAATCAATGTGATTGGTGGCTGGCGATACATGTATGGCTTGAGCACTCCAATTGCTGTAATCTTGGGTATTGGCATGTGGTGGTTGCCACCATCCCCTCGTTGGCTTCTTCTCCAGGCTGTTCGGGGTAAAGGCAACATGGAAGAACTGAAAGAGAGAGCGATTTTTGCATTAAGCAGATTAAGAAGTCGGCCTATGGGTGACACAGCTAGTGATGTACAAATAAAAGAAACTTTGAGATCGTTACAATCTTCATTTGAAGATCAAGATGAGGAAGCTAATTTCTGGCAGATTTTTCAAGGAAAGAATTTGAAGGCTTTCATAATTGGAGGAGGTTTGGTGTTTTTTCAGCAGGTATTAGTGTTACAATCATTTTCCTTTCTTATTGTGAGTCTGTAACTCTGTAACTATTGGCAGGTAGTTTTCTCATAAAGTGTCTCTGATGCTGACTGAATATTGAGACTTTCAATTGGAATATTTGACTTTAATATGTGAATATCTGACTAGTCTGTAAGTTATAACATTTTTTATCTTTCAGATAACGGGGCAACCAAGTGTACTGTACTATGCAGCTTCAATTCTTCAGGTAGAAGAGTTGTTAACTTTAACTTCATAGGGCTATGTAAGTCCTACAAGATGCTATGACAGCATTTAATTTGTTTGTGTGACTCTGATTTTGCAGAGTGCAGGATTTTCTGCAGCATCTGATGCTACTCGGGTTTCTGTTATTCTTGGTGTTTTCAAAGTACGTTCAACGGTTCAAGATGCCCATGCTCATTACTCTTTTCTTATCTACTGTCATTTTGCACAATAGTGATGTGAATCTCCCATATTTCTTTCTATATCTGGATATTTTGTTGTTTCTCTTTTCACAAGTTAATGATAATTTTTTGAAATTTAAATATTTGAGGACAAACAATGATTTAGTAAGCAGGCTGATGAGATTTGAGTCACAACAATGCAAATTTCCTCACATACAAGTAAACAGAATAGAGAAAGTGTGGAAGCATAAGAAGAGAAATATAACACGTTCACAGATTTTTGTAAGACTAAATCACATCAATTCCTCTCTGCACAGGGGAAATTGTTCCTTATTTTGGCAGAAGATGAGGAAACTGCTGTTCAAATGCTGGCTAGAACAGCCACTTGGCTTGAATTTGAGTGGGCAAAGTTCCTTTGTAGCCCAGTAAATAAGTGGTGATTAAAAACATACTTATAATATCCTTCAGAGTGAATTCAAAATTGGGAATTGATTATAATAACAGATGCCACATTTATAACTCATAGCAAGGTATCTTCAATCGCCAAGTAGAGCAGCATGCCCATGGATGATTCCTTAGAGGATTGTATTCAATTCGGTCTGTACAATATTTCAACACTTCTTAACATAGGGGCACTCCCAAATGATGTGCTTGGTTTTCTCTGTTCTTTCACAATGTGGGAACTTGTCATTCATTAAACCAGTGCTAGATTATGTAGATTTAGTAGGTAATCATTGATTGAAAACTAACCATACAAACACTCCAAGATTATAGGATAATTTATATGACAATATACTATAGCATCTGGTGCTCTGCTGAAATTTTTTGTCTGAACTACCCCATCTCTAGTTCAAGTTGGGATCAGAAGAGTTTGTCTGTGCATGGTAAAATAGAGTTTCCTGCTATTATACTCAAAAATAGATTTACCATATGTCCATTGCCAATCTCTCCAAGTAGAGCCATATCAGAATCCATTTAGTTTTGGCAAATTCTCCTCTATAACAAGTGACTGTGCTTCTCTGACAATAACTCTATCAGAGGTTAAATATCTCTGTGGTGTGCCAAGTCCCTCCATTCTATCCATGTCCTCGAATCATCATTCCATAGATCCTGCCAAATCAAGATAAAAAAGGGCATGAAATTCACTGCAGGAAAAGTCCACTGCATAGTAAATACTAAGGATTGATCACTGCAATTACGAAGAATGAGAGTTGAGTAAACCTGGTAAATATTTTATGTTCTAGATTGATCGCTGGAGAAGCATTTATCATCAATATCTGGATTTCTGCATAAAATGAGAATACTCCAAGATTCTATCCATTTCACACACACGAGGGTTCAGCTCAACCAATTGCTTCAAAGCAGAGCAACATGCAGCAGACATATTGCTAAACCACTTACCTCACTTAAGAGGGAGTGTTGATTTTTGTAGCATCGGAACGTGTTCCAAGTCTCAAAAATTGTGAGGAGGTTGGACATCACTATTCCAAAGAACCCAGAAACCGTTTGTGGAAATTCCGCTCGGTTCACGTTTTATTAAAATAATTAATTATTTTAATGGAGACCCTAGGTCTAAACTTACGGAAATTAAATAATTAATGGGTCTTAATAAGACAGAGTGAATCTTCTAGAGAACGCAGATCAAGTCAAGTTTTAATTTTAGCCATTGATTATACTTCTAATCTAGGCCGTTGATTCATCAATGAGAAGATTATAAAAGAAGGCTTGAGGGTCATTTGGAAAGAAAACTGGGTACACACTCACTAACCTAAAGGAGATCAATTCTGAAGGAATAGAATTTGATTTCAGAGGGAGAGTTGCAGGGCAGAGTTGCAGAGGCAGAAGGAGAAGAGGGAGTCAACAGTGACTGAGTTTGAGGATAGAGGGACGCAGAGGGCCACAAAAGGCAACACAGAGCTGCAATGCAATGTACCCACGCAGAGTGGCGCAGTCTAGCGCAGGGACTGCGCAGAGAAATACGTAGAGGGACGTAGAGGGAGATAGAGGATCTTCTGGGTGACAGAAAGTCTTCGGGAGGTTCCGAGAATTTTGTCTCAGGTGTTTTCTAAATATATCTGCTAGTGTATTCCTTGTAAAGAATTCATTTGCGAGAGAATAGTACATAAATCCTCATCTGCTGCACCGGTTTTCCCACATTGGGTTTTTCCGGGGACAATTTTCCAAAAATAAGTGTGTACATGTGATTGTTTCTTATGCTTATGTTTCTAATTGTTCCTTTCTTTGCACATGTAATCGTGAATGTTACAGTAGTATTTATTTCGAAATTTACTGATAGGATTCTGAAAATAACTTATCGGAGTAATAAGTAGGAGAAATAAATCTATCACTACAACAATATATTTTTGGATTGAAATTTTCACATACCTGTGATTGCTAAAATATGTTGCTTCACCCTAGTATAGGTGCCAACAAAGTAATGCCCACAAATATTGCAGACCCAATCACATGAGCCACCAATAACTTTTGGAGTTTTTTTAGGAAGTTTGGTTGCATAGATTAGAAGTGGTTTTAGAGGATTAAATGTCACCTTTGTAATTTTTTCCAGATCTCTTGGTGGGCCTTCATAATCTACAGGCCTATTTCCTTACCTCTTGTGACTGCTTCGAATTTCTTCTTGTGCATCTTCTGACTCACTAGCACTATAGGTGCTGTCACTGTTATTGGAATGACTTTGGCTCATAGTTCCAGCTCAAAATAAATATTAACTTGTAACTTCAAAATTGTAGGCTGCAATTGCAAATAAATTAAAATTTTCAATTTTGAAATAAAAAAAAATTAATTATTGAATTGATTTAGAAATTTTTAAAACAATATGATTCTATGAATAAATTAAAAAAATTAAAAAATGAATAACACAGTGTTACTGTTACTTCAACTCACAGCCTAACTTCCAGACTTAATTTTTTTTTTTTTACAGGCACAACACAGTTACTGTTACTGTGTTACAAATGCTTAAAAAAAATTACAGCACAACGTTGCAAGAAACTTAAAAAAATTATAATTAAAAAAAAAAAAATTAAAATTACAGGCAATGAGGAGGAAGTTCTGAACTTACCATTGGTCGACTGAGTGCACACTGCACTGTGCCCACGACTCAGCAATTGCCAAATTGCCAATGTTCTTGGAAGCCACGACTCAGCCACGTTCTTAGCCAGTGCACCGTCCATATCCACATCTCAGCCAGTCCACGTCCATGTCTCGTCGTCTCGAAAACCACAACTCAGTAATGGGAGGAGGTCCACATTCTCGACAGGCAGCTTGGGAGGAGGTCTCAGGCTCCGGTAGGCGGTGGCAGCGTGGGAGGAGGTCTCGGGCCTCGACGGACAACGTGGGAGGAGGTCTTGTCTCGCAGGATGGGAGGAGGTCTCACCGTCTCGGTAGGCAATGTGGGAGAAGCTCTCGTCGTCTCAGCAGGCAGCGTGGCGATTCCGGCAGCGTAAACTTGGTTGTTCAGAGTGTAGTCAGCTCGACTCAGTGCGACGGGAGGTAGTGTCTCGACAACAATCTAAATCAGTGCGATGACGGAGGCAGCATATAGTTTGACGACAAGAGGCAGCATACAGTTTGTAGGAGGTAGCAGGAGTGAAAGTAAAAAACAAATGTCAAAATGTAAATGAAATAAAGTCAAAAACCTAAAAAAAATCATAATTTTTCTTTTCATTATAAAATTTTCAATTTTTTTGGCTAGGAAACGCCCCCTCGAGACCCCTCACGACCCCCTTTAGCTGGGAAACGACCCCCTTTGGCGGATTCGACCCCGATTTTCAAGGAAATGCCCCCTCTCAAGTTTCGATGCGTCCCCTGTTTTTTGGGAGCGTGGGGAAACAACCCCCATTCGTCCCCAAGCCCCCAGAGCACAAGGGGGCGAGAAAATGTGACCCTTAGGTGGGGGGACGCGACCCCATGGTACACTAGTTTAAATTGACTCTTTCCCTTTACTAATTGGACTTGACCACTTGCTCACTAGATCTCCAATGCCCTTAACGTTTTTACTATTCTAGCACATGGCTTTGTCTAAACTGGCCATGATCTGAATTGGGTCTCTTGGAATATTCAAATCTTACTTGGTGTTGCCACATCATTTGTCACCTATACTGGTCCCATAATGCCTTAAGGAATCTTGGAAATCTAACACATGGGTATTTTTCCTCTTGTTCTGGTGATCATTTTGACAGAAAGCATGCATCATTATCCCTAACGTTACCCTTGTTTTTCCACCTAGAAACCTCTGACTTGTTGACCAAGTTTGACCAAGCTATAACTAGCCACTACGACCTCGGATGGGAAAAATTCAACGTTGGATGGACTCCTTTCATCAAACTGAACAATTTGAGACCAAGTTGACTTTTTGACTACCATGACCACTTCACATTAGGAATCATATATTGCCTCAGGAAATGTGAAATGTCGTGAATATGAGATTACCATGCATGAAAGCTATCTGAGAGAAACTGTAGCAAATCTAAGGCCACCTACAAAGTTTATAGATCATAACCATGTGGTAAGATATAAGTGCACCTTGATGCGAGCTAGACTAGCCCATAAACCAGTGATCACCCTTACAAAAGGAGGCTCCCATAAAACCATGAGTCCTCAAGTAAGCTCACCTAAAGCCCTTCAATCCTATACAAGCCGAAAGAAACTTGAAGTGAAGTACAGGGGACCAACCATGGCCAGACCAAGATGGCAAGATACAAACAATGAGAACAAGACTCAAGCTTGGGATACCTAATAAAAAACTACACATGTTTGTTACAATGCTTTGACTTGTGACCTTGGGTTTACAATGGTGGTGATAAATGTTGCAATGTTTTTGTATGTGCACTTGCCGACATGTGGGGTAACAAGTACATGTCAGACACATGATTGGCATGTGTTCTAAACTTCTATGAACAAGTCACATGCCAAACACACGTCCTCACGTATTCATGTCCAACACATTAAATATGTGACACTTGAGCCATTTGGATGTGTCTAGTTACATAGGAAGCTAGATGTTGGATCTTTGACACATCTTATATCCTCTTCATGGAAATGTCCCACTCTTATGGGACCATTTTGGTTGGAGACTTGTACATGTGGCTTGAACACTTTGTTATTTTATGTATTGTTTTTTAGTAGTTGGAGGATTTTGTTTCTTTTCTCCTCCATAGGCTAGATCTAGGGTTTTCACCTTGGATATTGTTATTTTACTATAGATGAGGGTGGAGCTCAAACCTATATAAGGATTTATTGTAGATGAAGATGTGCTAATATATTGTAAGTTATCTTCTTCCATCTTGTACTTGTTGATGAATTAGGGTTTTGTTGATGTTTTATGGCTCTGAAATCTCCTTGCTCAATATTTTAATCAAGCTTCTCTTGAGAAACCTAGGTTTAGCTTCCTCCCTGACACTAGGGTTAAAGGTGTCAGGAACACAAGTTTGTCTTCCTCGTTCTCTTTGAATCTACTTCCATCTTTATTCTTCCCTAGATATTTACTCGTAAAATCCATTAGCCTTTGATTGACGAAGGCACGAGTCTTATTTCTTGTGCCAATCCCTTAATAAGTAAAACCCTAAATACTTTAATTTTATGTTTTCTATGGTAAATTAGGGTTAGGTTACAACAAAATTATCATTTTTCAGCAATTTTCCTTGGACCTTATTATAATAGGGTTAGGACTTGTATGCATTCATTTGGAAAAGTGAAAATATCATTTATTTGCATTTTTCAGCCATAAATTAGGTATGACGTCTAGGGTTTTCCTTCTTGTTTTGTGTTTTCCACTGAGAAGTGTTGTAATTTGTTCTCTTGTTTATTAGCCCTATTTTTTAACTTGTTATCCATAGATTTTGGGGCTATTTTATTTTGCTGTTATAAAATTTTGCAAGCTGTAAATTGTTGGTTGAAACCCTAGTTTATAATAACACTGTAATTTATTGATTGCATGTGTTTGGGAATCTATTTTAGTCGCTATTGGTCAAACTAAGCCCTCTAGTTTTAGCCACAGGGACCTTTGTGTTAATTTTTGGCAACTAGAGTCAAATTCCACATTGGACAACTTAGATGGTTAGGATTATAATTTCATTAGATTCCTCTTTTCGAGAGGACCAAAATCGACCTATAGATCCCCCAATCGGTTAAGCAGAAGTTAAGTTATGAATTATTTTATTATTTTATGGGTCAGCCTAAATTCATGTGGATTCGGTCAAAACCCCAAGTGGTCCATCACAAAGTTATAAATAGAAGCGACCCCAAGTTCATTTACACACATTCGCTTATGAGATCATCTTCATGCTATTTTGGTATTGGTTCGTATTTTCTGTTTTTGGCTCGCACAAGTACGTCAGGAGAAGCTGGCGCAAAGGATCAGGATCACAGGCAGGGTCTTGCATCTGATCTAGGTGTTCTGGGCCGTAACCGCAGGCAAGTGGCGGTTGAGTTGAGCCAAAACCGCGGGCAAGGTTTGTCAAGGTCGTGGTTGAGCTTGTAAAGTCGCGGGCATACTGTCTTCAAGGCACAACTACAGTTCTGGGTTGATCAAACCCTCAGTCGCAAGCACAAAACGTTTAGGTCGCGATTAAGGGTGCTTCAGCCGCGGGCTAAGAGTGTTAAGGTCTCGATTAAGATATTTCATAGGCAGATTTGGATTGGATCTCATTAAGTTGATTGTGCAGTGCCTTCATCCTTTTGTCATGCAGTCAAAGTCGCATCAGAACAGTTTTCGACAACATCCTGGATTCAGATCTAGGACTTGGTAGTGAAGATCACTTGGTTTTGGTGATTCATCGGATACGTGCTTTTGATATTGTAGATCTGTAGATCTATAGATCTGATTTGTTTGTTTCCGTTGCATATATGTGTTGGGATCATTGTAGTCTCTGCTGAAATTTTTTATGACGATCAATTGAAGAAGAAGTTTTGAAAGGATTTCCCCCACAGTGGGGTTTTTTCCCTGGTCTTGGACCAATCTGTTGTCTCTTATGGTTGTGCTGTTGTCTTCTTTGTCATTGCATGCATTGTTCTATCTTCAGTTATAGTTTATGGTTATTTACACTGCTTATATATATATACACTGTTTATGAAAAATAAATTGGGCTTTCAACATAGAACAATATTGAAAAATTAACATGGTATTACCGCTAAGGTGAAGGACGAACCCAAGAGAAGACAAGTAGTGAAGCCCTCATTATCAAAAAGAAGATCTACAAGCCAATGTCAAGATGTCTTCTTCTACCTTCAAAGAGCACGAGAAACTGGGTGATGCATCTAATTTTGCTACATGGAAAGTCAGATTGGAGATCGTTGCTGACAACAACGATGTGTTGGAATACATTTAAGGAAGGATGCTCGAGCCTTCAGAAGATGCCTCTGCCGCCGTCAAGAACAAATATTAAGAAAGGTGAGTTCAAAGAAAAACAAATCATAGTTGATGGTTTACAAGATCATTTACTTGCATGTGTTGGGAATTTAAGAAAGTCTAAAGACATGTATGACAAGATATTCGGTATGTATGAAGTGGACAATCTAAATGAGATCATCGCCTTGAAAGATCAACTCAAGGAAGTGAAGATGAACAAAGGTGAAACTGTTCAGTCTTACATTATGAGGATCTCTCGTCTTAGAGATCAACTGTAGAGGGTTGGAGAGAATGTCGCTGACATAGAGTTGGTTGTCGTGACTCTTAGAGGTCTTCCTTCTATTTGGGAAAAAATCATCATTACTATCAGTATCAGCAACGTTCTTTCGTCATTTGATGAGATAGTTGGAAAGCTTACTCAAGAAGAGTTGAGAATGATAGCAAGAGGGAGATTTCAAAAGCATGAAGAAGGACAGCCTGCTGCGTATGTCGCCCATAATAAAAGGAAAATGTCAAAAGGAGGCCCTTCAAGAAGACCTCTTCCTCAAAGCTCAGAAGAAAAGAATGACAGGTCTCTAGCCCATATTGAATGCTACAAGTGCCACAAGAAAGGTCACTTTGCACGTGATTGTCCCAATAAGAGAAAGAGGCCATGATACAACAGTCAAAGGTACAATCTCGACAGAAAATATGAAAGGAGAAGAGATTCTTCAAGCGACCGTGAAGAAGAACATCATTCTCATAAGAAGTCAAGGGCTCCCAGGTATGAAAGCAATGATGTGAGTAAAAATGAATATTTTCTCATTTATGCACTTACTAGTTCCTCTCCACCGGATTTGTTGGATGGTTGGTTGACAACGGGGCCACTCATCACTTCTCTGGATACAAAGAATTCCTCTCTAATCTGGAAGAGAGGAAGACCAAGCTAAAAATAATTCATGGAGATAACTCCACTCATCCCGTAAAAGGATTTGGATCTGTCAAGTCTCAGTTGAACTCCAGGAAATCAATGTTGTTGTATGATGTTATGTATGTTCCAACTCTAATGAAGAATTTGATTTCTATATCTGCATTAGAAGATAAAGGGATGAGGTTTGCCTTCATCAATAGAAAGGTCTTAACTTGGCTTGTTGATTCACATATGAAAGATGCATTCACATTAGGTCTTAGATCTGAGGGACACTACAAAGTCACAGGAAGGCCAATTTTAGCATTAGTTAACAACACCAATCATCTCAGTGAATTATGGCACCGCAAGCTAGCTCATCTACACTATGATGCTCTTTCGAAATTGAAGAGACTGATATTAGGTATTCCCTATGTTCAAGCTCAGCATGATGGAGTTTGTCAAGGTTGTGCAAGTGGAAAGAAAACAAGGAGAACATTCCCCTCCTGTAAGAACAAAACAAATGACATCCTCCAACTCATTCATTCAGATATATGTGGTTCGATGCTTGTACAATCGGTTGGTGGTCATATCTATTACATCACCTTCATTGATGATTTCTCAAGAAAGACATGGTTGTACTTCCTCAAGCACAAGGATGAAGCCTTCGAAAGATTCCAGGAATTCAAAACTTTGGTTGAAAATCAATCAGGGAAAAGAATCAAAGTTTTCAGGTCTGACAACGGAGGAGAATTCATGTCAAAAGAATTCATAACATTCTGCAAGAAAGAAGGGATCAAGAAGGAAACCATTGTGCATTATACACCTGAACATAATGGCTTAGCTAAAAGGAAGAACCGGTCAATGATGGAAGTTGCTCGTGCCATGCTTCATCATCAGAAGGTACCAAAGTTTCTGTGGGCTGTGTTGTCGCACAGATTGTCCAGGCATCGTGACAACGACTCAGATCGGGGGCTGTCACCCTGATCCTCAATCTCTCGTTCTAAGTTGTCTCCTTGCAAGCTAAGGGAGGTAGACCCTATTAGAAATGAAGAGGAAGAATCTAGGAGACACAGCTAAAACACCAAATACTTGATAAAATTAACGAGATTTCCAAGATCAATTACATTAAAACCAATGCCTTATGGATTTAAGAGATCCTGTTATGCAATTAAAGTGAAGTATCGGATGTATAACTGTTGCTAAATGCCCACAATGATATTCAATAAAAAGTGTCACGATCATTAAGACACTGAAGCAAAGCTATCATGAAACGATCATTAAGTGTAAATGCCAGATGCTTGAAATATTTCCAAATTTATGATGTTTCGATTATAACGCAGTTCAAAAATAAAGATGCTCCACAGTCAAATTTCAAATAGAAAATTTAGACTCATTTGACTATAGGACTTAGAAATTTTTTAGAATTTTGAGATTTTATATCAATTTTATATTTTATATTTTTTAGATCCTAAAACCAATTTAAAAAAAAGTTCTAAATCTAAATAAAAATTCTAATCTTAAAAAAAAATAGAATCTAAATCAAAACACAACTAGAATTAAAATAAATGAAACTTAAAAATTAAAATCTAAAAGCTAAAACTAAACAAAACAAATTTAAAATCTAAACTAAAATTAAATTAAAACTAAATTAAATCTAAAAATTAAAACAATAATTTAATTGAATCTAGAACTAACTTAAAACCTAAACTAAGCCTAACATCCAAATCGAATTAAAAGAAAACTTAAAGCTAAACTAAGCCTAACATTAATGCTAACCCTTTACAATTTAAAAAAAATTTAAATCTAAAAAAAAAAAAAACTACATCTAAACTAAAGCTGTTTCAAAACTTTGAATCTGCACAAAATATTTAAACACACAGATTCGAGGCTTCGTGTATGTCTTTTCATTTGCGTGCATTTCTCTTGTCGTGTTGTAGGTTGATGAAGAGCACACAGAGCGAACGACGGCGTGAGGGAAAAGTGCAGTTTGCGGAGAAGGCAGTGAAGAATGGAGCGGATGGAGGTCGGAAGCGTGAAGGAAGCTCGGATGGCGGGAGAGAAAGGAGATGACAACAGGAGAATGGGTTTGCGGCAAGACAAAGAGATGGACGACGTAAGGATTGGGCTCGATGGAAAAATTGCGTGGGCAACTGAATGAATTTGAAAGCAGCGTGGAGAAATGGAAGGCAGGATGGCTAGGAGAAAGAGATCAGTGATCAAAGTCTTAATGCAGGTCGAGGGTTTGATGGACAGAGGATATGCAGTCGATGACAGAAAGGAGAAATGTTGGGCAATGAAGAGGAGATCGGATAGCAAATGATAGAAAACGTTGACAACAGAGAGAATGAAGGAAAGACGATGGAGAAAGGAGACGCCAGTACAAATAAATTCGCCCAGCAAACTTTAGAATTCTTCCGATAAGCTCAGATTTCAGAGTGCAGACCCTATCTTGAGGCCAGATTCTGCTCAAATCTAAAGAAATTTTGGAGAAAACCTCCTGCAATTCTACAAAAACCCAAACAGAAACAAAACCAAAACTATACACAGAAAAATAATAAACCCTTACAACTTGGAAAATATTTACAAATTTAATATACAATTTAGAAAGCTCTCACAGCCAAATTTAAATCGATTTCAGCACAATTTGGAAAATGAATTTTTTTTGAAAGAGAGGCCCAAGCCCTAGGAGATCCTCCAAAACCACTAATTTCATAAGATAGAGTTGGAATTTAACAAATAATGAGCTTTTCAGATTTATGTCATTTGAGAGTCGACTGGTCCAACCGAAGACATCCCCAGACGCACAAAATCTTAAAAAAGTATTTCTCTGCACACTTAGATCTGAACTTTAGATCGATAGAGAATTAAGAAAATAACATGAGATTCCTCAAAAAAATTAAAATGGCATTTTATGAATCCAGAAAACTGCACAAAATCCCTGTATGCAGATTAATCCATGAAGGCCATCAACCATAAAAATTCAAACAAAGTAGCAGAGTTTAGAAATGAATCACCACATAGATCCGAGAAGGAACATCAAAATTTGTAACCCCAAAGTTTTTATGCTTTATTACTCCAAAATTTACAAGAGCCTCCAAGAACAAGTGCACGATCCTCAGATCGAATGACCCAAGACTGACAAGGACCTTTAAATTTATATGACAAAATCTCCAATGGCTAGTTTGGATGATCCTTGTCAAAATAATCTCAACCGTCCAAAAGATTTAATCATCTTTTAATCAGGAGCGTTGAAATTAAAATTTTGAGGAAAAAAGGAATTTATCATTTAATTCAATTTTAATTAACTCAAAAATATTATTTTTGAGTTAATTACCCCAAAATTTTGAGTTTGACTTAACCACCAAGGCCCAAAGGTCCAAAATTTCTTAAAATTCTCAATATTCCCTTGGCTTGGGGCTTTCAAAATCATTTTCCAAGGACCCATAAATTTTTCCTTTAAAGATTTAATCCTAACTTAGGACCCTAAATTAATTAAATTTCTGGTTTAAGATTTTTTAAATTAATTGACCAGAAAATTTAATTAATTGACCGAGAGGGGATTTTAATTATTTTTCCAACCCTCTTTACATGAGATAATACATTTACATACATGAAGGGGGAATACCCATTTGTATAGACCCTCAAATAAATACCCAATTTTGCGACTCAAAACATGATCTAGTAGACCAAGTAGTTCAAACTATTTTTACAAGGACTTGATAGAAAACACTAGGACTCACTTAGCATGCTGATGAAAAAATCCACCCTAGCTTTGGGGTGAGGCTGGAGGGAAAAACTCTTTCGATCACTTATGTGAATCAGTGAGACAAAAAACCTCCTAGGATAGAGATCATCAACAACATACTAGGCTTACCTAGGTTGTTACATACATTGACGGTCATACTTAGATCATTTACATCATAACATGTAGAATGGGTTTACATCATTTATAAAACAGTCGACTGATGATGGAATCTGAATGGCGCGACCACATCGAACATGACGAATCCCATTTGAAAAAATGGGGGTGTACTGCTATGGGGTAGTTGACAAAGTGTGGTCAACAGGCTGAAGCCACACATGCTGTCGTGTATGTTCAAAACTGGTTGCCTCATCAAGCATTGAGAAACAAGACTCCAAAAGAAATGTTTACAGGTAACAAACCCGACATCAGTCATCTTCGCATATTTGGATGTTCAGTATTCTCTCATGTGCCAAAAGACAAAAGAAATAACCTGAAAGCTACAGGTAAAAAGGGTATGTTTATGGGTTACTGTGAAAACTCTAAGACTTACAGAATATAAATTCCTGGTCAAAGGAAGTTTGAAATTAGCATGGATGTAACCTTTGATGAAAACGCTGCACTTTGTAAAGCAAGAGATCTTCCTCCGCCTCCCAAGGAAGATGATGATGAAAAGGACATTCTAGATGGTACTTCTATGCCAAAGTCAAATAATATTGATACTCCCATGGAGCTTATGGATCCTCTAGACCCACCTCCCAGTGATCGTCCTACAAGGAAAAGACCGCTTTGGCTTCGTGACACTCTACAGGACAGTGAAAGAAGTATTCCCATTCGTTGATCATTCAAAGAAAGGAAGGAACCTTGCAGGTATCAGGGATATGTAGCTTCTATGAGCATCGTGATTCAAACCATCCTCATTTGAAGAAGCTGCCAAAGAACATGTTTGGAAGGATGCTTTGGCCGAGGAATACGAATATATTGCGAAAAATGATGTATGGGATGTTGTGCCGACACTGCATGGGAAGTCTGTTGTGACTTCGAAATGGTTATTTAAGTTCAAGCATGGAATCGATGCCAGCATTGAGAAATACAAAGCGAGGTTCGTAGCTCTAGGTTTCTCTCAGAAAGAGGGAGAAGATTACGATGACATATTTTCTCCTGTGGCTCGATACACAACTATCCGTTCGATAGTTTCCCTTGCTGCCCTTCATGAGATTGATGTAAAGACTGCTTTCCTCCATGGTATGTTATAGGAAGAAGTGTATGTGGAACAACCACAGGGATATGAAGTGGAAGATTGCAGAACGCATGTTTGTAGGTTGAAGAAAGCATTGTATGGACTGAAGCAAGCTCCTTGAGCTTGGTATGCTTGCATTGATAGCTATCTAATGAAACTGGATTTCACAAGAAGCAATGCTAATCCCAACCTCTATTTTAAGGTTGCCCAAGGTTTGCCACTAATTTTGGTTCCATATGTTGATGATCTATTCTTAACCGGAAGTGAACCGCTGATGATCGAATGCAAGAGGAAGCTAGCCTCTGAATTCGAGATGAAATACCTCAGTCTCATGCACTATTTTTTGGGCCTTGAGGTGTGGCAAAGACCTAGGGAGATATTTCTCTCACAGGGAAAGTATGTAGTGAAGTTACTAGAAAGGTTTGGTATGATCGAGTGCAAATCGATGACTACTCCGTTGGAGATGAACTTCAAGAAGCTATGTGCAAAAGCAACCAGGCCTGATATGGAAAATCCATCTGAGCACAGAGAGCTAATTGGGGCTCTGATGTTCCTCGTGAACACTTGTCCAGATATATGTTATGCAGTTAACACATTGAGTCAGTTTATGACTGAGCCCCTTCATGTGCATTGGATTGCGGCCAAACATGTATTGAGATACGTACAGGGATTGATCATACTTGGTCTAAGATACTTTGTCGGAGATATCTAACTTCATGGATATTGTTAGCTCATCGTAATTTGTAAGATTGGAAAGAGAAAATGACAAAGGACAACATCAAACCACTTTGGAGTCTAGGACCTAGCCTTCTTGGACTTAGAGAGGGCTCTCTCTGTTCTTTATGATTTATGATTTAGCTCGATGATTATAATTGCTGATATTAGGCTAGTTATAGAGATTATGAAAACTTCTGGTTTTGATTAGTTGGGTGGTTGGACAGACAGAGCTGTGAAACTTAATCCATTGGGCTATGGAGTCATAAGAGGCTGAATTGTGCATCAACTTTTTCAAGGGGCATTCACAGGGCAAGCTAACTATGCAGATTAGATCTTACTGGCAGTGTGAATATGAGATGAAAGAAAGCAGTGAGTTCAGTAATAGCTAAAGAGCAGTTAAGAATTCTTTAACTATACTTCAGAGGAAAACATTAAGATAACAAAAACAAACAGAATTAAGGTGCTCTCTCTGCAAATCTTAATCTAAAACTTTTGTTTTGTAATCAGAGAAACTGATGCACAACATCAAAAGACAGAGGAAAACATTAACACAGAGGAAAGAACATCACCATCAACATAGCTCATGAATTCCGTGAATGGTCTCTTTATTATTGATGCCCAACTCAAAACAGTTATAGTGCTCCAATACAATGATCTTTCACAACACAAAGTCGAACAAGGTTCCACCCTTGATAATGAAAATTCGAGCAGTATTTAACTAAAACTTGAGTCGGTAGCCCTAATCTACTTGGGTCAAACTTCATTTATTACAAAACAACTGAAATTAAATAGGCATGGCCATGCAAGGCTTGAGCAAAAGATCTCTGACAACATATCGCCTGTAAAATTAATTTTAAGCAGTTCTTTATGGATCTAAAAGCTTTGATGGCTCTGACATTTGGCCCTGCTTTTCAAAAGATTGACGTTGGGTAATTAAGTCTGGTGCAGCGCTGGCTACTTTCATTTATTGATGTTGGTGCTGATGTGTTTTGCTGGCTTTTTCGCTTCTACCGGTATACCATGACAGTTTTGTATGAACGCCCTTTGCCCGGCTTGACCCCCTTTGCTTGCTACCGTGACGTTCAACCTCGCTTTACCTTTTGCCCCTTGTCGGGTCCTACCCGAGTCTTTTCGCTGTGCTTAGCCTATTTCTTCATAAATGGTGCAAAGACCTTATATGCTCGGTTGCGGAGGGGTGGCGGTTTGGCGACGTGGAAAGATGATGGAGGTCGGTGAAAAAAGCTTTTCGAAGGGGGGGCCTCAAGTGGTAAGCGGTAG
Source organism: Pinus albicaulis (assembly GCA_034641835.2). Lineage (NCBI taxonomy): Eukaryota > Viridiplantae > Streptophyta > Pinopsida > Pinales > Pinaceae > Pinus > Pinus albicaulis. The sequence continues at coordinate 1,382,173,315 of CM076581.1, forward strand.
TAGAGAAGGGGGTGTGAAATAGCGGAAGGGCGACACGTAGCGGGGAGGGTGGTAAGCGATACCACCCATTTTGGATCCCCCCTCGCCATGGTTAAAGTTCAAAAACTGCGGGGAGTGTGAAATGAAACAAGGATCGTCAAATGAGGAAGGGGTGAGTGTAGATGGAGGAAAGGTGGAGGGCGGTGAGGAGAAGGAAATGATGTGGCAGGTAAGGTGGGACCGGACTCGACCCTTTCTGCATGAAACATCGTAAACAACTCATTTACCCGAACCTGAAAATGTTTAGATTTCAGTGATGAAGCCGCATCGCATCCGCGCCGGTATTGCACTTCGCATCTCGCTGTCTTTACCTTTTCCTTAGCACTTATCCTTTATCCTTTGCGATTTGCGATTGTGGTTGGGTCCCACCTGGTATCGCACATCGCATACCGCTGTGTTTAACATTTGCCATTCGCACTTATCCTTTAAGTTTTGCGATTTGCGATTGCGATCGGGTCCCACCCAAGATCGCACATCGCACATTCACGGACTTTACCGTTTACCTCTGCGCCTATTGTTTATCTTTTGCGATTGCGATCGGGTCCCACCCAGCATTGCACATCGCACTTCACGAACTTTATCATTTACCTCCGTGCCTATCTTTTTTCTTTTGCGTTTTGCAATTGGGAGATGGATCCTACTGCAAGCTTCTCGAAGCGGACAAGTGAAATTTAGTTTAAGAAATGGTAAAATGTTGCCTTAACCATAATATGAAGGTTTTCAAAGCGTTTGAGGTGTATGCAAGGGCGATATGGGTCTCGCCAGTCCCGCACATCGCACTTCGACACTTTTATAACACTTACCTCTCGTGGTTATATTGTAAAACTTGCGATTATAATCTCCATCATTGATGCTCAGATCCAACGGTCCTTATTGCTCCTTTGTTGTGTTTTGCCGACTTTGCTTCTTTTGTCGTGCGCGTTCGTTTCTTTTAGTTTTTCGTAGAATACTTGACTTGTTTCGCAACTTGCCCCACGTTCACGACTTGACCCAACATGTATGGCTTGACCCTTTGCTGTTTTTCTGTCTTAACTGCTTCTCTACTGCCCTTTCTTCCTTTGATTATAATTTTCCTCCTCTTTGCCCCTTTGCTTTTGATAATGGTCTAATGCTACTCCTTTTTTGACTTACTAGCAACATTCTCACCTTCTACTGAACTGAAAGGCATAATAGATTCTTTTGAAGCTCTTGAGAGTCAAGATTTCCCCTTTTCCTGAAAATAAATGATGGCCATGGAATATTATTTTCAGTATGAAAATATAAGCAATAATCAGTCACCTAGTGACACTGTGAAACACAGGAGTCTAACAGTGGCTCCAGCTGGGGATGGCAGCTCCTTCAGGAGGTGTCAAGAACACCATAGTCTAGTGGCCTGATCCATTGGGCTAATCCCAAATCTACAACTTAGTTTGCTACAAAACCTCTGTGGCTAACAATATGAAATCAACACTCTCTGCAAACTGAAGTCTAGAATACACTTGTATTGAAAACTGGAAAGAAATATGAAACTAAAATTGAAAAGATGCTCAGAGTACTGAGCTTATTTGTACACCTACCTACCCTACTCTATTGAAATTGCTGCTGTTCTAAATGATACAATAATGCCAGTGCCGCTAGTCAAGTAGCAGCAGAAATAGATGGACAACTTGATTGCTTGTTAGGAAAATCAACAGTATAATTTGATTATGTGTCCTCATAACCAAAGTTATAATATGTAATGGCAACTGTTGATGTATTTGATCCTTATAGAGAATACATGTTTGAAATCTTGAGCTAAAAAGAACCTCCATATAATCTACTATAGGATCTGTTGTCGCACAGATTGTCCAGGCACCGTGACAACGGCTCAGATTGGGGGCTGTCACCTTTATCCCCAATCTCTCTATTTAAGCTGTCTCCTTGCAAGCTAAGGGAGGTAGACCCTATTATAAATGAGGATGAAGAATCTAGGAGACACAGCTAAAACATCAAATACTTGATAAAACGAACGAGATTCCACAGATCTAAATTAGATTTCACGTTTAAGACCAGTGCCTTATGGAGTCAAACAAAATCCCGTTATGCAATTATAAACGAGTAAGTGACGATTAACTGTTGCTTATTAAAACATGATTTGATCACAATGATATTTAATTGAAAAACACCACAACCATGCATTAAAATATCTTAAACCCACAGCAATATTATCACAAGATGAAAAATGCCAGATATCCGCAATATTTCCAGATTTATGATGCTTCAATTAATTTCGATCTAGAAAATGTTTCTATAGTCAAAACTTTAGATAAAAATTTCAAAGCTCATTTGACCACAGAAAATTTGAATTTTTTTTTTTATATTTTGTATTTTATAATTTTTTTAGAAAATTTTGGAATTTTTTATTATTTTATTATTTTTAAATCTTTTTCAAATTTACAAAAAAAAAAATTAAAAAAAAAATCTAAAGCTTAAATCTAAAGAAAAGTTAGAATTTAAATCCAAATCTAGAATCTAAAATTAAAAATCTAAATCTAAGTTACAACTTAAATCTAAATCCTAAAGTTAAATCTAAAATTAAAATAAAACCAAAATCTAAATTAAAACTAAAAATTTAAAGCTGAACTTAAACTAAATTAAAATTAGAACAAAACTAAATCTAAACTAAATCAAAATTAAAAAATGAAAGTCTACAATCTAAGCACTAAAACTAAATTGAAATAAATGCTAACCAATTTTAATATTTAAAATCTGAATAAATAAATCCTAAAACAAAACTAAAACGAAAGCAAACTAAGCCTAAAGTCCCCAAACCTACGCTAAATGAAAACAAACAATAAAAATCAAATCTACGTTTAACAATGAGCCTACACAAACAAATAAAATCGAAACTACAATCCTTAAAAATGAAATTGATCAAAATAAAAATGCAGGCGTAAAAAATTTAGCGCGATTTGTGTTTCTTTGTTTGTATTTGCAGGTCGAAGCTTAACGTTGGAGACGGCTTGGACGACGGACAGAGGGTTCGATGGAGTAGAAATGTATGCGGAAATGGACAAGCGTGGAAAAAGGAAAGGTGGAGCTGCAGAGAAGGGTTGACGTCAAAGACAGGGCCAGCGTGAGATCTGGCTCAAGGGGCAAACAGAAAGGGTGCAGATCGATGGGACAGAGGCTCGATGTCAAGGGAAATCGAGGATTCGAAGGGCGGATGGTTTGATAAAAATTTCAGTGCATTTTGAACGTTGTAATGAGGATTGTTTTGATGGACGGCAGAGCAGGGTATAGGGAAGTCGATGCAGCAAATGAAATGAGAAAAATGTAAGTTGGACGCTGGAGCAGAAAACGTTGAGACGTAGAAAGAGAATTGGACGGGTAGCAGGGACGGGTTAAAGAATGTGACGGTGGAGAGCTGAACTCTGCTGGACGGCTGGAGGATGGAGGGCAGCATACATTCGATAAGAAAGAAGAGCGATGGTTGGACGGGTGAGAGCAGATGGAGAGCTCGATGAAGGGTAGGCAACATATTTTGCAAAGGGAAAATAATTTTAAAGAACCCAGTGCACATAAATTCCACCATATAAATTAAAATTTTTTCATTTAAGCTCAGATTTCGTGCTCTATAAATCCAAAACAGTGTCCAGATTTGTCCACAGTAGGCGATTGAGGCCAGATCTGGCCTTTGGAGGCTAGATCTGTCTTAGATCTAAAAAAATTTCTGATTTGAGCCCTAAACCTGCAAGAAACCAGCTTGATCTGAAGATACACACCAAGAAACGATTAAACCTCTACAGTCCTAAAAAATTTACAAATTTACAACTAGTTTACAGATTTCAAACCCTCATGGTTAGATCTAAATCCGTTTTAACACAAATTTCAGAGATTTAAAGTTTTGGTGAGAGGCACAAGCCTTTGAAACCTTGCAAAATCACAAGTATCGTAAGATAGACCCGAAATTTAACAAATAAAGAGCTTATCAGATTTATGTTTATTGAGAGTCGGCTGGTTCAACCGAAGACTTCCCCAGACGCCCAATCTTAAAAAATTTCCCTGCACATTTAGATCTGAATCTTAGATTGATAGAGATTTAAGAAAACAACATGAGACCTTTGCAGAAAAATCAGAATGTTATTTTATAAACCCAGAAAACTGCACAAGATACCTGTATGCAGATTAATCCATGAAGGCCATCAACCATAAAATACAAGAAACAAAGTAGCAGAGTTTAGAGACAATTCACTGCATAGATCTGAGAAGGAACATCCAGATTTGTAACCCCAAAGTCTTTATGCTTTATTCCTCAAAAGTTTACAAGAGCTTCTAAAAGCAAGTGCACGATCCTGAGATCGGATGATCCAAGATTGACAAAGACCTCTAAACTTATAGCACAAAATCTCTAACGGCTAGTTTGGACGATCCTCGTCAAAATAATCTCAACCGTCCAAAAGATTTAATTATCTTTTAATCAGGAGCGTTGAAATTAAAATTTTGGGGAAAAAACGAATTTATCATTTAATTCAATTTTAATTAACTCAAAAATATTATTTTTGAGTTAATTACCCCAAAATTTTGACTTTGACTTGACCACCAAGGCCCAAGTGTTCAATATTTCTTAAAATTCTCAAAATTCCCTTGGCTTGGGGCTTTCAAAATCATTTTCCAAGGACCCACAAATTTTGCCTTTAAAGATTTAATCCTAACTTAGGACTCTAAATTAATTAAATTTCTGGTTTAATATTTTATTAATTAATTGACCAGAAAATTTAATTAATTGACCAAGAGGGGATTATAATTATTTTTCCAACCCTCTTTTACATGAGATAATACATTTACATACATAAAGGGGGAATACCCATTCGTATAGACCCTCAAATAAATACCCAGTTCTGCGACTCAAAATATGATCTAGTAGACCAAGTAGCTCAAACTACTTTTACAAGGACTCGATAGAAACACTAGGACTCACTTAGCATGTTGATGACAAAATCTACCCTAGCTTTGGGGTGAGGCTGGAGGGAAAAACTCTGCCGATCACTTTCGTGAATCAGTGAGACAAAAAACCTCCTAGGATAGAGATCATCAACAACATACTAGGCTTACCTAGGTTGTTACATACATGGACGGTCTTACTTAGATCATTTACATCATAACATGCGGAATGGGTTTACATCATTTGCAAAACTGTCGACTGATGACTGATGATGGAATCTGAATGGCGCAACCACGTCGAACATGAAGAATCCCATTTGAAAAATGGGGGGTGTACTGCTATGGGGTAGTTGACAAAGTGCGGTCCAGCCAGGGATCAATAAAAGCATGATGTAAAATATTTGCTTTTAGGCCTTCAATGACTAGTTGATCAGTTGTATCCCCGATATTAAACCTTGAAACCTCATCTTCATCTTGGTACTTGAAAGCACAATCATCCTCAATATGTAAGTCAAGAGGTAGTACAATTTCCTCTTGCTTAGGGGGAGGAATATTTTCCAAGAATTATTTAGGATCTCAGAGATTATATGACTAAATTTGAGAATTCAAAAGTTCAATACCAGTTTCGTATCGTTCAACAACTATCTCCAGAAAACATGTTCTAGCTTCAGGACTAAATTTGCTTGATTTCAAAATGAGAAAGACCGCCTCTAGGAAATCTTCATCAAGCTGAAATTCTGATAACCGACTCCTGAATGCATTTAAAACTTAACTAGATAGAAGGTCTGCCACAAACCTTGTCATCTTGTTCAGTAGGAACTTTGGTCAGTGTGTTGTGGAGTCATCGTGAATGCTCAAAAGCCGGGTTCTTTGAATCATGGAGTCGCCAGGTGAATAATTGTAAGCTTCTTGTGTCTGGTCACTGTCCACCATCAGTAATCAGATCTAAACTTTGATGTACTTTCTAAGGAAGATAAATTTCATCCCCAGTATGGTCACCATTATGTTAGCTCTCTGTAATTTGTAAGATTGGCAAGAACAAACGACAGAGGACAACATCAAACCACTTTGGAGTCCAGGACCTAGCCTTCCTCGACTCAGAGAGGGCTCTCTCTGTTCTTTATGATTTATGATTTAGCTTGATGATTATAATTGCTGATATTAGGCTAGTTATAGAGATTATGAAAACTGTTGGTTTTGATTGGTTGGGTGGTTGGACAGACAGAGCTGTGAAGCTTAATCCATTGGGCTATGGAGTCATAAGAGGCTAAATTGTGCATCAACTTTTTCAAGGGGCATTCACAGGGCAAACTAACTATGCAGACTGGATCTTACTGGCAGTGTGAATATGAGATGAAAGAAAGCAGTGAGTTCAGTAATAGCTAAAGAGCAGTTAAGAATTCTTTAACTATACTTTAGAGGAAAACATTAAGATAACAAAAACAGACAGAATTAAGGTGCTCTCTCTGCAAATCTTAATCTAAAACTTTTGTTTTGTAATCAGAGAAATTGATGCACAACATGAAAAGACAAAGGAAAACATTAACACAGAGGAAAGAACATCACCATTAACATAGCTCATGAATTCCGTGAACGGTCTCTTTATTATTGATGCCCAACTCAAAACAGTGACAGTGCTCTAATACAATGATCTTTCACAACACAGAGTCGAATAAGGTTCCACCCTTGATAGTGAAAATTCGAGCAGTATTTAACTAAAACTTGAGTCGGTAGCCCTAATCTACTTGGGTCAAACTTCATTTATTACAAAAGAACTAAAATTAAACAGGCATGGCCATGCAAGGCTTGAGCAAAAGATCTCTGACAACATATCGCCTGTAAAATTAATTTTTAGCAGTTCTTTATGGATCTAAAAGCTTTGATGGCTCTGACATTTGGCCCTGCTTTTCAGAAGATTGACGTTGGGTAATTAAGTCTGGTGTAGCGCTGGCTACTTTCATTTATTGATGTTGGTGCTGATGTGTTTTGCTGGCTTTTCCGCTTCTACCGGTATACCATGACAGTTTTGTATGAATGCCCTTTGCCCGACTCGACCCCCTTTGCTTGCTACCGTGACGCTCAACCTCACTCTGCCTTTTGCCCCTTGTCGGGTCCTACCCGAGTCTTTCTGCCGTGTTTAGCCTATTTCTTCATAAATGGCGCAAAGACCTTATATGCTCGGTCGTGGAGGGGTGGCGGTTTGGTGACGTGGACAGATGATGGAGGTTGGTGAAAAAAGCTTTTTGGAGGGGGGGCCTGAAGTGGTAAGCGGTAGTAGAGAAGGGCGTGCGAAATAGCAGAAGGGCGACACGTAGCGGGGAGGGTGGTAAGCGATACCACCCATTTCGGATCGCCCCTCCCCATGGTTAAAGTTTGAAAACTGCAGGGAGTGAGAAATGAAACAAGGATCGTCAAATGAGGAAGGGGTGAGTGTAGATGGAGGAAAGGTGGAGGGCAGTGAGGAGAAGGAAATGATGTGGCAGGTAAGGTGGGACCAGACTCGACCGTTTCTGCACGAAATATCGTAAACAACTCATTTACCCGGACCTGAAAATGTTTAGATTTCAGTGATGAAGCCGCATCGCATCCGCGCCTGTTTCGCACTTCGCATCTCACTGTCTTTACCTTTTCCTTAGCACTTATCCTTTATCCTTTGTGATTTGCGATTGTGGTTGGGTCCCACCTGATATCGCACATCGCATCCCGCCGTGTTTAACATTTTCCATTCGCACTTATCCTTTAAGTTTTGCGATTTGCGATTGCGATCGGATCCCACCCGAGATTGCACATTCACGGAATTTACCGTTTACCTCTATGCCTAACTTTTATCTTTTGTGATTTGCGATTGCGATCAGGTCCCACCCGACATCGCACATCGCACTTCGTGGACTTTACTGTTTACCTCCACGCCTATCTTTTATCTTTTGCGATTTGCGATTGGGAGATGGACGCCACTGCAAGCTTCTCGAAGCAGACAAGTGAAATTTAGTTTAAGAAATGGTAAAAAGCCGCCCGAACCATAATATGAGGTTTTCAAAGCGTTCGAGGTGTATGCGAGGGCAATATGGGTCCTGCCAGTCCCACACATCGCACTTCGGCACTTTTATAACACTTACCTCCCATGGTTATATTTTTAAACTTGTGATTATAATCGCTGCCGTTGATGCTCAGATCCAACGGTCCTCATTGCTCCTTTGTTGTGTTTTGCCGACTTTGCTTCTTTGGTCGTGCGCATTCATTTCTTTTATTTTTTCGTAGAATACTTGACTCGTTTCGTGACTTGCCCTGCATTTACGACTTGAGCCAGCGTGCACGACTTGATGCTTTGCTGTTTTTCTACCTTAACTGCTTCTCTGCTGCCCTTGCTTCCTTTGATTATAATTTTTCTCCTCTCTGCTCCTTTGCTTTGCTAATGGTCTAATGTTGCTCCTTTTTTGACGTACCAGCAACATTCTCGCCTTCTACTGAACTAAAAGGCATAATAGATTCTTTTGAAGCTCTTGACAGTCAGGATTTCCCTTTTCTTGAAAATAAATGATGGCCATGGAATCTTATTTTCAGTATGAAAATATAAGCAATAATCAGTCACCTAGTGATATTGTGAAATACAGTAGTCTAACAGATACACTGATGTTGGCTGGGCAGGGAATGTCACCGACAAAAAGAGTACATCTGGATGTTGTTTTAGTCTTGGTTCTGCCATGATATCTTGGATGAGTAGGAAGCAAAAATCGGTAGCTTTGAGCACCGCAGAAGCAGAAACATTGCTCCTAGAACAACTGGTTGTGAAGCTGTGTGGTTAACGAAGCTCTTTGGTGAGCTCTCTGGTCAAGTCTTAGATACAACAATGATATGCTGTGATAACAATAGCGGGATCCATTTGGCAGTTAATCTCGTGTTTCATGACAAGTCCAATCATATCGAGAATGGATATCACTTCATCTGTGACATAGTGTAGAGAGGAGTTGTTAGACTCCACCACATATCGACTGACGAACATATAGAAGATATTCTCACCAAGGAACTTCTGAAAAGAAAGTTCTTGGTCTTTAGAGAACAACTTGGACCGATGGACGTAGCCTCTTCGGATAAGGGGCAACACTGATCGAGGACACTGAGCAAGCTCTTCCTACCTCGCTTGAGCTCTCAGGGTGAGGAATTGAGATGAAGGGCTCCTGGGGTTGAGGGATCTCTGGACAATATGGCATTTGCCTATCTGTTACCCAGGGTTGAGATGCTGCTCCCTTATCTTCATAGGGTCGGATATGCTGCTCCCCTATCTGGTCTATGCAAAGTATAACCTAGTTGGCATCATATCGTCAAACAAGGCTTGATGGGAATAACGCTCCTCATTTGGCCAATGAGTTGAGAGTGTAATTGGGGTGTACAACCCAAGTCGATTATGATGTAGGTGTTCTACCGCTTGACTGATGAGAGTCATTGATGGGAAGATCGGTAGGCAACATGATTGGTTTGAGATTTGCTCCCCTTTCATGATTCCGGGTTGATACTGAGCTCCCCAATGAGGACCTAGGGTCAGAGATGTGCTCCCCTGTGTGTTGGATTATGCTGTTGCTAGGTACGGGTGGAAGCTATTGCTCCCCAATTCTTCTTCTTCTAGATTCAAGAAAGTTTCAGCAGATGGAGTAGAGCCGTGATGACACTTTGATGTAAAGATCTACAAGCAAAGTCAATTTTGGACAATTTTAGCAACTAGAGTCAAATTCCACATTGGACAACTTAGATAGTTAAGATTATAATTTCATTAGATTCCTCTTTTCGAGAGTACCAAAATCGACCTATAGATCGCCCCAATGGGTTAAGAAGAAGTTAAGTTATGAATTTTTTTTATTATTTTATGGGTCGGCCTAAACTCATGTGGATTTGGTCAAAGCCCCAAACGATCCCTCACAAAGTTATAAATAGAAGCAACCCCAAGTTCATTTACACACATTCACTCATGAGATCGTCTTCATTCTATTTTGGTGTTGGTTTGTATTTTTTGTTTTTGGCTCGCACAGGTACGTCAGGAGAAGCTCGCGCAAAGGATCGGGATCACAGGAAGGGTCTCGCATCCGATTTGGGTGTTCTGGGCCATAACTGCGAGCAGGCAGCAGTTGAGTTGAGCCAGAACCGCGAGCAAGGTTTGTCAAGGTCGCGATTGAGCTGGTAAAGTCGTAGGAAAACTGTCTTCAGGGCACGACTAGGGTTCTGGGATGATCAGACCCTCAGCCGCAAGCATAAAACGTTTAGGTCGCGGTTAAGGTTGCTTTAGCCGCGGGCTGAGAGTGTTAAGGTTGCGATTAAGATATTTCATAGGCAAATCTGGATTGGATCTCATTCAGGTGATTGCGCAGTGCCTTCATCCTTCTGTCACGTAGTCACAGTCGCTTCAGAACAGTCTTCGACCACATCCTGGATTCAGATCTAGGACTTGGCAACTGAGATCATTTGGTTTTGGTGATTCATCAGATACTTGTTTATGATATTGTAGATCTGCAGATCTATTGATCTGATTTGTTTGTTTCTGCTGCATATATGTATTGGGCTCATTGTACTCTCTGCTGAAAACTTTTTATGACGATCTTGTAATATTCCCTTTTTTGGTGTCACCTATGACAAGGTTAGGTTGGACTTCCAAAGTTAGGAGCAGACAGGTCATAGGTACAGGTTGGTGTCATCAGCGGGCTCAGGGGCTTTTTGGAGGAGTTTTGAGGAGTTTCTATGAGGTCCGGTGGCATTCGCTTGATGTATTCCATCATCCGAGCAGCTTGCCTTACGTTCTGGTGCATTCCGACAACTTTCGGAAAATTGAGTTATTTTTGGGCTTAACTCAGTTAATTACGCTCAAGGTAGCATTCCGGGAGGAATACACGATAGAACACCTTAGTGTAATAGCTCTTTGGAACCAGGACGAGGATACCTACATGATGGGATTGTTGGACACGAGTTTCAGTGATCGGATGAGACATGGTAGGTGATTTACTCTTTTTTTGCATTAAAAAGGAATATTTTAATAAGAAGGAAAATTACTCCATGAATAAAATAATAATAAAATAAGGCTCTAGAAGGATCCAAGAGATCTATAAAAGAAAGGGTGGAGGCCATTGAGGGATATCTTTGATTAGATCATTTTCTTGTGTGAGAGGTTTGAGTACTTGGTTCTCTACTCCATTGGTAGCCCTAGGATGGAAACCCTCGGGTGATTTGTGAGTGTTGGACGAAAACCCAACTGTCTTGAGGGGACTTCATTTAGAAGTTTGGCAGAGCTTCAGGGATTGGTGTGAGGATCATTCAGATCTTCAAGTTGTGCTTCATAATCTTCAGTGGGTTTTGTGACGGCTATTGGTGGAGGGAGAGTGCAGCAGTTCGGTTTTGGAGGCCAGCGCTGTGCAACAGTTCATCTTGGTGGCCAGTTTTCCATCTAAGCCATTTTGGGTTAGATTTGCATGTAACCCCAGTTTACCACTTATAATAAAATGCTGAGATTCTTCCTATTCAATGTCTAATGGATTGCAGTGCTCTATATGTTTTTATTTTTACATGGCAATCTTCTGTTAAGAAAATGTTGATTTTACGGCATTAAGTTATTTTCTGCAATATTAGTTGAAATATCCCATTTGGGATATTACATTGAAGGAGAAGATTTTAAAGGATTTCCCCCACAGTGGGGATTTTTCCCTGGTCTTGGACCAATCTGTTGTCTCTTATGGTTGTGCTGTTGTCTTCTTTGTCACTGCATGCATTGTTTTATCTTCGGTTAATGTTTATGGTTTTATTTACACTGCTTATATTTGGATGCACCTTTAATGAAAAGTAAATTAGGCTAAAGTAATTGATTCAACATAGAACAATATTGAAAATTTAACACTTTGAACTTGCACCCTTGATATTATACCTTAAATCACTCAAAATCCTAATCATTGCATACTTGTGTTAGGACAAGGCTTGTTGTAGAAGCCTTAGGGGGCATTTAGCCTAAGTATAATTGGGTTACTTGATCATTAATATCTCCTAGGGAAGTCCCCATTGTGGGGACTATATCAGACAATAGAGACTAGGGGTGTAGTTGTTGAGGTGATAGTGGTGACTCTCCCATTGTTGCTCTCAATTTAGGTTGCTTAGTGAGGCTTTGCACTAGGGTGCTAGATTTTGCAGAAAAAGTAACCATCCTAGTAGTTCCTTCTCATGCTGCACATTGTGGATTAGGGATTTTATCATTAAGTGCAAGTTTGGGAGATAACACTAAGGAAATGATAAACATCAAATAGTTATGGCATGGTAGTTATAAGTTATAACCAACCATGGCTTTCAGTATATATACAAGTGAGTCAAATTGGAGATCACTAGTCAAGTGAGGGATTCGTTGGAGTTCAAGTCTTAAAGAATAGCATGACTCATAGGCTGTTACTTGAAATTTTTGTACTCTGCAATATTGTTTTGAACATTTATGCATCTAGATTCTTTCTATTTCATGCCTATGGTGTTATCCTTTCCTATGCATTATTCTTTTGGCATATATATGTATCTCTAGGTATTGTTAGACTTTCCAATCTAGTGCATCAAACACAAATGAGTATAGCATATTAATTCTCCGCATTGCTTTACTCACAATTCTTGCACCTATATGTTTTCATATTTCATACATAGTCTGTCTGGGACATAACTTACATTTCAGTCTGTCCAGATGCATGCTTCTTCAAATAAGTGCTACATTATAATCTTTGACTGAGACAGATAAAAAGTACATTTTTTTTGAAACTCGCTGATCTCAATCAGAAATATATATTATATAGTTTAACAATGTGAAATAATTTAATCCTTTAATACTCACGAAATAACAAATCCTGGGTTTTTGCAGTTACTGATGACTGGAATTGCTGTCCTAAAAGTTGATCAACTTGGCAGGAGACCCTTGCTGATTGGAGGTGTTAGTGGAATTGTAAGATTCTTTTGTCTGAAATTAAATAGAACATAAAAGTTTAGAACTTTTATCTGAAGGAGGGAAGTGTATCATTTTGAACAAGTTGTTTAATATGAAATTATAACTGTACCCAAAGGAGGGCAGCAGATAATTTTAAGGGAGAAATTGAAGTGGATTTTTCTTACGGTCTTACCTGTTTGAGTGAGACCTGTGATCTACTTGAATGGCTTCTGAAGCACATATTGATTACATCTAGGGTTTTCCTATGTGCATTGCTTTCTTAATTTCTGAATTTGTTATCTAGACTCTAAACAATGTAAGTTATTTTTGTGTTCATTTGTTTAAAGGTTAAAAGGGAAATCATAAGTGACTAATTTCGCGCTTTAATGCTACAGGTGCTATCATTATTCCTTCTTGCAGCTTATTACAGCTTTCTCAACGGCACACCTATTGTGGCAGTTCTTGCTTTGTTGTTCTATGTTAGCTGTTATCAAGTATTGACCATGTCTTATGCCCAATATTTGTTTTCTTGATATTGTTCTGTGATTGTATGCATGTACTTATGAATGATGGGATTGTTACCTTTGTTGATTTAAGGCTAAGCACATACCAATAGTTATCTTCCTAAATCTGCTTGTTGAAGAAATTAAATGCTTAAAAACTCTATGTGATTTAAATAAGAGTCTCATTATAATAAACATTATATGAAAGATTACATAAAGGTCAGAAGCCTACTTAATTGAAAGGAAGAGGCTTGAACCCAAGTGACCTTGAAATAGTATTTAATTTTCAGATAGAGAGGGAAGGGGATTCTTAATGCTTCAAATTGGACGAGTTTCAATGTAACTAGAGAAAGTATACTGTGAACTCATATAGTCTCTCTGCACTTTGGGTTAGTGCTTGTTAACCTCCATGGAATCCATATGCAATCTGGAAACAAAAAATGAACCAAGGACATCAAGAATACTTCATACTGCGAATTGTACTCGCTGTTAGATAAAAATCAAACCCAAATTTTTATTCAAGTTAATATGGACAGCAAAGCTAAAATGCAGATTTACAGTTTGTAATAATATTGTTCCTTGTAAACTATGCAATCTGCCCTTACAAGTGCAGATATGTAGTAAAATAATAAAAAAACACCATGTTTTAAATCTGAAAATTATTAGTTGTGACGATAGTGCCTTGAATTCCATGGATTATGGAGTAAAAGAATCAATTAAAAGGGAGTAATTCCCAATGTTAATTAATTTAGAATATTAAAGGTAAGAAAACACAACCAACAATTGAGATCTAACTGCCAAACAAGATGTTACTCTGAAAATTTCAACTTGAAATCCTACTGCATTATCTGATGCTATTTCTTCTACTTATTATTCAGAAATAAGTTACAGAAATCTCTTCAGTAAATATTGAAATAAATTCAAATGCAGACTTGACCATATATTACTGAGCAGAACAATAAGGAAAATACTAGCACATAAATGACAGATATATTTTGGACAACTGTCCCGGAAAAACCCAATGTGGGAAAACCGGTGCGACAGATAAGGGTTTCTATTATTCAGCAGAATCTTCTTGTACAATTTACAGTCAGTAGTGACAAAGAGAAATTACGATAACACTGGAGAAATTCCTCACAAAATAGACAGATGAGAAATGACCCTAGAAGGACCCTCCTGAGCCCCCTCCATCACCACTGTGTTGGCTTTGAGTGGGGACTGCGCATAACTGTGTTACCCTTCTGCGCTGCTCCCTCCCAGCCTCTGTGCTATCTCTTCCTGGCATTGCGTCACCTGCTCCTACACCCCAGATCGCTGCTGAGCCCTCTTTGCTTCTCCTCCACCTGCAACTCTCCCTCTGAGTCGATTTTCTCTTGCCGAACTTTGACCACTGAGAAAATCGATTTACTTGGGCCACTGAGTATCTGCACTGGTGTGTTTTCCAAATGAATGTCAAGCCTTCCTTTATAGTCTTTTCGTTGAGAAATGTAATATTCCCAGTTAGTAGACAACTAATTGGAATATTCATTTTTGGTTAATTTTTGCCTTTCTCAAGTTTAGCAGGAAATAAAGGGGTGAGGTGACCCATGAATAAAACATTAGGATAAAAGCACTTTCCTAAAGTCACTGGGAAAAATAATTAAAAGGTGAAGTGGGGCCCATGAGGCCAAGTGACAACGCAGGAGAGGAGACACTTAGGACAACGCAATGGCAGTGTGGGGCCAAGCAGCGCAGTGGCAGCATGGGAGAGGCAGCGCAGTGCAGTAAGGGACAACGTGGCAAGAAAGGACAACGCAACATAGGTGGGCCCAAGGGAATGTAGGGGTTCACAAGCATAAAAAGGGATGGAGGCAACCTTTCTCATTCATTCTTACATCTTATGATTTTCCGTCTGCCAAGACTAGAGCACGATTAAGTTGTTTAGCTAAGTCTGCAGTGATGTTTAGCACAAGGGTGTCTTCGAGCAGAGATGGACTTCGAGTGTTTGCTCAGCAGAGGAGCCATTCCACCAGTTTTGGAGAGCAGCAACATTGTTTCAGCCATAGGATTACGCAGTCACCTCCAAGGCAGCGCAGTCTTCTAGGGGATTATGCAGTCATAGAGGAGAGCAGCACTGGGAGGAGATAGGGTGTCTCCGAGCAGAGATCCCAACCTCGTCTTCGGGGGACCTCGAGTACCCGCTCAGGAGAGGAGCCATTCCACTAGTTTTAGAGAGCAACAACATTATTTCAGCCATAGGATTACACAGTCACCTTGAGGGCAGCGTAGTTTTCCAGGGGATTACGCAGTCATACAGGAGAGAAACTCCGGGAGAGGAGAAACTTCACGAGATTTCAGTCTGGAGGATTGTGAGGGGATCAACTCTTCCATAACCAAGTTTCTTGGAGAGTTGGAGGCCCTTCTTTCAGTATTTTCATCACAGAGGCCAGCGTACCCAGGAAGAGAGTGTAGTCATCCCAAGAGGGTGAATTTCTGAGGTTAGCCTTTCCAGAATTCCTTCACGGGTTATTCTGGGTTTTTGGAGGAGAGACCGGTGTCCGAGTTTCAAAATTTTCTGAGTAGCAGAGCAGCCCCATCTTGCAGTCCCTTTCCAACGAGCAGCAGCATTTCCAATAGGACTGCATAGAGGAGGAGCAACGTAGAGTAGAGATTGAACAAAGATTCTGATAGAGGAAGCAGTGATCATTTCAGCCTGCCTTGAGCAGGCCAAGGTGCTATCATTCTGAGCACACTTTGTAGTTGTTCCTCATTTCAGAAATATAATAAAATGGCTCAACTGTTTTGGTTTATTTGCAATATTTTCTGTGTCTCTATTTGTTGTAGTTTTTGTTTATGCTTCTTTGTATTGTTGTTTATTTCCCGTTTGGGATATTACATTGGTATCAGAGCTCATAGACTTGGCTCAGTTTGTGGAGCAATCAGTCTATGACACCCGAAGATAGAGAGTTCATCACTTACCGAAAGCTGAGGTACAGGGACAAAGAGCGTAGGCTCGAGATCACACTGGTAGAAAAGGACATCATTCCGGAGGAGGAAGACAAAGGGAAGGCACGAAGGGTAGATGAAATGGATGATGGGACGAAGTTTGGTAACCTCCTCTTGAAATATGTACAAGAGCTTTCCAAGAAGATAGAGGAAATGGGGCAGAAGATTGCTGGAGAAAATAGACGGCGTGAGATTCCAAGGAAGTTTCACAATGGAGAAGGGTCTGGTACTTCTCACCATATTTTGGAGCAGAATGCTGCGCAGCAGGTGGTGCTACGCACTCCCCCACGTTCCATTATGCCCACTTTCTTGACCTCAGGAGCTGGAACGAGAGGACCCCAGGAGCCGAAGGTGGCTCATTACAGGGAATATTTTGTAGAGTATCAGTCGTATGGGCGAGAGTTTGGAGAAGCCCTCACCTTCAATGAGTTTTGCCAGCTAAAGAACAACAACCGACCCCGCAGCTAGAATAGAGGAGGGTACATGCAGGGGAATGACCTGCAACGTATCGTGGGTAGATTTTTCTTGCCTACCTTTGATGGATCATCAAAGGGTTCGACAAAGGCTTGGGTAGAGAAGTTGGACACCTATTTTTAGTTAAACCAGATGGCAGAGCTAGTGGCTATCAAGGTGGGAGTGCTGCACCTTGAAGGGGAAGCCCATGACTGGTGGTTCCACGGGATTTCCACGCTGTTGAGTTTTTTGAGTGTTGTGGTAGCATCGGATGTGCTTTAGCTCCCAAACTTTGTGGAGGGACTAGAGTACATGAGATCTCCAAGACCCAGAAAGGGATTTGAGAAATTCCATTCGGTTTAAGAAAAAAATAATTAATTAATATTTTTAATTAAGGACCTTATGTCTAACTTAGGAAAATTAAAATATTAAAGGTAATTAATTTAAACATGTGATGGAAATGACTTAAATCACACGGATCAAGCTTTCTTTTAATCGAACTGTTTCAGCTGCAGCGAGGGTTAGTATTGGCTAAGGGGATGATCTGATCCCAGAGCCAAGAGTTAGCAAGGGGAACAACCAGATCAACGCAGAAAGGGTAGCAGCTATGCAATAGTTACGTAGCAGCTGCGTAGCGCAGAGGGCTTCAGCCGCTATGCAGGCCCAGAAAGGGCAGCGCTAAGGCAGCAGGAGGCCATCAGGGTTACGCAAAGGCCATCTAGTGCAACGTAAGGACTGCATCACCTAGTCTGGGGTTACACAACCCTCTCCTGAGAAGCACAGGGGCACGCAGAGGCTAGCAGGGCTAACGCAGGCAGCTTCAGAGCATCGTTGGTGTTTCTAGAGGTAGAAAGAGGCCGAGTTCTGTAAATCCCGTTTGAGGGTGTGAATTAGTCTAGTTTCAGTCTCTGGAACAACAGGTATTGCTGCAGATCTTATTTTCTCTGTTAAGGTTAACCAGTAAGGTGCCCAGATTTGCTGTACTTAGAATCTCCTTAATAATATACACCCTCCAACAAGCAGAAGACTGGTTTTCCCACATTGGGTTTTTTCGGGGACAGTTGTCCAGAAAATCTTGTGCATCACTTTGTCTGTGTGCATGTATTTTGTTTAGATTTGAATCGGTGAAGAACTATTATGTGTTTACTTCGATGTTAATTTGAATTTTCAGCATTAATTACTTGATTAAGTAGGAGAAATATAACCAAAGCTAACAGTAGGGTTTCTGCATAAGTTATATTCATAAATTTTTCACATGGTATCAGAGCGATTGCAGATCTAGCAAGATCACCAGTAGAAGACTGAAGAATCCTTGTTGCAGAAAGTAGCAAAGAAATCAGCAGCAGCTGCAGAAAGCCAAACCAGAAGGGACAGCGCAACAACAAAGGAAGCAAAGCCACGCAGAGGCCAGAGTGACGCAGTCCTACATATTCTTTGCAGTCGCATGTACTTACTGTGTAGAGGCATCACAAAGACAACGCTGGGACTGTTTGCTCACGCAGAGGCCAGAAAGGGTGACATAGTTCTGAAGCCGTTGCTGTTTCAGAGTGCCGGAAGCAGTGCTGCAGAGCTTCAGTAGTTGCCGATGGGGTTATATTTCTGAAGTTGTAGAAATTAAGCTAAGCACTAGTTGACAAAGAGCAGGAGAACAACTTCTGTTAAAGTTAGATAGACATGGAGTGTACTATGCTTAATGCAAATTTACTTCAATCTTACTTGGGCCCGATTCAATTTAGAAATCACATAAACATGAAAGTAAAATGCTGATAGAACACAATAATAGATCAACAAAACACAAGCCAATAATACAGATCAAGTTTTACAATTCTTCTTGTCCAGCAAAGATATGAGATAGTGTGCATTACGACAGTCAACAGGATGCATCAGCCAACAAAGCCCTTCTTAGATCAGCCAACCCTCCAAGTGTCACACCTACAGCCCTCAAAGACAACGCATCAAAAGTCAACTCTAGTCAACCAGAAGTTAACGTAGGACAGTCAACAAAAGGTCAACGCTGTAGATTAGGGCTTCAATCAAAGTTTGGAGGTCAAATGGTCAAGGGTTGACCACGGTCAACGTTGATCAACACTCAGCGAAACAACCCTAAACAGATCCGTAGATTTTCCCCAGCTTCAGCTCCGCACGTGTGAAGGAAAGAGGCCTCCAAAGGCTATCGAACCAATCAGATCAAAATGAGAGAATGTGTAATGAGTTGATGAGCAAATGACCTCCAAGTCTCTCCAATTTACATCCATCAGTGAGGGTGTGTGACACATCTATTAGGCTTGTGAGCCTACATTACAAATCTGGCCGACCTTGCACATGTGTGGAAAATAAATTCAAAATATATGTTCTGCTCATCCAAACAAGATGATCCTTAGATCAATCTTGCACCTCTCTGAAAGAGGAATCCAAAAAAATTATGATCATCATCATATGAGTAGTGCAACATGGAGTTTGGACCTAGTTGCCCAAAATTAACACTCCCTCTCAACTAGGGAGAACTCCATCTATCCACCTGTGCCATCCATCAGTACCATCGTGTACTATAATCTAGCATCGTGCGTCATCTTGCCGTAACTTGCTTTGTTGGCTTTCGTCACAAATAGAACAAGGAGAGTGAGTCACAAAGACATCACGCTCTGCTGACCCGAAGTCAGCTTCGACTCAAAAGAGTCACATACTAACCTGAAGTTAGTTTACTGACCTGAAGTCAGTTTAGAGGTAATAACCTCATTAGACTTGATGCCAGATCAAGGTGTTGGACACGTGCTTGTGAAAATTTCTGAATACAATAATGCAGAAATACTATTGTAGTATCTTGGTATACTTCTCATACTTGTGATTAAGTTATACAATTTATTTCAGAAAATATTCAGAAAATACTGAAGTAAACACAACTAACAACCTACACACATGCAAATCATTTACTGAAAATTATGCTCATTCAACAAAGTGACACAGATTTTTCGGACAAATGTCCCCGAAAAAACCAGTGCAACAGATATGAGGGTTTATTATTATTATGTAGAATTTGATTACAACAAATCTGGGCACCCAACTGGTTGACCCGACAGAGAAAATAGTAGATCTGTAGCTAACCTGCTGTTTTGAGACCAAAACTTTGACTGATCCACACCCTCAAATGGGATTTACAAGACTCAACCAAATTCTGGCCCTAGAAACCCCAGCACTGCCCCTGAAGCCCTAGCATAAACCCTGGTAGGCTTTGCGTGCCCTTGCACTGCTCAGAAGGGGACTGTGTAACCCCAGAGTGGGTGACGCAGTCCTTACGCTGCCCTGGGAGGCCTCTGCGTAACCCTGGTGGCCTCTTGAAGCTGTAGCACTGCCCCTCCTAGGCCTACGTAGCGGCTGAAGCTGCACTACGCAGCTATTGCACAATTGCTACTGCTACTGCCCTTGCTTCTCTGCGCTAACCCTAATAGCTGCTCCTCTGCCTCTTGCTGATTCGTGGCTCTGAGATCAAATCATCTCCTTAGCCAATACAAACCCTCGCTGCAGAAAACTCTTCCGGAAATTCTTAGCAAACCCTGCCCTAGAATTCCAGCTCAGTTTCTCAACTCTGCCTCCATGTGTGTGTGTCTCCAACTGACCCTCAAGCCTTTCTCTTATACTTTTTCGTTGAACACATCAACGACCATGACTAAATATCTTATCAACGGCTGAGATTAAAATACTGCTTGATCCGCGTCACTTAGAACATTTCATCTCGTGTTTAGTTAATTCACTTTAATTTTTCTAATTCCCTAAGATAGACTTATTGTCCTCATTAAAAAAAATTAATTATTTTAATATCTCACACATAAGATGAAATTTCTCCAAACTCTTTCTGGGTTTTGGAGGTGATGTGTTTCTTAGCCCCTCCACAAAGTTTCAAGGCTAGAGCACATCCTATGCTACCCAAATACACAAAATCTCAACAGTGCCATCCTAAACATAGAGAGTACGACAATCTCAGATGCGGCCATCAATATTGCTATTGGTCTCTATCCACATTTCCCACCTCATTGGCCAAATGAGAGGTACTTCCCATGAGTCTGAAACTCCATGGGTAGGATGCATGTAGGACATAGATCAAAGAGAGGTGAACCAACTCAATATTATAACGGTGGGGCAGAAGCACAACAAGGTTCAACAAGCCTAGTCCCGTGTGTGCTTATAGCTCAAAGAAGCTATCCCCAAGCCCCCTGGAGCTCCCAGAGCTCGTAGTCCAACTCAAGCAGGACCCTCAGAATAGGGTCTTTCCACGATTCCAAGCTTCTCACAGAAGGTTAGGAACTTGACCTTCCCCAAGGGCTTTGTGAGAATATCTGCGACTTGCTCATCAGTACCTATATGATCGAGCCTTACGGCGTTTCGCTGTACCATACCCCGGATAAAGTGTTACCTGATATCAATATGCTTGGATTGATCGTGGAACACAGGATTCTCAGAAAGACGAATCCCACTATGGTTATCACAAAGGATAACGGTGGTATCTAGCACATGCCCAAAAAACTCACTGAAGAGCTTTCGCAACCAAACAACTTCACAACAGATCATACTCGCTGCAATGTATTCAGCCTCAGCAGTGCTCAAAGCCATCGACTTCTGCTTCCTGCTCATCCAAGATATCGAAGCAGAACCCAAGGTGAAGCAACATCCAGATGTGCTCTTGCGATCCACCACACTGCTAGCCCAATTGGCATCAGTATATCTATGGAGTCTCAAACTCCCGACAGTGTATCTCAACCCATGGTTGATTGTGCCCTGAAGATATCTCAATAGATTCTTGGCACCAATCCAGTGAATGTGATGAGGCTCAACCATATGTTGACTCAAAGTATTCACTGCAAAACATACCTTCAGACAGGAGTTCACTAAGAACATCAGGCCCCCCACGAGTTGTCGATACTTGGGTAGGATTTCCCAGCTCGAGCCCAACAACGTTTCCACACAACTTGTTAAAGTTGAGTTCCATTGGTGTCGTCACAGACTTACAGTCCACCATACCAAATCTCTCCAGTAGCTTCACGACATATTTTCCTTGAGAAAGGAAAATCTCACCTGGCCTTTGCCAGACCGGCAAGCTTAGGAAATAGTGCATCAGTCCTAGGTCTTTCATCTCAAACTCGGAAGCTAGGTCCCTCTTACGCTGATGAATGAGAGGGTCAGCCCCTGTCAGGAAGAGATCATCCAGATAGAGAACTAGAATGAGTTGCCTTTCTCTATCAAACTTAAAATAAAGGTTTGTATCAACATTACTTCGAGTGAAGCCCAACTTCATCAAGTAGCTATCTATCCTCTCGTACCAAGCCCTGGGGGCTTGCTTCAACCCATAAAGGGCTTTCTTCAACCTGCACACATAGGTGTCTCTATCTCGGACTTCGAACCCCAGAGGTTTCTCCACATACACCTCTTCCTTTATAGAACCATGCAGAAAAGCGAGATCGAGATCGGGTGTTCTAGCAATATGCCTACTGCATGCTGCTCTACTTTTGAAGTACCCTCTACGTTGCTGATCTCTAGATGCTGCCCCTCATCTGCTGCGCTGCAGCCTTCTGTACTGCTGCCCATGACACTGCCACTGTCACTACTGCATTTGTACTGCAGCTCCCTTTGAATCCTGATCCTATCCACTCCAGCTACTGGAATGGATTGTTGGTTATCCCCATCTTCTCTCTGAAGTAGACAAACTTAGTCTTCCCTAGAGCTTTCGTGAGAATGTCTGCCGCTTGTTCTCCTGTTGGAGTGTACTGCAACTGCACAACTCCACATTTTACACAGTCCACCGATGGTATTTGATGTAAATGCCGCCACGGCCGATCATGAAGCACGAGTTTTCTTGGAAAGCTTGATGCAACTTTGGTGTACAGATACTCGTACGCTTCCATTTTTCCTTTGAAGCCAAGTTCTGTTAGTTTGAAGAGCCTAGGCCTCACACGAAGTTGTGCTAGCAACCCTTATAGTACACTTCGCGCTAAGCTCGGTGCCACGGATTTTACATTTCTGTTGCCAGGAAGTCATTACGATCCTAGGCGAAACAATACACTGCCTTTCGGTACTCTTACGATCTCTCTTGCTCCCAGGTCGAATGCGTCGGTGAACCACTTCGTCCGTGTCTTCCTTTCTGGTGCCTTCCAATCAGCTACATTGTTCCTTGAAAGTACCTGAGAGCATGCTTGGCTGCTGCCCAATGAGCCCTCTTAGGTTCTACCATGAACTGAATCAGCGTATTTACAACATAACAGATGTCTGGCCTTGTGTTTACCAGATACATCAACGATCCTATGAGCTGCCTATAGAGTAGGATCAACCACATCATCTTTGGACGTGTCGATTTTCTTCCAGTCGGTGATCATTGGAGTCGTCATGGGTCCACAATCCTCCATTTGAAATCTCTTTAGAATCTCTGTAGCACATCTCCCTTGACCAAGGAAGATCTCCCTTTTCTGCTGCCAAATTTCCAACCCCAGAAAATAATGCATTAGCCCAAGATCCTTCATGTCAAATTCCATAGCCAAATACTTCTTGTAGTCTGTGATGAGCCTCGATGATCCTGTCAGAAATAGATCATCTACATATAAAACCAGTATCAAAGGCTCACTCCCTGCCCTCAGATAGTAGAGATTGGGATTTGCATCACTCTTGACGAATCCCATCTTCTGCAAGTAGCTGTCAATTCGGCCATACCAAGCTCTAGGAGCTTACTTTAGTCCATACATGGCTTTCTTGAGCCTGCACACATGAGTCTTCTGATCATGTGTTTCGAAGCCTTCTGTGTGATATTTTCAATCTGAAAACCATATAGTTGCAGTGATAGATTTATTCCTCCTACTTATTATTTCAATAAGTTATTTTCATAAATCTTCTGGCAAATACCGAAATAAATACTACTGCAACATTCACAAATACATATGCAGAGAAATAACAGTAAAGGACATAAGCACAAGAATCAATCACATGTATATAGTTATTTTTGGACAATTGTCC
Organism: Pinus albicaulis; assembly: GCA_034641835.2. NCBI lineage: Eukaryota > Viridiplantae > Streptophyta > Pinopsida > Pinales > Pinaceae > Pinus > Pinus albicaulis. The sequence goes on from CM076581.1 coordinate 1,382,197,114, forward strand.
CAGGAAAAACCCAATGCGAGAAAATCGGTGCAACAGATGAGGGTTTTATTAATTATTCAGCAAATGATTTCTTTACATGGAATAATACTAGCAGATAAAATTTGAAACACCTGAGACAAAATTCCCGGCTCCTTTCGACAAATCTCAGACACCCTGATCAGCCTATGCTATCTCCTGTGCCTGTCTGCGTGTTTTTTCTGTGCAGTCCCAGCGCTGGACTGTGTAAGTCTGCGTAGGGTTTGCGTGGGTTCTCTGCGCTATAGCCCAGAGCTGCTTCTAGTGGCCCACTACTTCCCTCTCCCTGACCTCGATCACTTGCTGAATCCCTCCTTTTGCTTCTACAAAATCTTCGCCCTGCAACTCTCCCACTGAAATTGAATTCTCTTACTTCAGAATCGATTTCCTTAGGGTACTGAGTATATGCTTGGTTTGTTTTCCAAATGACCCTCAAGCCTTCTTTTATAATCTTGTCGTTGGAGAACCAATGACCCATATTAGAAGTTTAATCAATGGCTAAGATTAAAACTTGACTCGATCTTTCTTTTCTAGAAGATTCATACTCTGACTTATTAATACTTTTCAATTATTTAATTTCCCTAAGTTTAGACCCTAAACTTAGGGTCTCCATTCAAATAATTTATTATTTTAATAAGTCATGAACCGAGTGGAATATCCACAAACTGTTTCTGGGTTTTTTGGAATACTGATGTCCAAGCCTCCTTGGGCAGGAGTTTCAGTTGTTTCTCTCAACAACTGAAGTTGCAGTGCAGCTGTTGGCAACACGGTGCAACAAATTGAGAGGAAGCTGCAGTACAGATGTGGCAGTGGCAATGGCAGCGTCATGGACAATAGTACAGAATGGCAACAGCAGTGCAGTGATGAAGGGCAGCAGGTCCAGCATCAGCATAGAGACCCACACCAGAGATCAGTGCAGAGCTTCAGGGTGAAGCAGTGTTGTACTAGAGCACATTCCTCGCTAAGAGGGAGTGTTGAGTTTTTTGAGTGTTGGGGTAGCATCGGATGTGCTAGAAGCTCCCAAACTTTGTGGAGGGACTAGAGTACATGAAATCTCCAAGTCCTAGAAAGGGATTTGAGAAATTCCATCCTGTTTAAGAGAAAATTAATTAATTAATATTTTTAAATAAGGACCCTAAGTCTAACTTAGGAAAATTAAAATATTAAAGGTAATAAATTTAAACATGTGATGGAAATGACTTAAATCACATGGATCAAGCTTTCTTTTAATCTTAGCCATCGATTCAAGATTAGATCATGGCCATTGGTTTCCCAACGAGAAAGTATAAAGGAAAGGCTTGGGGTTAGTTGGAGAATACACACACACACACATGGAGGCAAAGCACTGAGACTAAGCTGGAATTCTAGGGCGGGTTTGCTAAGAATTTCCGGAAGTGTTTCAACTACAGCGACGAGTAGTATTGGCTAAGGGGATGATCTGATCCCAGAGCCAAGAGTCGGCAAGAGGCAAGAGGTAGATCCTGGTGTAGGGGATGGAGAGCAGCAGACCAAGCATCAACAACGTAGGGGACCAATGCCAAAGATCATAGTAATGCTTTTGGAGTGAAGTGTTGCTAGAGCACATTCCTCGCTATGAGGGAGTGTTGAGATTTTGGGTAGCATCGGATGTGCTCTAGCTCCGAAACTTTGTGGAGGGGCTAGAACACATGAGATCTCCAAGACCCAAAAATCATTTAGATAAATTCCACTCCGTGTAAAAGTTATTCAAATAATTAAATTTTTTAATGGGAAGCCTAAGTCTAACTTAGGGAAATTAAAAAATTAAAGTGAATTAATTTACACGTGGTATGAATGTTCTAAGTGACGTGGATCAAGCTTTTTCTAATCTTAGCCGTTAATTAGAGATTAGATCACGGCCGTTGATTCTCAACGAGAAAAGTATTAAAGGAAGGCTTGGGGTTAGTTGGAGAAGACATACAGAGCGATAACACTTAAGCTAAGTCGAAATTCGCGGACGCGGTTTGCTGAGAATTTTAGAGTGAGCTTGCAGTGTTGGTGAGGGGCATATCGGCGAGGGATTACACTTATCCGAGACCAAGAATACATAAATTAGAGAGGCAGATCTGTACCAGGTAGCGCAGAGGCCAATAGGAGGGACGCAGCCCAGCCAGGCTGACGTAGAGGCAGCGCATGGGTTGACGCAGGGCCTTCAGAGTGACGCAGAGGCAATGCTGAGCTCAAAAGGGTGGTGTAGGGAAGAAGAGGTTGACGCAGAGGCTGGAGGGACAATGTTGGGGCTCCAGTGGGCCAGAAAGGGCTCGTATTCAGTAATTCCCTTGAGGGTTTGAATCAGCCATATTTTCTATCTCCGAGTGATAAGGTACATCTGCCGTGAAATTCTCTGTTGGGCAAACCACTACTGGTGCCCATGATGTATTTAGATTCTGCTTAATAATAAAACCCTCTAAGAGTTGTTGCACGGGTTTTCCCACATTGAGTTTTTTCGGGGACGTTTGTTCGAAAAATCATGTGTGTCCTTTGTCATATGTGCGCTATGTTTCAGTAAATGATTTGTATGTATGTGTAGGCTGCAGTTGTGTTTAGTTTGATGTTTTCTTGAATACTTCAGTTAAATAACTTGTTAATGAAACAAAACAAATATGAGAAGTAAATCAATATATTGTAGTAGGGTTTCTGTGTTCAGAAATTTTCACAAGTAGCCACTGCTACCTACTGCAACTATCGCTCCATCACTCCTCAACTCCCACTGAAGACTGCTCCATGCCGCTACTGCAAATATTACCTCTCGTAGTAAGGTAATGATCCATGAGGTGGGCTCCTCATGGATCCTGCCCAACTGAAGTTCAGAGTGAACTACAATTCAGTATCACCCCACTTCTCACCTAGAGAAGCATGGGCACTCATGGCGAACTCATCTTGCTCAATATTTGCAGTTGCAACTTTTGGATCGTGCTTCTCATCCTTGTCCTTTTTCTTCAAAGGACACTGTGATGCAAAGTGGCCCATCTCACCACATCTGAAGCATTTCACCTTCGAGACATCTCTCTTTTGTCTTCGTTTCCTTGCTGCCCTTTTGATGCGAGGGTTGCGTTCTCCTCCTCCTCCGGACTCTTGGATCAGCTTCTACTGCTACCGTCAAGCTTGCATTTGACTAGATCTCTCCTCAGTTCTTCCCCCCTGAAGCACTGACCACATCTGCGCTCAACTAGGAAGCGTAGCCGTGCCCAAAATGCTTTGGACAAAAACTTGCCACTCCTCCGTGACTGCGTTAAGGGCTAGCCTCACCATAGTTGCCGAAGATGGGGTGGATCCCACGGCGTCCAACTGGTCTCGAATCTCTTGAAGTCTCGTAAGGAATGAAGAAATGCGGTCCCCCTTGTGCATTTGGATCATTCGGAGCTTCTGCTCCAAGTACATCTTCCGCTGCTCGAAAGTTCCTTCGTACATCAAGGAAAAGGCCTCCCAACTCTCCCTGGCAGTGTTCTTTCAAGCTATATGAGAGAATATGTGATCCTTGACACCATCAAGGGTCAGTCTCTTGGCCTTAACTGTTGAAAAATTGTAGAGTGATGTGAAATGTTAAGATATTCTTTCTTTTCTTTCATAGTTCGATTCCTTTTAATGCAGTGTTTACTGTTATAACTGAGAAATGAATATAGAAATCATATATCCATGAAACATATACACAAGATATACGCTGGGGAAACCCAATAAGGGAGAAAAACCCAACAAAAGATCTCTTTTAGTATGTGGAACAGATAAGCAGATATCAAGTTACAAAATCAAACTAGGAGTTGAATACTTTAATGCCTTGGAGTACAACTAAAATGGTCATGCATGGAAGAGATAATTGATGGATCTGAAGCTATAGACCCTTAGCTTCACTTTGACTACTTTATCTTCACCTCAAGTCAACATACATGGGCTAGATCTGAGAAAGATTGTCACACACCCTGCAGAAAAGTCGATTCTGGAAGCCTGACTTTGAGAGGCTAGATCATGCCTAAAACTCAGTAGATCTTAAGAGCGTTGTGTGAAAAGGGGAATGCCTTGGTGTCTACTTTCTACTCCAAGTGGAATTTTTGGAAAAGCTTGCCTGGATCCAAAGCTATGAGCTTTTCTTTCTCTAAAACTGTTTCTGGAAATTCTGGAAAAAATTCTGCAGAAAACAAGTGCGTGAATTTCGTGAGGGACGATCTGCCTTCTCAGATTGGATCTCCTTGAGCATTTAGTTGATCTTGGAACGCCTTGGAGTTTACTTTCTAACCCTGCTAGAATTTCACAATTTGGATGCCTAAAGAGAAAATTATGGTCGTTTAGTAATCGAACTTGTAAACCCTTGCTTGCTGGAAAACTGCTGAAAAAAACAGAATTGCATATGTAGAGTGAAGGTTCTTTGTCCCTTTTTATATTTTTTCTTTGATCCTTCTAGAATATGGATAGGCTTGACTTTTCAAGCTTCTAGAAGTCACTTTTAGGGTTTAAAACTTGACTTCATCAAGTCCCCCTAAGCTTACTACTTTTTCGACCCACTTTATCTTTTAGTTTTACATTGACATAAAAAATACTTTTGCCTTTATAAACTTAGGCTTACATCAAATAAACATTACATGACACTTTTACATCTCTGCTAATCAACTTGACTAGGAGTTACAACTTGACAACACTTTTACATGACTCAACAAGGCTTATACATCATTTACATCATTTTCTCAGTAGTATGGTCCATATCACATCATCTGCTTTACAACATCATGTTCACACAATAATAAGAAGAGATCTTTTAACTATGTGATATTCTAGCTTTTCAATCAATGTTGGAGTTTAGCTTCCTAGGAGTGATCCGTTCCTAGGTAAGCATCATCACAACATGATAAAGAGGTTATCACACATAACAGTCTTAGCTTCATAGGAGTCCACCTGATTTGGCTAGACCACATCTTGATTTTGCATATTGCTCACAAGATGTCCGACCCAGGATTTTGCACTAGTGTTTCACCAATTCCATGGATTTGACACTAGGCCTAACCAGACAGTCTTAACCTAGATTTGTCCTGATACTTCACCAACTCCATGGGTTTGGTATCAGTCACCACCAAGGTTCTTAGCAAGCTTCCATGCCTTGATTTATTGCAACTCACAAGACACAGTCATATGTTCTCATCTATCCTGGTAGCTCACCTCAAGGGAGAGAATGACTCTTGAAGTTGCCATTTTTAACACTCCCTCTCAACGAGAGAGTAATTCTCAACAACCCCAAGTTTGCTTCGCAGGTGCATGAACTATTGAGGAGTCAAAGGCTTGGTCAGGATGTTCACAACCTGTTTAGTTGTTGTTACATACTGTAGCTTTATTATATTTTTTTGGATCATTTCACGAACATGATGATACCTTGTATCAATGTGCTTCGTCTTAGCATGAAAGACGCGATTCTCATCTAACTTTATACAACTTTGGTTGTCACAAAATATTACTATAGTCTCCAAGTGATTTGCCTGTATGCAGGAAACCAACTTTCTTAGCCATACAGCTTATTTACATGCTTCACTAGCAGCAATGTACTCTACTTATGCTGTACTAAGTGCAATTGTCTCCTGTTTCTTATTGGACCAGGAGATCATACCAGATCCCAAGCTGAAGCAATAAACAATGGTGCTCTTTCTGTCCACTGGACTTCCAGCCTAGTCTGAGTCTGCAAAACCATGCAGCAATATACCACCACCTACTCAGTAGCTTAGACCATGAGTAATGGTCCCCTGTAGATATCTCAGAATGTGTTTACCTGCTACCCAGTGTCTCTGTCTAGGATCAGCCATGAATTGACTCAATGCGCTAACAACATATGCAATATCAGGCCTAGTATGAACCAAATACAAAAGTTATGCAATCAGCTGTTTGTATAATGCGGGATCCATTGAATCTGCACCTGTACTTGTCTCATGAAGCTTCTTCATATTTATTATCATTGGTGTTGCCATGCTTTTACAATCAAGCATCCCGAACCTTTTCAGCATATCCATTGTGTACTTGCCCTGAAATAGAAATATCTCTCCTTCTCTTTGCCACCAAACCTAGGAAGTAATGCATTTTGCCCAGGTCCATCATTTCGAAGCTTTCTGTAAGTTCTTTCTTGCACCAACTTCTCAAGCTGTCATCTCCCGTCAGGAGCAAATCATCAACAGATAAAACCAGGATGATAGGCTGATTCCTGATAACCCTTCGATACTGATTTGGATCTGCATCGCTTTTTGTAAAGCCAAGATCTTTCAAGAAATTGTCCATGGTGTCATACCACACCCTTGGTGCTTGCGTAAGACCATATAAAGCTTTTATGAGCCTGTAAACATGTGAGTCCTTTCCATGCAATATAAAACCATCAGGTTGTTCAACATAAACTTCTTGTTCTATATAACCATTCAGAAAAGCAGTTTTGACATCCATTTGTTCAATTTTTCGACCAAAAATAGAAGCTAAGGACATGATAGTTCGAATTGAAATATACCTGGCAACCGGGGCAATTGTTTCATCATAATCTATTTCTTCTTTATGTGAGAACCCCCGAGCTACAAATTTGGCTTTATGTTTTTCTATGCTGCCATCTGCAACATGCTTGATCTTATAGATCCACTTTGAAGATACAACAGATTTGTCCTTAGGTCTAGGAACTAGTTCCCAAACTTGATTTTTCATGATAGAGTTATATTCTTTTGACATAGCATCTTTCCATACTTGTGACTGATCAACTTCTTCAAAAGAAGCAGGTTCTGACTCACTAAGTTTATTCACAAGTGCAATGTGTTGATTTCTATAGCATCAGAAAGTGTTCTAAGTCTCATTTTTGGTAAAGAGGCTTGGACAACAGTTATCTAGAGAACCCATAAATCGTTTGTGGAAATTCCACTCGGATGTGACTTTATTAAAATAATTAATTATTTTAATGCAGACCCTAAGTTTAAACTTAGGCAAATTAAATAATTAAAGGGTATTAATAGAGCAGAGTGTGAATCTTCTAGAAAACGAAGATCAAGTCATCCGTTAATCTGAGCCATTGATTAACGATATAATCTTGGCCGTTGATTCATCAGCGAGAAGACTATAAGAAGAGATTTGAGGGCCATTTGGAAATAAAGCCGGGGGACACTCTCAATACCCGAAGGAAATCGATTTTGAAGCAACGGAATTCGATTTTAGTGGGTGAGATTATAGAGGCAGGGTTGCAGAAGCAGGAGGAGGGAGGAATCAGTTATCGACAAGCAGAAGTCTGGAGGATGAAGGGGAGGGTGAGTTGATCAGTAGCAAGACTCCCTCCACGCAGAATCACACAGTCCAGGGAGAGACTGCGCAAAGCTCTCACACTGGATGACACAGAGGGTGAAGGAGGTCACCCCGAGGGTCTGAAATTTGTCTAGAAGGTCTAGAAAATTCAGCCAGGTGTTTGCAAAATTTTCTCTGCTCATCAGACTCTTGTAAATGTACTTCCCATTTCTGAAGATGAATACAAAACACTCATCTGCTACACCGGTTTTACCACATTGGGTTTGTCTGGGGACAATTGTCCAAAAATAACTGTGTTCATGTGGTTGTTTCTATTGTGCTACTTGTGTAAATTATCTTTCTGTTCTTATGCTATTAATGATAGTGAAGATCTGCAAATGTGTTTATTTCAAAATTTACTGAAGCATCTATAAATAACTTATTTCATAAGTAGGAGAAATAAACCAACTATTTCAGAAATATTTTCCTCTTGAAAATTTCACATGGTATCAGAGCAAAGGGCTAAAAACAGAAAGGAAGGATCTGCCATGGACCAAAGTTCCATCATCTGGAAGGGTTCACGCAGTTCTCTAGAGCATGCAGAAATGCAGAGAGAACACGACATGAAAGTGTTGGCATCCAGACTAGAGGAGGATGTTGCTTGTGTGTCGAGCACAACTCCTCCAAGTGTTTGGTATATTGACAGTGGAGCATCTGCTCATATGATGGGGGTTTGAGAATGTTTTTCGAGCTACCAAGAAGAACAGATGAATTTCCAGATAACTATGGGAAACAAGGCAAAATGTACCCCCATCGGGAGAGGTACCGTAACATTTCAGACCGAGGCTGGAAATAAGATTCGAGCCACAAATGTTCTGCATGTACTAGGGTTGGGGATTAATTTACTCTCAGTGTCTCAACTTCAAAACAAGGGCTATGACGTATACTTTATTCGAGATAAGGTGTATGTCAAACATCCTAACTAGAGCAAAAAGGCACAAATCGGAGTAAGTTGTCTATTATCCTCATGTATTCTACAGAGTTCATTAGGTTTAATGGCAAAAAGCAATAACATGCATTCCAATGGTCCAAAGACGTTTTAATGAATGTCTGGGTGACGATCCAGAGGTTTATTCTATTTTAAAGGGACCAGAGGTGTAAAAACAAGCGAAATCTCGATGAATCATGATTCTTGGTGGTTAATAAAACCCTTTAGCAGTAGAAGAATGCATCCCTGCACCAAAAACATAGACAAAGGCAGTCACAGGAAGGTAAAACAATTAAGAAGACCACAACAGTAAAGGTTAGAAGGTTAGAAGGCTAAATCACAGATCAAAGACAATTCACAAAGATTAGCCATAAAGCAGAGATTAAAGATGATTAAGACAGACAACAAAGATTAAAGGATTAAAAGGTTAAAACAGAGGTTGAAAAGGCAATCAAAATAATTAACAAATAAATCAGAGATAAAAGAAGAATCAGAGAAAAATATAGTGAGACAGTAAGATAAAGGAAAATCCAGAGTTTAAAGGCCTAAACAGAGTTTAAATGATAAAACAGAGGCCAGACCTACCCAGAAACAAATTCGAAGGATCAAATCCAAGCATTAACTTCTTCAAAGGATATTTTTTGTTACCTACAACATGTTTTATTTCAATAAAACATCACACAGTTAATACAAACAGTCAGAGATATTTTTCATCTATCCAACAATTATTGCAAAGTTATTGAAAAAGCCCTAAAGTCAAACATTTCCAGAAATTGGCTCAAAATATAAGTTAGGAGTTATTATTTCAGAGAAACACCTTCAAATATTTTTGCCTTGGGCCTTGCATGGTCTCAAAGGTCAAAAACACATTAACTCTGTAATAAATGACATCAGAAACCCTAGCTTGGGATCACCTCCTCATTTGCAGATAAACATTGCATATGAGCTTCATTTTTAGTGTTGGTTAGTTGGTGGTTAGTTGACTGATTTTTGTTGCTGAGCTAGTTGAGGATTGCTAGGCTGGATTTGAGAAAACTCTGAGTTGCATAGAGCTCTTGTACATGGAGTAATGTAACTGTTTTGATCATCAGTAATACAAGCACGTTCACAGGATTCTTGAGCTATGTTAATGGTGAAGTTTTCCGTCTTTGTCATTGTTTTTCTTCTGTTTTCCATTCTGTCCATATTTCTCTGATAAAAGAACATAAATTTTAGAGTAGGATATGCTATCTTGGCACCCTATTTCTGTCTGCCTTCGTTATCTTAATGTTTTCCTCTGCAAGGTCTGATTGGAGAATTCTTAATTGCCCTTCAGCTCCATCTAGCTTGTTGTCTTAGGAATGATTTAATAGAGTCAAGCCAAAGAAGTCTATGGTAAGCCCTGTCCTTTGGTGTAGCTTGAAATATTGTTTTTTAAGGCCTTTCTTTGAAGTATACTTAATAGAGTCTAAACCAGGGAAGTCTATGGTATGCCCTGTCCTCTGGTCTGCCTCAAAATGTTGCTTTGACGATCTTTTGAGTGTTGAGTTAAAGAAGATAGGTTTAGCTTGCTCTTTAGCTGCTCTCACTATTATCTTAAAAGTTTTCTTTGACTGAAAGTAATTCTAGGATTGTTGGATTGTTGTCTTAAAGGTTTGCTTATTAAAGTCTGGCCAAAGAAGTCTATGGTATGCCTTGTCCTTTGGTTTGCCTCAAATAGTTACCTAAAAGGCTTTTTTTGTTTAAGTAGAGCTAGAAGATTCCTAACTGACTATAGTTCTACTGCCTTCACAACTTATTGTTATTTCATATCACAATCTAATCTAAGAGATCCACTTGATATAGTTAGCTTGCCCTATGAAAACCCTTGTAGAGTTGATGAACAATTAAATCCTTTTATGTGTCCATAGCCCAATGGATTAATGTTTTGTCATGGTCTATGTATTCAGCTAAAACATTCCTTCAATTAATCACACCACTGATCTGTCAACCTATCAATTAATCAACCAAAACAAACAAGTCGTTAGAACTTCATAACTAGCCTAATATCATAAAACAAGAGCATAAAGACATATCATTTATAAACACTTACATAGAGGGATCCCTCTCTAAATTCAGGAAGGCTAGGTCCTAGGATTCCAAAGTGGTTTTGATGTGGCCCCTGCAGTGTTTGTTCTTGCCAATCTTGCAAATCAGAGGGAGTTAGCATAGTGGCGACCATACTGGGGAATACTGAGTAATAAACTGTAAAATATAAAAATCAAAAACTCAGATAACCTTATTTTAAACTTAGATGAATCAAGTGTTAGCCAAGAATGGTACCTAGTTGCTGATGGTGGACAACATCCAGCCGTAAAACAAGTAAAAATCTTCCACCTGGTGACTCCACAGTTCTCAGTAAGCCTAAAGACTCCACTGGAAAAGAACCCAGATTTATTGTAAAAAAATGCAGTAACCCTTGATTCTGACTAATTAGCAAAAATGGATCCAAGGATACAACGCAGATATGCTCCAATGAGCAGAGATCACATACCTGGATTCCCACACAAAATGCCTCAGATAAATTGGGATTCAAACCTCCCTATGTTTCAAGATGAAAAGTTTGATGGCCCCTTGTTACATCTCATTAAATTTCATATGCACACATGGAGGTTAAAAGTTGAATGGCATGAGGACTGCTTCATGAAAATGTTCATGCAAACATTAGAAGGAGAAGTAAGGCAATGGTATGAAGGTCTGCAACTTTGTTGTTTGTTTTCTTTAAAATATTTTCACAAGGTATTTTATGAGCATTATAAAGAAAATTGTCCATCTTTATCATTAGCTGAAAATTGTTGTGATCAGTCTGAGGATATCATACAATACCTTGTAAATCTTGATGAAGACGTGGGAAATAGGCATCCTGAAGATCTATTAGAGGAAATTCATGCATTTCATACTCAAGTTAACTACCATGACAACCAAAAGAAGTTGGTTGAGGATGAAATCAATCAGGAAATAAAGGAAGATCCACAAGATCTCTCTAGAGGGACAATAAATGATTCATCACCTCTTTTGTGTGAGGCTCAAGAAGACATTCAGCCTTATGATCAGTCACAAAAGAAGGAGGAACACCATAGTTCTACCCAAGGAAAAAGGAAAATGCCTCCCCCTTTAACTAATGAAGAAATCAATCAGAGTCTAAACGTACAACCAGCCTCTAAACTTCTATGTAAAGAAGATCTTTCTATTTGTTATATTGCTGACTTATCCACTGATGCATTTTTTCATGCAAAAACTATAGAACAGATTAATACTGATGCTGCACTACCTTCTCAAGAGGACCTATTGCCAGGAAATGCCTCTAATGATGTCTTTCAGGCAGAATTCAGCTCATTTAATCAAGGCATGTCAAGTTTGCTTAAGGACAACATAGCAATACATTATGAGGCTGCCAGGCCAAATGATCATGAAGAAGAGGTGGAGTTTCTCTCTCAAAAGAACCCCAAGCACAACAAAGTGAGAAAAAAATAGTCCTGGATGCAAATTACTATTTAAATCCTCAGGGCCAGATATTATTCAAAGATCTTTTTGTTGGTTTCTTAGAGACATCTAAAGAAGGAGTAAACTATGCCAGGAATTGTTTGGTGCAAAGCTTAAAGAAGATCTTGAGCACTGCTGTTCAGGAACAAGTGAGATGGGAGTGGTCTTTTTGTTTCTTCAACATGCCTAAAGAGCTGAATGAAAATCAATCATGTAATCACTTACTTGATTGGTTGTATTGGAAAAGAGAGTTCACCTAATGAATATATACCATATGCAAGTTAGAGTAGGAGAGATAGATATACAAATAAGCTCAGCACTATGAGTATATTTTTAGTTTAGTTTTAGATTGTTTTGACCAAGAACAAAGAAAAGAAGAAAAGAGGGCAGACAAAAAAAAAAAAGGTAAAGCCCCATACCAAAAAAGAATATTTCTGAAAGTGTGCAAGTCCAAATGCCACTACTTTGAGAAAAGAAAACCTTGTTCAGTCATACAGCCTAATTATGATTGAACAAGTTTTAAATTTCTGCTGATAGGTTAGTGAATGAAGATTTTCCAAATTGTTTAAACTTGGCTTATCAGTAGATTAGATTATGAAAAGATATTGGTTCCAATGTTCAAAACTGAACCACGAAAGAAAGAGAGGGATACATAGCGAATTCCAAATTACAGCCCTCAAAGTCTTTTAGTTTTACTTTCTGCAAAATAAATCTGTGTGCAACTTGTCCAAAATGCCACATCTCATGACAAATCAAACTGCTTAATCTTGATTTGGTCATGTTTTCAATTTCTTGTTAATAGATTAGATAATGAAAATCTGTCAAACTGTTTAATCTGGACATATAAGTAGATTAGGTAGAGAATAAAAGAGCTCATCAGTTTAATCTGAGCGTTTGGATGATATAAGTGTAGAAGTAGATAGTTTCCTGTTTTCAAAAGAAAATGATGTCAAGGGTTGGCCAATCTAAATGCACCCAAATGAAGAAAAAACGCTAGGAAAAGTATGATGGGTAGGTAGAAGTTGAGTTGAAGCAATCATGTTTTTCATATTATGAAGATCACAGCTTCAAAAGACAGCAACAAATCAACAAATTAAAGAAAAACAGTCTGTCAAAGTGCAAATCAAGGCACTAGTATACTTATTCCAGAGATTTGATCTCTGAGGTTCTTGACACCTCCTGAAGGAGCTACCCTCCCCAGCTGGAGCCACTGTTATCGTCCTGTATTCTACAAAGTTCACTAGGTTTAATGGCGGAAAGGCATAAAATGCATTCCAATGGTCCAAAGGCGTTTTAATGAGTGTCTGGGTGACGATCCAGAGGTTTATTCTATTTTAAAGGGACCAAAGGTGTAAAAACAAGCAAAATCTCGATGAATCATGATCTCGGTGGTTAATAAAACCCTCCAGTAGCAGAAGAATGCATCCCTGCACCAAAAACACAGACAAAGGCAGTCACAGGAAGGTAAAACAATTAAGAAGACCACAACAGTAAAGGTCAGAAGGTTAGAAGGCTAAATCACAAATCAAAGTCAAATCACAAAGATTAGCCATAAAGCAGATATTAAAAATGATTAAGACAGACAACAAAGATTAAAGGATTAAAAGGTTAAAGCAGAGGTTGAAAAGGCTAATCAAAAGAATTAACAAATAAATTAGAGATAAAAGCAGAATCAGAGAAAAAGATAGTGAGACAGTCAGATAAAGGCAAATCTAGAGTTTAAAGGCCTAAACAGAGTTTAAATGATAAAACAGAGGCCAGATCTACCCAAAAACAAATTCGAAGGATCAAATCCAAGCATTAACTTCTTCAAAGGATATTTTTTGCCACCTCCAACATGTTTTCTTTCAATAAAACATCACACAGTTAATACAAACAATCAGAGATATTTTTCATTTACCCAACAGTTATTGCAAAGTTATTGAAAAAGCCTTAAAGTCAAACATTTCCAGAAATTGGCTCAAAAGATACGTTAGGAGTTATTATTTCAGAGAAACACCTTCAGATATTTTTTCCTTGGGCCTTGCATGGTCTCAAAGGTCAAAAACACATTAACTTTGTAATAAATGACATCAGAAACCCTAGCTTGGGATCACCTCCTCATTTGCAGAAAAATACTGCATATGAGCTTCATTTTTAGTGTTGGTTAGTTGGTGGTTAGTTGACTAATTTTTGTTGTTGAGCTAGTTGAGGATTGCTAGGTTGGATTTGAGAAAGCTCTAAGTTGCATAGAGCTCTTGTACATGGAGTAATGTAACTGTTTTGATCATCAGTAATACAAGAACGTTCACAGGATTCTTGAACTATGTTAATGGTAAAGTTTTCTTTCTTTGTCATTGTTTTTCTTTTGTTTTCCATTCTGTCCATATTTCTATGATAAAAGAACAGAAATTTTAGAGTAGGATACGCTGTCTTGGCACCCTATTTTTGTCTGAATTCTTTATCTTAATGTTTTCCTCTACTTGGAGAATTCTTAATTGCTCTCCAATTCCATCTAGCTTGTTGTCTTAGGAATGATTTAATAGAGTCAAGCCAAAGAAGTCTTTGGTAAGCCCTGTCCTTTGGTGTAGCTTGAAATATTGTTTGTTAAAGCCTTTCTTTGAAGTATACTTAGTAGAGTCTAAACCAGGGAAGTCTATGGTATGCCTCAAAATGTTGCTTTGAAGGTCTTTTGAGTGTTGAGTTAAAGAAGATAGGTTTTAGCTTGCTCTTTAGCTGCTCTCACTGTTATCTTAAATGTTTTCTTTGTCTGAAAGTAATTCTAGGATTGTTGGATTGTTGTCTTAAAGGTTTGTTTATTAAAGTCTGGCCAAAGAAGTCTATGGTATGCCCTCTGCTTTGGTTTGCCTCAAACAGTTACCTAAAAGGCTTTTCTTGTTGAAATAGAGCTAGAAGATTCTTAACCGACTATAGTTTTGCTGCCTTCACAACTTATTGTTATTTCATATCACAATCTAATCTAAGAGATCCACTTGATATAGTTAGCTTGCCCTATGAAAACCCTTGTAGAGTTGATGAACAATAAAATCCTTTTATGACTCCATAGCCCAATGGATTAATGTTTTGTCATGGTCTATGTATTCAGCTAAAACATTCCCTCAATTAATCACACCACTGATTTGTCAACCTATCAATTAATCAACCAAAACAAACAAGTATTTAGAACTTCATAACTAGCCTAATATCATAAAACAAGAGCATAAAGACATCATTTATAAACACTTACATAGAGAGATCCCTCTCTGAATCCAGGAAGGATAGGTCCTAGGATTCCAAAGTGGTTCTGATGTGGCCCCTGCAGTGTTTGTTCTTGCCAATCTTGCAAATCACAGGGAGCCAACAGAGTTAGAAGCTGTATAAGCTCTAGCTTGAATCTCTGGTGGCCCTGATTGGCAGTACAGACGACAGAGATCTGAATGAATTATGGCACAGAAGGATGGAGCATCTACATCATGGAGCCTTAGGGATTCTCAAAAATACTGTCATAGGGGCTCTTGGACTCAGCACGAAGAAAGACGAAGTTTGCAAGGGATGTGTACTAGGGAAGTACGCTAAGGCAGCTTTCCCAAGAAGTAGCAAAAAAGCCAAAGGTGTATTAGAGTTAATACACTCTGACATTTGCGGTCCAATGTCCACAACTGCTCTCAGTGGGGCAAAGTACTTTTCCACCTTCATTGATGATCATTCCAGAAAAACTTGGATCTATTTTTTGAAAACCAAAGATGAAGTCTTTGATCGGTTTAAAGATTTCAAAGCATTGGTGGAGAACTCTATAGGAAAGAAGATCAAGAAGTTGCGGTCATATAACGGTGGAGAATATATCGATAAAGACTTAACAAATTTCTGTGCAAAGGAAGACATCAAGAGAGAATGAACAACTCCATACAATCCAGAGCAAAATGGAGTTGCAGAACAAAAGAATTGGACCATAATAGAAGCTGCAAGGGAAACGTTGTACAACCAAGATATGCCCAAATTTTTATGGGCAGAGGCCTGCAATACAACAATATATATTCAGAACAGAGTTCCCAATAGAGCTTTGGGGAAGGTAACTCCCGAGAGTGTGTTCACAGGCAGCAAGCCAGAAGTGAACCACGTCAGGATATTTGACAACATGGTGTACTGCCATGTTCCAGATGAAAAGAGAAAGAAGTTGGATCAAACTGTTGAAAAGGGTTTTTTGATGGGCTATAGCGAGAATGCAAAGGCATATCGCATCTATATTCCAAAGAGCAGGAAAGTCATGGTAAGAAGGGATGTGAAATTCTTGGAGGAGAGAGCCTTCAGGAAATCTCGAGAAATGGCCATAGATACGCAGATTGAGGAAGATCCACTGGTATAGCCTCAACGACCTATAGAGGAGAGGTCTAGTGCCTCTCCACGACACAATAATTATGAGGAGAGCTCCTTCGAAGAAGAATAGGAGGAAGAACAGGTAAGACCGCCCACAACTGATGGGAGACCGAGCAGAGAACTTCAACAAATTCTTAAGGATGTAGAAGAATTTGTTGAAGCCCCTAGAGAATGAAAGAGGATAAGGAAACAACCAGACAGATATCAGGCACTGGTAGCTTAGGTTGGTGAACCATCTACCTTTCGGGAAGCAACTCAGCATCAAGTATGGGTGGATGCCATGGTGGAGGAGTATAGCTCCATCATGACAAATGATTTATGGGAAGTAGTCCCTAGACCACAGAACATATCAGTTGTAGGATCCAGATGGATCTACAAGATCAAATATGCTGCAGATGGCAACATAGAGAAGTTCAAGGCAAGGTTTGTAGCTAAGGGGTATGCACAGAAGGAAGGCATTGACTATGAATAAACTTTTGATCTAGTTGTGTGATACACTTCTATCAGATCCGTCATCTCTCTGGCTGCGCAGATGGGATGGGAGATTCACCAGATGGATGTCAAGGCAATGTTCTTGAACGGGGTGATAGAGGAGGAAGTGTACATAGAGCAGCCAAAGGGCTTCGAGACACATGAGCAGAAGACTCATGTTTGCAGACTTAAGAAAGCCTTGTATGGATTAAAACAAGCCCCCAGGGCATGGTATGGATGGATTGATAGCTACTTGCAGAAGATGGGGTTCGTCAAGAGTGACGCAGATCCCAACCTATTCTACTTGAGAGTAAGAGATGAGTCGCTTGTTCTTGTTCTTTATGTGGATGACTTGTTTTTGATCAGATCATCCAAGCTCATTAAGGGCTACAAGGAGAATCTGGCAACAAAATTCGACACGAAGGACCTGGGGAAAATGCACTATTTTCTTGGATTAGAAGTCTGACAGTAGAAAGGGGAAATCTTCTTAGGACAAGGAAGATACACGACATAAATTCTTAAGAGATTTCAGATGGAAGACTGTAGACCCATGGCCACGCCAATGATTACTAATTGGAAGAAGATAGACACATCGGAGGATGATGAGGCTGATCCCACATTGTACAGATAGCTCATTGGATCGTTGATGTATATGGTCAATACGAGACCAGACATCTGTTATGCAGTGAATACCTTCAGTTAGTTCATGGTGGAACCAAGGAGGGCTCACTGGGTAGTGGCCAATCATGTTCCCAGATACTTGAGAGGGATAGTCGAGTATGGGTTGAAGTACACCAAGGGTAATGAGATCCAGTTGAGTGGGTTCACAGATGCAGACTGGGCTGGAAGCACAGTAGATCAAAAAAGTACCAGTGGGTACTGTTTCAGTCTCGGATCAGGAATGACCTCCTGGTGCAGCAGGAAACAAAAGTCCATAGCACTGAGCTCAGCCGAGGCAGAGTTCATGGCAGCAAGCACAACTTCGTGGGAGGCCATATGGCTCCGCAAATTGCTCTTGAGCCTACTCAAGAAGCGGATAGAATCGACTGGGATCATGTGACATAATCAGAGCTGCGTTAAGCTCTCTGAAAATCTCGTGTTTCATGACTGGTCGAAACACATTGACATTCAGTGTCACTTTATCAGGGACTATGTCAAGAGGGGAGCACTACAGTTGTGAGACACTCCTACAGGAGAACAGGTGGCAGATATCCGCACAAAGGCTCTAAGTAAAATCAAGTTCACTTACTTCAGAGAGAAGATGGGGATGGTCGAGAACCCCTTGCATTAGAGGAAAGGGTGGTCTTTAGAAGAAGAGGGAGCTGCAGTACGAATGCTGTAGTGGCAGGGCAACAGTACAGGAAGCAACAGCACAGAGATGAGGGGCAGCAACCAGGACATCATCATCGCAGCAGATCATGTAGAGTCAGAGCAGTACTGCGGTATCTTGCTTAAACACTTTCCTAGCTAAGAGGGAGTGTTGATTTCTATAGCATCGGAAAGTGTTCTAAGTCTCATTTTTGGTAAAGAGGCTTGGACATTAGTTATCCAGAGAACCTAGAAATCATTTGTGGAAATTCCACATGGATATGACTTTATTAAAATAATTAATTATTTTAATGCAGACCCTAAGTTTAAACTTAGGGAAATTAAATAATTAAAGGGTATTAATAGAGCAGAGTGTGAATCTTCTAGAAAACGAAGATCAAGTCATCTGTTAATATGAGCCTTTGATTAACGATATAACCTTGGCTGTTGATTCATCAACGAGAAGACTATAAGAAGAGACTTGAGGGCCATTTGGAAATGAAGCCGGGGGACACTCTCAGTACCCGAAGGAAATCTATTCTGAAGCAAGGAAATTCGATTTTAGTGGGTGATATTGTAGAGGCAGGGTTGCAGAAGCAGAAGGAGGCGGGAGAAGTCAGTTATTAGGAAGCAGAAGTTAGGAGGATGAAGGGAATGGTGAGTTGATCAGCAACAAGACCCCCTCCATGCAGAATCACGCAGTCCAGGGAGAGACTACACAGAGCTCTCACACTGGATGACATAGAGGGTGAAGGAGGTCACCCCGAGGGTCTGAAATTTGTCTGGAAGGTCCAGAAAATTTAGCCAGGTGTTTGCAAATTTTTCTCTGCTCATTAGACTCTTGTAAATGTACTTTCAATTTCTAAAGATAAATATAAAACCCTCATCTGCTGCACCAATTTTCCCACATTGGGTTTTTCCGGGGACAATTGTCCAAAAATAACTGTGTTCATGTGGTTGTTTCTATTGAGCTACTTGTGTAAATTATCTTTTTGTTCTTATGCTCTTAATGATAGTGAAGATCTGCAAATGTGTTTATTTCAAAATTTACTGAAGCATCTGTAAATAACTTATTTCATAAGTAGGAGAAATAAACCAAGTATTGCAGAAATAGATTCCTCTTGAAAATTTCACACAATGAACCCCACATAACGAGTTGGATTTCTACTTTGTTTGAAAGTACCTTCAGGAGCAGCTATTCTTTTGGAATCTTGGATTATTTCTTTCAACCAGGCAGTTCTTCTTTTCACAGGAGGCTCTTCAAGGCCTTGTTCCAATGACTCAGGAGGGTCAAGAGGCAGATCATGATCATCTAAACCTTGACTTTCTTCAGGAGGAGAGAGAGGAGCTACATCAGTTTCTGTAGGGAGTTCCTTTGCCTTTCAGAAAGCAGCTTCCTCATTGAAGGTGACATCCCTACTGACCTTTATCTGTCTTTGACGAGGGAAGTAAATTTTGCAGGCTTTGGAGGTTTCACTATAATCGACAAAGACTCCTTTTCTACCTGAGGTTTCAAATTTTGACCTTTTATCTTTCGGGACATGGACATAGACAGGGCACCCAAATACTCTAAGGTGACTGACATTAGGTTTCGAACCAGAAAAGAGTTCCTCAGGAGTTTTATCTTTTAACAAGGCATGGGGGCATCGGTTCTGGATATACACAACAGTGCTTGAGGCTTCAGCCCAAAGTGAGATAGGGAGGTCTTGGTAATGCAACATGGCTTTGGCTAACTCACATATGGTTTTGTTTTTCCTTTCAGCTACACCATTTTGCTGAGGTGTATAAGGGATTGTCAATTGTTTTCTTATGTCATGTTCTTTACAGAAATCATCAAATTGTTTTGACTCATATTCACCCCCATTGTCTGAACTAAGTGATTTGATTTTATTTTCTGATAGATTTTCAACTTGGGCTTTAAATTCTTTAAACTTGGCAAAGGTTTCATCTTTTGATTTTAGGAAGAAGATCCAACATTTTCTAGAGTAATCATTTATAAATGTTAGAAAGTAGAGACAACTAGACAAAATAAGCTAGTTGCTAGACATGGGACCACATACATCAAAATGAACAATCTCTAATATGTCTTTTGTTCTTGTTTCACTTTTACTGAAAGGTTTTCTAACATTTTTACCCGAAAGACATCCTTTGCAAATTTCCTTTTCAGAAACTAAAATAGGGGGCATGCCACTTACCATTTGCTGTAGATCTGGGAGAGCCTTGTGGAAGAGATCTCCAAATCTCCTATGCCACAGCTCGCTGCTACTGCCAATAGTATGCACAAGTGCTTGAATAGGCTGTCCAAATAGAAGGTAGAGTCCATTTGACCCATAGCCAATTATCTATGCCTCATCATGCCCTTTCTGCTTTGGCCACATCATGACTTGTCTATCTGAAAATGTCACTGTGTTGCCCTTGGCCTCAAGAGGTGATACTGAGATGAGATTCTTCTTCAAGTCCGAGAGAAGAAAAACTTCCTGGATATGCAACAAGGATCCTGATGCCAACCTGAATGTAACTGAGCCAACTCCCAATATCCTGTGTGTTGAGTTGTCCCCCAACTCAACCTTCATACTGGATGACTTATCCTTATATTCTGAGAGTAATTCCTTGTTGCCTGTCATGTGAGTAGAGGCCCCACTGTCTATCAACCAGTCATCCTCTCTAGCTGTGAGAGACCATGTCAATGCTGAGACAAAGAGATATTCTCTTTGTGAGGTTCCTTCTTGAGGAACTTGCTTGTCTTTCCTTTTCTCTTCTTCTGCTGCTGCAGAAGCATACAACTTCTCTTTGTTGTTGAAGGTTTTACCCCTGGATCTGCAATCCTTTGCCATATGCCCAACTTTATTACATTTGAAGCATCTGAACTTGGAGGAGTCAAAACTCTTCCCTTTAAACTGAGGCTCGAAGGTTTCCTTTGGACCTTCCCTTGGATGAAGTTAAGGAGGAGCATTCGACGTCTTGAAGGAGGGCCTTCTCCCTCTCTTCCGGAAAGCAGATGCAAGTGCATGAGCCTCATATTTAGAGAAGGCTTGTCGAACCATGTTTTTGCTTTCCTCTTCTATGCAATCATGGCATAAAGTCTCAAATGAAGGTTCTTCCTTCCTTCCATTAACACTAGAAAGAAAGGTGTTCCAAGAGGTAGGCAAGCCATCATAGATGGCCTGAACTAAGTCATCATCATCCACCTTAACTTGGAGTACAACCAATTGATCTCTGATCTGTTTGTTCTTCTAACAAAATTCCCCTACTGGTTCGCCCTTTTCCATCTTAAGGAATTTCAGCTTGTGTTTCAATTTTCAAATACCTCTTTTGACTTGTACATGTCTTTTCATACAGTTGAGTAAGGGAGTCCATGCACTCCTTCGGTGTGATATCTGTAGTCATGACACTCAACTAAATCCTTGACTAAGCCAAAAATAAATCTCTTAGCCTTGGCCTGGTTCCTTCTGAAGGTAGCTCTGTCAATGACATTCTCAGGCTTAGGAGGATCAGTTTCAATGAACCTCAAAAGATCATGCTCCTGCAATATATTGAGGATTCTTATCTTCCAAACATGGAAGTTCGAGGACCCCTCAAGTCGATCTTCCTTGTCCATAGGAAGAGATGTAGAAGCCCTATCAAACCTGCAAATACCAAGATCGTACACCCTCTCTGCAAGCTGCAAAACAAAGACTATGTGCCCAATTGCTCTGAAACCATGTTGAAAAATTGCAGAGTGATATGAAATGTTAAGATATTCTTTCTTTTGACTTTGTCTTGAACAATTTCCAAAAGATATGTTTTTTTCAAGAATTAGATCAATTCTTGTCTTTCGATGTAACAACCCTAGATAATTACTTATGACTTTTATTATCTTATGTTGAACTGAAAAATATTAACAAGGGAAAGAATAGGAGGTGATATGGCAAAGGTTAGGGTTTCAGGCTCAAACACCGCCATTGTCACGGTGTTCTCCGCTGCAGCAGTCGTTGTAGTCGCAACTCCCACCAATCTGCAACAAAGCGTCATCAATCATAGAAAGGAGAGCCCAATCCTGCTGCATGATGCCTTCATCCATGGTAATGAGAGCCAGATCTCTGCTGCAGTAGTCGTTGCAGTCGCAACCCCCACTGATCTGCAACGAGGTGCTGTCAATCACAGAAAGGAGGGCCCGATCTTGCCGCGAGGTGCCATCAACCACGGTAATGAGAGCCAGATCCGAGACTGCGTTGTTTTTTTGCTTCACGACAGTCACACGGCTGAAGGAAAGGGCTTTTGCAAATATGTAGACCCTCCCTCTGTCGCAGCCCCACATCTATTCAGCCTCCAAGATCTATGAGTAGGAAGATCAAAGGAGCCACCGCTGGTTGAGCAGGTCCAACTTCAATGTCATGCACCCACCAGCAGGAAAGGAGTTCATAACATTGAAAGGGCCTTAGCATGCGACTCTCAATTCTCAGCCGTCATCAAGCCCCAGCACGACCATGCGGAGCTGGAATTCCAAGGACCAAGCACGCTCCCGTCTCAAACTTGCTCGGGTAGACAGGGTTTCTCAGATCTCTCCTCTCCTTCTTTTGAGATCCAGATCTTGCTTCTTACTGGCAAAACCATGCTTCATTGGGTGCATTCAACGGATCTAGTGCAGAACCTCACGCATGATCTTCAACTTAGGCTGGGGATCCCCTCTTCTCTTCAGAGACTGCTATATGAAGGTAAACAACTAGAAGTCTCTCTTCCCCTCTCTTTTTACAGTATTGAAAGAGATGCTTCGCTAGTATTAACGCTTCGGCTGAGAGGGGAAGCAGTCGGGCAACCATCTTCTGCTCCTGCTTTCTCCTACAAAGATGCGGTCCATGCATAGCCACCTAAGAAAACCGCTCAACCCTCAACGGCTCCCAAGCCCTTTTTGGTTGATAAACTGGAGGAAGTTCCCTCCATAGAAATCTCCCATCCATCTTTGGATGATCAACTTCAAAAGTATGCAGAATCCGCCATCATTTGTCGATTTAATGGAGTATGGCCTCGTTCAGCAGATCTATATCATTGGATTCACTCCACCTAGACCAACAACTACAAGGTTATCTTCTGCTCCAAAGGTTTCTTCATAGTTGTGTTTGCTTTCAGCGAAGACTATCAAAAAGCCTTAACTCGAGGCCCATGGTTTTGGGGAACAACAAGGCTTTTCCTCACCCCCTGGTTCCCAGATTTCGACCCCTCTACGGCAGTCATCACCAAGCTTCCTATCTGGGTTTGACTACCGAACCTCCCTATGCATCTTTGGCACTTTTCTGCCTTCCAAGGGATTGGAAACACCTTGGGCCGCTTTCTGGCAATGGATCCCTCCAGGGGAGAGAAAGGCATATAGACATACGACAACATTTGTGCTGAGATTGACTTAAGCAAAGGTCTATCCGATCAAATTATCCTCAAAGTGGGGGATTTCCTTTGGACTCAGACCTTGGATTATGAGAACACTATGTTCAGATGTCGTCGTTGCCATCAAACAGGGCATATTCAGAACACCTGTACCATATTCCTTGCCCAAAGGAAGAAAGGACTTAAAAAACCGAAATCCAAAAGCTGGAAACAATGTGAACCCCCCCCCCCCCATGGATGATATTGATTCATCCAACTGTGAAAATTTCTGAATCTTTACACTTCATGCAGAAATTATTTACTTTTAATCTAGTTATGCTCCTCCTACTTAGACAAGTTATTAACTGAATAAATTCAAGTTAAAATGGAAGCAAAACACACAACAGATCTCCACCAATCTAGATCTAGAACAAGTTCATGCACACATAGACAAAGTGACAGTTATTTTTGGACAAATAGTCCCCGGAAAAACCCAATGCGGGAAAACCGGTCTCTGGCTGCTGGAGGGTTTTATTATTAAGAATTTTCTGAATACAACAAGCTTGGGTTCCAGATCTGGAAAACCCGACAAAGAAATAATAGATCTACAACACACTGGCTAATCTAGGGCCAAAATAATGACTGATTGACACCCTCAAACGGGATTTTACAGAACTCAGACAAAATTAGTGCCTAGAATTCCCAGCGCTGCCCCTGAAGCCTCTAAAGCCCCTCTGACTCTCAGCGCTGCTCCGAAAAGGTTTGCGTTACCCCAGACTGTGTGACGCAGGCCTTACACTGCCCCTTAGGGTCTCTGCGTAACCCCAGAGGGTTTCTTGCAGCAATTACGCTGTCCTTGAGGGACTGTGTAGCAGCTGCGTAGCACAAGTTGCTTCCCTCCTGCTTCTCTGCGCTGCCTCTCTGAGCTGATCTCTGCCTCTTGCTGATTCTAGACCATGGGATCAGATCATCCCCTTGGCCTAAATTCCCCTTTGCAGCTGAAACACTTCTGAGAATTCTTAGCAAACCCACCCTAGAATCTCAGCTTAGCTTTAGTGCTTTGCCTCTGTGTGTCTTTACAAATGACCCCAAGCCTTTCCTTTATACTTTTTTCGTTGGGAAACCAACGGCCAAAGAAAGCTTGATCCGTGTGACTTGAGACAATTTCATCACATGTTTAATTAAATTCATTTTAATTATTTAAGTTACCTAAGTTTTAACTTAGGAAATACATTAAAATAATTAATTAATTTAATATCTCCTAAACCAAATGAAATTTCCCAAATTGATTTCTGGGTCTTGTAGATCAAGTGTACTCTAGTCCCTCCACAAAATCTGAGAGCTAGAGCACAACTGATGCTACCCCAAATACACAAAATCTCAACGCTCTCTCTAAGCATCAAGGGTGTGCTCTAGCAATACATCACACTATGCATTACATGATTTTGGGCACTAGTTCTACGCTGCTAATGCTTGGCATGCTGCCACTCAACTCTGCACTGCTGCTGCCATTCTGTATTGCTTTCCATGACTTTGCCACTGCCACTGCAACCTCTGTACTGTAGCTCCCTCTCAATATGCTACATCTGTGCTGCTCATAGCACTGCCACCGTTGAGCTGCTGCACTACTACTTCAGTTGTTGAGAGAAACAACTGAATCTCCTACCCAATCTTTGACAAACAAGTCAGATGGGCTGCATCCTCATCACTAAAGCTCCATAGGCTACAAATCTGTGCTGGCATCTGAAGAATGATGCACAGCTACAACTCTGCCTTCGTAAATAGACTCCCTCTGCACTGCTGAAGTCACATCAGCCCCTTGTGTTGAAATATTTCACGCTGCTGCTGCACTGCGTTGTCACTACAATGTGTAAGCGACTCTTCTCTATGCTGCTGAAGTCACATCAGCCTCTGCGCTGTTGTTGCTTCTACGCTGCTGCTGCCTTTCTCTACGTTGCTCCTTCCAGTCTTCACATATGCCTCTGCTTCTGCTTCATCTGTGATCTATGCACCCACTGCTCCACTTGCCCCGCTACTGTCTTAAGGCTGCCATAGCTCGCATGTGATCCAAGAGATGAGCTACTCAAGGATCCCGCCTTACTTCTATGTAGCTCCTCTACATATCCATGTCACCCCACCTCCATGGATCATGAGCACTCATGGCTGCATCATCTTCCGACCTATCATCTGCCACAACTGCTTTGGAAGAAGATGCTTCCTTGTCTTTTTTCTTCTGAGGACAATTGCTGGAAAAATGTCCCATTTCACCACACTGGAAGCACTGATCTTTGAGAGATCCTTCTTCTTCTTTGGATGCTTCTTTGATGCCAAGGCTGCATCTTCCTCATCTTCCTTCTTCACTTTGCATGATCCCGAGCTATACTGCTTCTTGGTGAATCTTCGGAGTTCTTCTTGACGTGGAATTGACCACAAGATGTCCCAATCTGGGAGGTTCGCTTTGCCCAAGATACTTTGGACAAAGGTTTCCCACTCATTCGTGACTGCATTGAGGGCAGTCCTCACCATCACATCGTCCTCCACCTTTGCACCAGTTGTAGTCAACTGATCTCTGATCGACTACAGTCTGAAGAGGAAATGCTCCATGTCTTCTCCCTTGGCCATCATGAATGACCTCATCTGTGTCTCCAACAACATCTTTCTTTGGACAGATTTTCCCTCATATAGGGAGATCAAGGCCTTCCACATCTCATTAGTTGTTTTCTTCTTAGCTAGGTGTGGTACAATATGGATCTTGATTCCTTCCATAATCAGCCGCTTAGCATGCCCAACAGCCTCCTTATGCTTCTGAAGGAGATACGGATCTGTCGGTGTGGCCATAGTTTGCTTTGCATGATCTCTAAGATTATATGCCTCAAGGACTATCAGGATCCTTGCCTTCCACACTAAAAAGTTTGAGAGGCCATCCAACCTATCCTGATCATGCAATCTATGAGGAGTCATTTGCTCAGAATGTGTCGGAATTTCCTGTTCTCTTTTCTAGAGAAATGGATCTAAGGCCCTTGGTGAAACAGGCACCTTTTGCTCCCTCTGACAACTGATTTCCCTTCTTGGAAATCTACCAAATCAACTATGATTAAGCTCTTCTTTGATCCTTTGATCAAACTGCAAGTTTCCTTTGGCTAGAAACTCTCTGAGAAGTTGATCTCCTGTCGCTCTTTGTCACTTGTGCTAAGACCAAAAATATGAAAACTTCATAAATTTAACCCCACCAGTACCTTCTGAATTTTTGCAGCTTTTCTGCAGTCTTTTATGGATCTGACAAATTCATATCTGAATCACGCTGGCTAGCTTCAGACCAATCTAGCGCTGTTTCTGAGTTGCCTCTGCGCAATAATTGCGTGGGCTTCCTAGGAGACCGCGTTAGACAACGTCAACCTTCCCTCTGCGTGAATTTGCCTCTAAAAACTGTGCTGCCCCTTCAGATCTGCGTTTCTGCTGCTTTTCCAGTTGCTTCCTGTAGCTAAAACCTTTAGATTCTTCTTGGTGACCTTCCTAGACCTGCAATTGCTCTGATACCATGTGGAAATTTCTGAATCTTTACACTTTATGCATAAATTGTTTACTGTTAATATGGTTATGCTCCTCTTACTTAGACAAGTTATTAACTGAATAAATTCAAGTTAAAATCGAAGCAAAACACATAATAGATCTCCACCAATCCAGATCTAGAACAAGTTCATGCACACATAGACAAAGTGACACAGTTATTTTTGGACAAAATAGTCCCCGAAAAAACCCAATGCGGGAAAACCGGTCTCTGGCTGCTGGAGGGTTTTATTATTAAGAATTTTCTGAATAAAACAAGCCTGGGTTCTAGATCTAGAAAACCTGACAGAGAAATAATAGATCTACAACTGACTAGCTGATCTAGGGCCAGAATAATCATTGATCCACACCCTCAGATGAGATTTATAGAACTCAGCGAAAATTAGGGCCTAGAAACCCTAGCGCTGCCTCTGAAGCCTTTGCGTCAGCCTCTAAAGCCCCTCTGACTCTCAGCGCTGCTCCGAAAAGGTCTGCATTGCCCCAGACTGTGTGGTATAGGCCTTACACTGCCCCTTAGGGTCTCTGCGTAACCCTAGAAGGTTTCCTGCAGCAATTATGCTGTCTTTGAGGGACCGCGCAGCACCTGCATATATCAAGTTGCTGTCCTGCTGCTGCTGCCCTCCTGCTTCTCTGCGCTACCTCTCTGAGCTGATCTCTGCCTCTTGCTGCTTAGAGCCCCTGGGATAAGATCATCCCCTTGGCCTGAATTCCCCTCTCTGCAACTGAAACACTTTTGAGAATTCTTAGCAAACCCGCCCTAGAATCTCAGCTTAGCTTTAGTGTTCTGCCTCTGTGTGTCTTTACAAATGACCCCAAACCTTTCCTTTATACTTTTCTCGTTGGGAAACCAACGACCAAGATTAAATCTTTAATCAATGGCTAAGATTAAAAGAAAGCTTGATCTGTGTGACTTAAGACAATTTCATCACATGTTTAATTAAATTCACTTTAATTATTTAAGTTCCCGAAATTTTAACTTAGGAAATACATTAAAATAATTAATTAATTTAATATCTCCTAAACTAGATGAAATTTCCCAAATCAATTTCCGGGTCTTGTAGACCAAGTGTACTCTAGTCCCTCCACAAAATTTGGGAGCTAGAGCACAACTGATGCTACCCCAAATACACAAAATCTCAACACCAGCTCGAACGAGGAGGAGATTGATGCTGATGAGGAGGCAAAGATGCAAGAGAAGGAAACAAACATGGCAGACCCTGTTGGGCCCAATGCTTCCTCGATTACACAGAACCGTTCTCATGAGTCCGCCTCCTCCGACTCAGATAAGGAGACTCCTCCTTTGATCATCAACAATCTTCAAATGGTCTCAGCCCCCAGCCACTTGATGGGTGGGTCAGAGTTTCAAAAAAAAAAAAGGGAAAGAAATGCCATATTGACTCTACCCATTTTGGGCATTTTCTTGTGTTTATCACTCATGGTTCCTAGGTTTCTCTTCTGGATCCTCCATGTTCTCTCTTGGCTACGATATGTGACTAAGGTTGACTGTTCATTTCTAGTTTCCTCGCTATCTAGTTTCTCTTGCTTGTAACTCCATTTGTACTATATGCTTTTAATAGAATCAGTCTTATTCAGAAAAAAGAAAAAAAAAAGATATTCTTTCTTTTCTTTCATAGTTCGATTCTTTTTAATGCTGTGTTTACTGTTATAACTTAGAACTGAATATAGAGATCATATATCCATGAAACATATACACAAGATATACCCTAGGGAAACCCAATAAGGGAGAAAACCCCAGCAAAAGATCTCTTTTATTATGTGGAACAGATAAGCAGATATCAAGTTACAAAATCAAACTAGGAGAGAAGACACTTGGAGACTTTAATGCCTTGGAGTACAACTGAAATGGTCATGCATGGAAGAGATAACTGATGGATCTGAAGCTATAGACCCTTAGCTTTACTCTGACTGCTTTATCTTCACCTCAAATCAACATACATGGCCTAGATCTGAGAAAGATTGCCACACACCCCTGCAGAAAAGTCGATTCTGGAAGCCTGACTTTGAGAGGCTGGATCATGCCTAAAACTCAACATATCTTAAGAGCGTTGAGTGGAAAGGGGAACGCCTTGGTGTCTACTTTCCACTCCAAGTGGAATTTCTGGAAAAGCTTGTTTGGATACTTTTCTTTCTCTAAAACTGTTTCTGGAAATTCTGGAAAAAATTATGCAGAAAACCAATGCATGAATTTCGTGAGGGATGATCTCCCTTCTCAGATTGGATCTCCTTGAGCGTTCAGCTGATCTTGGAACACCTTGGAGTCTACTTTCTAACCCCACTGGAATTTCTCAATTTGGATGCTTGAAGAGAAAGTTATGGTCGATTTAGTAGTCAAACCTGTAAACCCTTGCTTGTTGGAAAGCTGCTGAAAAAAACAGAATTGCATATGTAGAGTGAAGGTTCTTTGTCCTTTTTTATCTTTTTGCTTTGATCCTTCTAGAAGATGGATAGGCTTGACTTTTCAAGCTTCTAGAAGTCACTTTTAGGGTTTACAACTTGACTTCATCAGGTCCTCTCAAGTCTAGTACTTGTTTGACCCACTTTATCTTTTAATTTTACATTGACATAAAAAATAATTTTGCCTTTATAAACTTAGGCTTACACAAATAAACATTACATGACACTTTTACATCTCTACTAGTCAACTTGACTAGGAGTTACAACTTGACAACACTTTTACATGACTCAACAAGGCTTATACATCATTTATATCATTCTCTCACTAGTATGGTCCATATCACATCATCTGCTTTACAACATCATGTTCACACAATAATAAGAAGAGATCTTTTAATTATGTGATCTTATAGCTTTTCAATCAATGTCGGACTTTAGCTTCCTAGGAGTGATCAGTTCCTAGATAAGCATCATCACAACATGATAAAGAGGCTATCACACATAACAATCTTAGCTTCATAGGAGTTCACTTGATTTGGCTAGACCACATCTTGATTTTGCATATAGCTCACAAGATGTCTGACCCAGGATTTTGCACTAGTGTTTCACCAAGTCCATGGATTTGACACTAGGCCTCACCAGACAGTCTTAACCTGGATTTGTCCTGATACTTCACCAACTCCATGGGTTTGGTATCAGTCACCACCAAGGTTCTTAGCAAGCTTCCATGCCTTGATTTATTGCAATTCACAAGACACAGTCATATGTTCTTATCTACCCTGGTAGCTCACCTAAGGGGAGAGAATGACTCTTGAAGCTGCCATTTTTAACATTGGCCATATTGGACTTGTACTTCGTAAGTTGATCCGGATCTGAAGGTACAACAACCACATTCACCACGAACGTCTTGAGATCATATTCATCCAGAAGGAATTGGATGCTTTCCTTCCAGATTATGTAGTTGGAGGAACCCTCCAACCGGTCCTGATCTCTAAGACCGTGAGATGTCATCTCAGCCGAAAACTATCGAACTACTCTCTCTTCTTCCCCCTCTGCGCAACATTAGGCAGGCTTACGCACTCCTTATGGAGTTTGTAGATCTGCTGCTCAAGTCCTGGAAAAATGCTAAATTCCTTGGCTAGGAACTCACTAAGGAAGAATTCCCCGCTATGTGTTCTTTTCTTTCTTCTGACACTTCTTTGCCCAACAACTGCCTACAGAAAAACTGCATCCATCTGGCTCTGCATGAAGACTCTTTGTTGCTCCCTCTGCCTCCACAAAAACTCGAACTGGAAGTCCTACCTCTCTATCGACTCACTCAGAGAGCAACAACCTCGAAACTTCAGCCCTTCTGGCTAGAACTGCGCAATCCCTTTGGTGATTCGATCTGCTGCTGCTGTAGCAATTCGGCCTTCACTTCAGTGCTCAGATCCACTCTTCCTGATTCACATCAAACGTTTTGATACCATGTGAAAATTCTTGGATCTGACAATCTTAGGAATCCTATTGCAGCTAACTTAATTTACTTCTCCTATTATGTAAATTACATTACAAAATTAATTTAGAATGCATCATGAATTATTGAAGTAAACTACTGAAGCAACCTACACTTAATTAAATATGATTCCGAAACAAGGAAACTGAGCAAGAAATCAGTGACACATAGGACACCTTTATTTTGGACTAAGTCTTCGGAAAAACTCAATGCGGGAAAACCAGTGCAGCAGATCTGAGGGTTTGTATTATTAAGCAGTAGCAATTTCTGAATACATCGCTGAATACCTCAAGGGTTATTTAGTTACAGAGAGAAATAATGCAAGAAAGAATTGTGAGTTTAACCTCACTCAATCAGTGGAAAATCCGGCTGATCCGGACACTGGAAGAGCTTCCCCTGGAGGTCTCTGCATAGCATTTGCACAATCACTGCGTAGTTCCTGCGCTGTGAAAATTTAAACTTGAAATCCTACTGCATTATCTAATATATTTTCTTCTTATTATTCAGAAACAAGTTATTTGTAGAAATCTCTTCAGTAAATATCGAAATAAATTCAAATGCAGACTTCACAATTACTGAGCAAATCAACAAGGAAATACTAACACAAGAATGACACAGATATTTTGGACAATTGTCCCCGAACAAACCCAATGTGGGAAAAACGGTGCAACAGATGAGGGTTTCTATTATTATTCAGCGAAATCTTCTTGTACAATTTACAATCTGCAGTAATGAAGAGAAATTCTCTAAGATAACACTGGAGAAATTCCTCACAAATTTTTTGATGAGAGATGACCTCAGAATGACTCTCCTGGGCCTCCTGCGTCACCCCTGCATTGGCTCTGTGTGAGGACTGCGCAGATCTGCGTCACACGTGCTGTCTTTTGCATTGTCCCTTCCAGCCACTCTGTTGTCCCTTCCTGCCACTGCATCACCTGCTCCTGTACCTTGGATTGACGTTGAACCCTCTCTGTCTCTCCTCCATCTGCAACTCTCCCTCTGGATCGTTTTTCTCTTGCCGAACTTCAGCCACTGAGAAAATTGATTTTACTTGGGCAACTGAGTATTTGCACTGGTGTGTTTTCCAAATGACCCTCAAATCTTCTTTTATAATCTTCTCGTTGAAATATCAACGACCGAGATTAGATCTTTAATCAATGGCTAAGATCGTAACTTGACTTGATCCGTGTTTTCTAAAAGATTCACAGTCTGTTTTATTAATGCCCTTTAATTATTTAATTTCCCTAAATTTAGACTTAGGGTCACCATTAAAATAATTAATTATTTTAATAAAACACGTTCCGAGTGGAATTTCCACAAACGATTTATGGGTTCTTTGGAATACGTGTGTCTAAGCCTCCTCACAAAATTTGAGACTTAGAGCACTTCTAATGATACCAAAAATCAACACTCCCTCTTAGCGAGGAAAGTGCTCTAACAATATGCCTGTTGCATACTGTTCTGATCCTGAAGCACCCTCTGCACTGCTGATATCTGACAACCTGTCTATCAATCATTGTGTTGTTGTTGCTACTGTACAACTGCCCATGACATTGCCACTGTCACTGTTGCGTTCGTACTACATCTCCCTCTTAAGTGCTGCTCCATCCGTTACTGAAACGGATTCTCAATCATACACATATTTTCCCTGAAATAAACAAACTTTGTTCTCCCTAGGGTCTTGGTGAGAATGTTTGCTACCTGTTCTACCGTGGGAATGTACTGCAACTGTACTGCTCCCCGCTGAACATAGTCTCTGATAAAATGACACCTGATGTCGATTTGTTTCGAACGATCATGAAAAGATGGATTCTCAGAGAGCTTCATGCAACTTTGATTATCGCATAGAATATTGGTCGCCTCCATCTTCCTTCTGAATAAATTCACTAGCAGTTTTCTAGGCCATATAGCCTCACACGAAGCTGTGCTGGCTTCCATATACTCTGCTTCCGCTGTGCTCAGTGCTACGGACTTCTACTTCTTACTGCACCAGGAAGTCATACTTGATCCAATGTTGAAGCAGTACCCTATGGTACTTTTCCGATCCACCAAAGTTCCTGCTTAATCTGCATCTATGAATCCATGCAGAATGATGTCATCGCCTTGGGTGTATTTTAATCCATATTCGACAGTTCCTCAGATATATCGGAGAACATGCTTAGCTGCTGCCCAATCTGCCCTCTTTGTTTCTACCATGAACTAAGGGAATTAACAGCGTAGCAAATGTCTGGCTTGGTGTTGACCAAATACATGAGAGATCTTATGAGCTGTCTGTATAAGGTAGGGTACACTTCTTTATCTTCAGATGCATCAATTTTCTTCCAATTGGTGATCATTGGAGTAGCCACGGGTCTACAATCCTGCATTCTAAATCTCTTTAGAATCTTTGTAGTGTATCTTCCTTGCCCAAGGAAGATTTCTCCCTTCTGCTGCCAAACTTCCAATCCCAAAAACTAGTGCAGCAACCCAAAATTCTTCATGTCGAATTTCTCTGCCAGGTTCCTCTTGCAATCTTTGATGAGCCTAGATGATCCTGTCAGAAATAGATCATCTACATGCAATACCAAAATCAAAGGCTCATTCTCTACTGTGAGATAGTAGATATTGGGATTAGCGTCACTCTTGACAAATCCCATCTAGTATACATTAATTCAATCATATTATGCTCTCGGTGCCTGTTTGAGTCCATACAGGGCTTTCTTCAACCTACATACATGAGTCTTCTTCTCATGTGTTTCGAAGCCTTCTGGCTGTTCGATGTAAACCTCTTCTTCTATCACCCCATTCAAGAATATAGTCTTGATGTCCATCTAGTGAATCTCCAATCCCATCTGTGCTACAAGGGATATAATGGACCTGATAGAGGTATATCTGGCTACAGGGGCGAAGGTTTCTTCATAGTTTATCCCTTCTTTCTGAGCATATACCTTAGCCACGAATTTAGCCTTGTACTTCTCTACCTTGCCGTCTGCAACATACTTAATCTTGTAGATCCACCTAGAACCTACAACTGATCTGTCTTGAGGTCTCGGTACGACTTCCTAGATATAATTGGTCATGATAGTGTTGTACTCCTCTACCATAGCATCTACCCAGACTTGATGTTGAATGGCTTCCTGAAAGCTAGAGGGCTCGGCAACCTGTGCTACCAGAGCTTGGTATATGTCAGGCTATCTACGTTGCCTTTTCTCTGTTCTAGGAGCCCCAAAAAACTTATCTACGTCCCTCAGCGTCTGTCGTACTTCTCTGTTGATTATACCACTAGTAGTGGGTGGCTCAATCATCTCTTCTTCCTGTTGTCCCATCTGCTGCGAGCTATCTGGATTTTTTTCTCTTGAAGAAATACTAGTACTGGTCACAGTACTAGATCCTGATGGTTGTCCATCTGCTGGATCTTCTCCTAGCTGCCGCGTGACAAGAGGTTCATCTTCACACTGTTCTTCGGTAGGCATTTCACGGGATTTTCTGAAGGCTCAATCCTCCATGAATTTCACATCCCTCGTTACTACAACTTTCCTATTACCCGGAATGTAGATTCTAAAAGCCTTGGATGTCTTGCTATATCCTACGAGATACCCTTTCTCAGCACTCTGATCTAGTTTGCTCCGTTTCTCGTCTGGAGTGTGGCAATATGCCACACTCCCGAAAATCTTGAGGTGGCTTAACTTTGGCTTCATCCCTGTGAAGACTCTCTCGGGCGTTGCCTTGCCCATTTCTCTGTGAGGGGTCCTGTTCTGAATACATACAATAGTTCTGCATGCTTCTGCCCACAGAAATATAGGTAGATCCTGGTCATACAACATTGCCTTTGCTGCCTCAACAATAGCCCTGTTCTTAAGACAGTAGCAGGATGACTGGAGCAGTGGGTGCAAAATATCATGGAGAAGCAGAGGCAAAACTGGGATGCTGAAGTCTGGAGCAGCAGTAGCGCGAAGGCTGATGGGATTTCAACAACGTAGAGGCAGTGCTTACGCAGTGCAGTGTAGCAGACAATGCAAAGCAGCAACAGAGGGTGGATCGGTGATGAGATGCAACCCGACTGACTTGTCTGTCAGTGATTCGGTAATGGCCTTTAGTTGCTTACTTATCAGCAACTGAGTTGCAGTGTAGTAGTTAGCAGTGGCAGTGCTATAGGCAGCATGATGTAGCAATTTGAGAGGGATCTGCAGTACAGATGTGGCAATGACATGGGCAACAGTATAGTGGTAGCAACGTAATGGATGGAGGGCAGTAGGCCAGGCATTGGCAGTGCGATAACCGATTCCAGAGATCAGGGTGATGCTTCATTGGTGAAGTATTGTTAGAGCACACTCCTCGCTAAGAGGGAGTGTTGAGATTTTCGGGTAGCATCGGATGTGCTCTAGCTCCAAAACCTTGTGGAGGGGCTGGAACACATGAGATCTCCAAGACCCAGAAAGCATTTGGAGAAATTCCATCTTGTGTAAAAGATACTCAAATAATTAAATTTTTTAATGGGGACCCTAAGTCTAACTTAGGGAAATTGAAAAATTAAAGTGAATTAATTTACAGATGTGATGAGAACATTCTAAGTCACGTGGATCAAGATTCTTTAAGTCTTAGCCGTTGATTAGAGATTAGATCATGACCGTTGATTTGTCAATGAGAATAGTATAAAGGAAGGGCTTGGGATCAGTTGGAGAATACACACAGTGAATCTAAGAGATCGAATTCTTCTGACGCAACTGTGCTGGACGAAGATCAAATCTGAGTGATTCAGAGAAGAAGTAAGGGGCGGATGCAGTGATTGGTCAGAGGACCAAGAGTACAATGTAGAGCAAGGGCAACAGAGAAGTAGTGGAGGCAGCGTAACCATCAGAGGGTGTGACGCAGTCACTAGAGAGGGTGACGCAGGCCCATGTTGGGCTCATGCAGGGGCAACGCAGAACCTCCAAGGAAAAGTCTGAAATTCAGTGTAGACTGGAGTTTCTAAGCTGGTAGGGATGAAAGTAGAATTCGGGAGACGCTGATTAGCGCAAAGCTAGGGTGACGCAGTCCCTCAGCCAGGGCCACGCAGCGTTACACAATGGCAGTGTAGAGACTATGCAGAGTTAGCTAGGGTTACACCAGTGGCTCATCCGGATCAGCCGGGACTTGCAGGAGTGAGGTAAAACTTACATTTTTCTCTGTAGTTGAGGTTTTCTCTGTTGGGTGAGCCGGTTTATGGGCCCTAGATGTACTCAGAATACTGCTGCTTAATAATAATAAACCCTCAGATTTGTTGCACCGGTTTCCCTGCATTGGGTTTTTCCAAGGACATTTGTCCGAAAAATCTATCTCCTTTGTCATATGTGCATGATGTTCAGTAAATGATTTTTATTTGTGTAAGCTGCTAGTTGTGTTTACTTCGGAGTTTTTCTGAATATTTTCAGTTAAATAACTTGTGCATAATAAAACAAGTAGGAGAAGTAAATCAATATTTAGCAATAGGATTTTTGTGTTCAAAAATTTTCACAGGCAGTGAAGATGATGTAGCCATGAGTGCCCATGTACCTCAATAGAATAGGTGGGGCGACATAGATCTGTAGATTGAGCTACAGATGGTGATGGAGGGATCCTTGAAGTGCCCAAAGTCTTGGATCACATACGAGCTAAGGGAGCCTTAAGATAGTAGCAGGATGACTGGAGTCAGTGGATGCAGAGGATCGTGCAGAGGCACAAGGCAGTGCTTGAACGCTGAAGATTGGAGCAGCGCAGAGGAGAAGCAGCAGCAGTGGGGAAGCAACAGCGCAGAGGCTGATGGGATTTTAGCAGCGCAGAGGGGTAGTGTTTATGCAGTGCAGAGAAACAGACAACGTAGGGGGGCAGTGTTTATGCAGTGCAGAGCAACAGACAGCGTAGAGCAACAGAGGGTGCTTCAGTGATGAGATGCAACTAGACTTGATGTTGAATGGCTTCCTGAAAGCCAACAGGCTCGACAACTTGTGCTACCAAAGCTTGGTATCTGTCAGGCTGTCTACGCTGCCTTTTCTCAGTTCTAGGAGCCCCAACAAACTCCTATGTGTCCCTCAGCATCTGTCGTACTTCTATGCTAATTCTACCACTGGTAGTGGGTGGCTCAATTATCTCTTCTTCCTGCTGTCCCATCTGCTGTCAACTATCTTGATTTTCTTCTCTTGAAGAAATACTAGTACTGTTCACAGTTCTAGATCCTGATGGTTGTCCATCCGCTGGATCTTCTGCTAACTGCCGCGTGACAAGAGGTTCATCTTCGGACTGTTCCTCGGTAGGCATTTCACGAGATTTTCTGAAGGCTCGATCCTCCATGAATTTCACATCCATCGTTACTACAACTTTCCTATTACCTGGAATGTAGATTCTCTATGCCTTGGATGTCTCGCTATATCATACGAGATACCCTTTCTCAGCAGTCTGATCTAGTTTGCTCCCTTTCTTGTCTGGAACGTGGCAATACGCCACACTCCCGAAAATCTTGAGGTGGCTTAACTCGGGCTTCATCCCTGTGAAGACTCTCTCGGGCGTTGTCTTGCCCAATGCTCCGTGAGGGGTCCTGTTCTGAATATATACAACCGTGCTACATGCCTCTGCCCATAGAAATCTAGGTGGATCCTAGTCATACAACATTGCCTTTGCTGCCCCAACAATAGTCATGTTCTTTCGTTCTACAACTCCATTCTGCTCCAGTTTATAAGGAGTCGTCCATTCTTTTCTGATGCCTTCCCTTGCGAAGAAATCTATGAATTCCTTATCAGTATATTCACCATCGTTATCTGAGCGCACTACTTTGATTTTCTTCCCTGTCAGGTTTTCTACCACAGCTTTAAATTCTTTGAACCTGTCAAAGACCTCATCCTTGGTCTTTAGGAAGTAAATCCAAGTTTTCCTAGAATGGTCATCTATGAAAGTGACAAAATATTCACTTCCACCAAGAGCTCTAGTGGACATCAGTCCGAGGATATCTGAATGTATTAGTCCCAATACACTTTTTTCCCTATTGTTGCTCCTAGAATACGCTGCCTTAGCATATTTTCCTAGAATGCACTCACTGCATGCGTCATCATGTCTGGTACTAAGAACTGGAACTCTTGTAACTGTTTCTCTGAGCATTCTCAGAGCTCCATGGTGTAGATGCCCCATTCGTCCGTGCCATAGTTCATTCAGATCTAACTCCCACTTAGATTGCTGCCTACTAGTGCCATTGGAGACTCGAGTTGCAACTTCTATAGTCTGTTGCTTCGAGTCCCAATTTGAGCCTTCTTCTTCCAGCTTGGATGTTTGACATAGACCTTTCTTCTGATAAAGTATACGTTGTATCTCTTGTCCTGCAATTGAGGCACTGAAAGTAAATTCATTCCCATACCTGGCACATGCAGCACATTAGTGGCTCGAAGACTCTCTCCTGCTTCTGTTTGAAATGCTACGGTCCCTTTTCCCGCAAGGGTACACTTTCTCTTGTTTCCCATAGTAATTTGGAAATCCATCCATTCTTCTTGATTGCTAGAGAAATGATCTCTTTCTCCAGTCATATGAGCTGAAGCTCCGCTATCAATGTACCAATCATCTGATGATGCAGTGCTTGATAAACAAGCACATTCTTTTTCCAACCTAGAGGCCAACTCTGACAAAACTCAATCTTCCATCTTTTCCTTGCTTTTCCCTTCTCCGACAGATTCTGCAAAAGGATTGCGTAAACCCTTTACGAATGTGATTTGCTGCCAAGGCAGCGCACGAGTTCCCTTTGGCGTAGACCCTCTTGCTTGCTTGCCTAACCTTGCTCGCATACCATGTGAAAATTTCAACTTGAAATCCTACTGCATTATCTGATATTATATCTTCTACTTATTATTCATTAACAAGTTATTTGCAGAAATCTCTTCAGTAAATATCAAAATAAATTCAAATGTAGACTTCACAATTACTGAGCAAATCAACAAGGAAATACTAGCACAAGAATGACACAAATATTTTGGACAATTGCCCCTGGAAAAACCCAATGTGGGAAAATCGGTGCAGCAGATGAGGGTTTCTATTATTCTTCAGCAAAATCTTCTTGTACAATTTACAATCAACGGTAACGAAGAGAAATTCTCTAAGATAACACTAGAGAAATTCCTCACAAATTTTTTGATGAGAAATGACCCCGAAATGACTCTCATGGGCCTCCTACATCACCCCTGTGCTGGCTCTACGTGAGGACTGTGTAGATCTGCATCACCTTTGTGTTGTCTTTTGCGCTGTCCCTTCCTACCACTGCGTCACCTACTCTTGTACCCCGGATTGATGTTGAACCCTCTCTGTCTCTCCTCCACCTGCAACTCTCCCTCTAGATCGATTTTCTCTTGCCAAACATCAGCCACTAAGAAAATCGATTTTCATTGGGCAAATGAGTATCTGCACTAGTGTGTTTTCCAAATGACCCTCGAATCTTCTTTTATAATCTTCTCGTTGAGATATCAACGACCGAGATTAGATCTCTAATCAATGACAAGTCATAACTTGACTTGATCCGTGTTTTCTAGAAGATTCACACTTTGTTTTATTGATGCCCTTTAATTATTTACTTTTCCTAAGTTTAGACTTAGGGTCACCATTAAAATAATTAATTATTTTAATAAAACATGTTCCGAGTGGAATATCCACAAACATTTTGGGTTCTTTGGAATGCATGTGTCTAAGCCTCCTCACAAAATTTGAGACATAGAGCACTTCCGATGCTACCAAAAATCAACATGTGTCACCTCCTCTAAGCACTGTGTCACCCCAACAAAAGATCGATCTGACTCTCAGATCTTGGCCTCCCAGTCTCACACCCCAGCTCTTGGCTTCTGGATCTGATCCGACAACTAAATCTCATAAACCCTCTCAGCCATTGCGCAGCCCTGCGTGACTTTGGGTCATCCTGTCTGGTTCTGCGCTGGCTATGCTAGATGTCTCTCTGCCTCTCTCTGTTGATGGTTCTTCGGCTGAGAAAATCTCTCTTTGGAAGTTACGCTGCCCCTCTCTGCGCTAAATCACTTAGATCTGATCATCATCTGAGCACTTGCTCCGTCAGAAGAATTTGATCACTAGATTCACACGTTGTATCTTTCCAAATGACCCTCAAGCCTTCCTTTATAATCTTCTCGTTGAGAAATCAATTGCTGAGATTAGATCTCTAATCAACGACTAAGATTATAACATGACTTGATCTTCACTTTCTAGATCATTATCACTCTGTTTTATGAATACCTTTTAATTATTTAATTTCCCTAAGTTAGACTTAGGGCCCCCATTGAAATAATTAATTTTTACAATAAACATGAACCGAGTGGAATTTTCACAAACAGTTTCTAGGTTCTTTGGAATATCAACGTCTAAACCTCTCCACAAAATTTGGGGCTTATAGCACTTCCGATGCTACCAAAAATCAACACCAAATGTACCACCCAGCCATCCCTGATCTCTGCCCTATCCTGCCAGGATCCTAAGCCATCCTGATCAGCGTGAGGCATTCCTTGCTCCACTCGCTGTCCAACTCAGCATAGGCACCAGATGCCCTCTGTAGACCACCACTAAGTAGAGCATCACGGTAGAATAAAATCTTGGCCATCTCCTCGTGAAACTACTCTACTGAATATTCCCTATCATGCACTTTAGGAGTAAACTCCTTGTTGACCACACTTTGTTAACGACCCCATAGCAGTACACCCCCATTTTTTCAAATGGGATTCGTCATGTTCAACGTGGTCGCGCCATTCAGATTCCATCATCAGTCGACAATTTTTATAAATGATGTAAATCCATTCTGCATGTAATGATGTAAATGATCTAAGTAAGACCGTCAATGTATGTAACAACCTAGGTAAGCCTAGTATGTTG
This sequence comes from Pinus albicaulis, assembly GCA_034641835.2. Classification (NCBI taxonomy): domain Eukaryota; kingdom Viridiplantae; phylum Streptophyta; class Pinopsida; order Pinales; family Pinaceae; genus Pinus; species Pinus albicaulis. The sequence continues at coordinate 1,382,237,637 of CM076581.1, forward strand.
TTGATGATCTCTATCCTAGGAGGTTTTTTGTCTCACTGATTCACGAAAGTGATCGGCAGAGTTTTTCCCTCCAGCCTTATCCCAAAGCTAGGGTGGATTTTATCATCAGCATACTAAGTGAGTCCCAGTGTTTCTATCGAGTCTTTGTAAAAGTAGTTTGAACTACTTGGTCTACTAGATCATATTTTGAGTCGCAGAACTGGGTATTTATTTGAGGGTCTATACAAATGGGTTTTCCCCCTTCATGTATGTAAATGTATTATCTCATGTAAAAGAGGGTTGAAAAAATAATTATAATCCCCTCTTAGTCAATTAATTAAATTTTCTGGTCAATTAATTAATAAAATCCTAAACCAGAAATTTAATTAATTTAGGGTCCTAAATTAGGATTAAATCTTTAAAGGCAAAATTTGTGGGTCATTGGAAAATGATTTTGAAAGCCCCAAGCCAAGGGAATATTGAGAATTTTAAGAAATTTTGGACCCTTGGGCCTTGGTGGTTAATTCAAAGTCAAAATTTTGGGGTAATTAACTCAAAAATAATGTTTTTGAGTTAATTAAAATTGAATTAAATGATAAATTCGTTTTTTCCCCAAAATTTTAATTTCAACGTTCCGGATTAAAAGATAATTAAATCTTTTGGACGGTTGAGATTATTTTGACGAGGATCATCCAAACTAGCCGTTAGAGATCTAGTCCTATAAATTTAGAGGTCTTTGTCATTCTTGAGGCATCCGATCTCAGAATCGTGCACTTGCTCTTAGAAGCTCTTGTAAACTTTTTGAGGAATAAAGCTAAAGACTTTGGGGTTACAAATCTGGATGTTCCTTCTCAGATCTATGTGGTGAATTGTCTTTAAACTCTGCTACTTGGTTTCTTGCATTTTATGATTGATGGCCTACATGGATTAATTTGCATACAGGTATCTTGTGCAGTTTTCTGGGTTTATAAAATAACATTCTGATTTTTCTAAGGGTCTCATGTTGTTTTCTTAAATCTCTATCAGTCTAAAGTTCAGATCTAAGTGTGCAGGGAAATTTTTTTAAGATTGGGCGTCTGGGGAAGTCTTCGGTTGGACCAGCCGACTCTCAATAAACATAAATCTGATAAGCTCTTTATTTGTTAATTTCCGGGTCTATCTTACGATATTTGTGATTTTGCAGGGTTTCGAAGGCTTGTGCCTCTCACTAAAAATTTTAAACTTCTGAAAATTGTGCTAAACGGATTCAGATCTGACCATGAGGGTTTTAAATTGTAAATTAATTGTAAATTTGTAAATTTTTTTAGGATTGTGAGGGTTTAACAGTTTCCGGGTATGTATCTTCAGATCTAACTAGTTGTTGCAGTTGCAGGGTTCAAAATCGAAATTTTTTTTTAAAGTTCTGAGGCAGATCTAGCCTCCAAAGGCCGGATCCGGCCTTGAGTCACTACTGTGAGCAAAGTCTGGGTGGTATTTTTAAGGAGCATTATAAATCTGAGTATCGTTCGATTTAAAGAAGATAAAGGTCAGGGTTTTGACAGAAAAAATTATCAGTTTTTGCTGGACGAACTGGGTTATTCATTGAACCAACCATCTATCACTCCATCGAAACCCCTCACTGCATTCGATCTCCATTTGCCCTACCTACGTTCTCCATCGACCTGCAGCAAGCAACAAAACAAAGGGAAGGCAAAACGTAATATTCAGGCCGGCGTCCATGCTTTCCTTTTGTGCCGTCGAGCCCATTTCCTCACGCGTCCGAAGAGCTCCAACGTGCAAACACATACGATAAACCACAAATACAAAGAAGCACAAAAAAATTGATTTAGATTTTTTCACACCGGCATTTTTATTTCTGATCGATTTCATTTTTTTTTATGCGTTGTGGTAACATAGGGTTAACATTTCAGTTTCGATTTTTTTGTTCATGTAGGTTTAGTCTTAAACGTAGGTTTGGATTTTTATTTATTTATTTTAAATTTTCTGGTTTTACTAGCATAATTTTTGTTTTAGTTTAGTTCTTTAGGATTTCAAATCTTAATTTAGTTTTAGCTAATTTGTTTTAGTTTAAATTTAGTTTAGTCTAATTTTAGTTTTGGACTTAGATTTTAAATTTTAGGATTTAGACTTTAGTTTTAACTTAGTTTTGTTTAATTTAATTTTAATTTAGATTTTTTAGAGTTAGTTTAAATTTTGTTTTTAGATTTAAAATAAAAAATAATAAAAAAAATTTCAAAATTTCAAAATTTGGAAAATACAATAAATACAAAATTATAAATTTTCTATAGTCAAATGTGCTAAAATTTTTATTCTAAAGTTTGACTGTGGAACATTTTGATTTTCGAACTGGGTTATAATTAGAATATCTTATTTTTCGGAAATCTTTCAAGCATCTGGCATTCTCATGTTATTGTTATTCATGGTTGTGGCATTTTCAATTAAATATCATTGTGATCAATCGTGTTTTAATAAGCAGAAGTTAATCGTCACTTACCTGTTTATAATTGCATAACGGGATTTTATTTGACTCCATAAGGCACTGGTTTTAAATGTGAAATCTAATTTAGATCTGTGGAATCTCGCTTATTTCTATCAAGTATTTGATGTTTTAGCTGTGTCTCCTGGATTTGTTATCTTCATTTATAAAAGGGTCTACCTCCCTTAGCTTGCAAGGAGACAGCTTAAATAGAGAGATTGGGGAAAAGGTGATAGCCCCCAATCTGAGCCGTTGTCGCGGTGCCTAGACAATCTGTGCGACAACACTCCTGAAGTTGTAATCCAACCTCTGTGGGGTTGAGTTTGCATCTGCATGAGCCTCCCCTAATCTCCTCCGGTTGATCACCCTGCCACACTGTGGAAGTCCCTGATGCCATCAACCAATCACTAAAACCCGATGGAAGATCTGGATGCCCCTCCCTTGTAGAAACCATCTCACCCCTACAGGTAACTGAACTGCTAAGTATTGTGATGCTAGGGTCCCATGCCCATCACAAAAATAAATTGTCCTGTTGACCCCGTGACACTCTGGTCCTCACTGATTGCCTAGCATGCTCATACCAGAGCCTCCTCTCCCATAACTCTCTACCATAATATATGCGATGATTGAGGCTAGGCCCTGTTACCACTCGAACTAGCAAGGGACCTAAAGGGGTTCCTAATAAGGCAACTGCTAGACCAAGGGCCACGGTGGAGGCTTCGCCCACTGTCACCACGGCTAAGACTCCCTGCTCTTTACGGACTTTCACTGATGGGAGGAGTCCCAGTAGTGTAGGAATCATGTGTAAAGTATATGTCAATGGATAGGTTGAAAGTGACCCTGAAAACACTTTCCCTAGAATGGATTGAAGAATGGAGCTTACTTGCTCTTCAAGCAAGGGGCTTGGTCCACTAGGGGTAAGGGACGAGGATTGGAGGGTTGAGGTGGAAGCAGGATCACAAACGAGGTTTTCAATCCATATAATCCTTGGGAAACTTGGATTCCCAAATGTTCCTTGACAAATAGTCTTCAATGAGAAGCAGGACCACACGGAGCTAAGTGGACCTAGGCCAGGTTCGAGGATGGGATATAGCAACCAATAGTGTTGCTATCCTGGACAAGGTGAGGGGAAAGGACCAAAAAATAATATTTTCTTCAAAAGGTTAAATTGATCCTATTGAGGTCTACCCTTGGGGATGCCTAGGCAGATTTCAATCCCAGAGCTAGGGCTCAGGATTCCTGAAGATCCCACCGTCAGAATTGCTTGAAATTTTGTGGAGAGGGAGTAGACCCACCAATGCAGTGCCTTCTAGGAGATTGAAAATTTTCCCTGGCTCAATTCCTGGGAAATTGATGCCCTAGGTGACCCTTGAGGGCTAGACCTTCGAAAAGGTGAAAAGGGGCAAAATTATGGATAAAATGTATTAAGCTGCTTATGAACTGAAGGTGTAATTGAGTTGAATGAAAAGAGTTTTAAATGTCCATGAATGTACTAAAATGATTCACCCCCCCTCTCAGTTTAGCTAAGAGTTCATCATTCAGCACCTTAGCTCTGAAACTATGTTGAGAATTTGGAGGGTTGTAGATTAATACAAATTCTCTTCTTGATAATTACTTGTGACCTTACTTGTGATACTTAAATCTTCTTCTTCTCTTAAGTTAGTTACTCTTTCATCAAGTCAATTATCAAAATGCACAAGACACAAAGGTTAGGCTCCTAGAGTCAGGGCAAAACCTCTCCCTCTTGGAGAGGAAAACCCGCAAAGAATTCTTCCTATAGATCTTCAAATGACAAGTACCATGACCCAGATTTAGACCCCTGACCTAGATATGCTTCCAAGACATTGATCTTCTTGTATATGCTTGTATTTGAATTGATTGGACCAATCCTCACTATCGCTGCCTCTTCTCCTTATGATGACTGTCTTCAATAAATTATTAACCCTGAACCAATATTCTTAATCTTAGAGTTATATCGCTGTACCTTTCCTGTACTTGTCCGGAATTTTAACTTCAGTCATATGCGATCCTGTATTTCCTGCAATTTCTGCAAAGTTTACTTCCTGCTCTTTAATTTCAGATCCGTATTTATGTGCTGCCCTTCAACCGCATTTATGTGCTGCCCTAATACACTGTTCTGTCTGCACTCATATATTTCGTTATATCCGCAATTATATACACCCTCTTCTCTGCTGTGGGTTCATGTACATCTGCACCTTTTGACTCAATTAATCCGCACTCTTTCCTGAAGTTGATCCGCACTTAGTAGATGTCCACAATCCTTATCTGCACTTATATGCTTCCTATATCTGCACTTGAAATCTTCCTTGTCATCCGCAGAGTAATCTTGTATATATCTGCATAAGGTTCAGCGTTATCCGCTTATCTCCTTTCTCAAAAGTAATCCGCAAACTGTCTCAAACTTGTCCGTAATTTCAGAGGAATCCGCAACTTTTGACGCAGGAAGATCTGCAATATTCCTGAGATTTCTATCCGCAAATTTCAGAGATGTATTTTTGAGCTGATGTTATCACTGTTCTGCGTAGCCTAGATGGGTATTTATAGTTGTCACAGCCTGTGGTTGAGCCGACCAGCATATGAATAGGTGTGACTGATCTTTAAGCCGACTTGTCCAGCTGATATGAAGCTGACTTCTCCAAGGAGTATTCCAGCAAGGTTACAACTGTTTTTCACCGTATTGTGAGCTTGTCTTCCAACATTGCATTGAGGGCTGTTGAGAACTTATTCCACAAGGCCCTGGAGCATATAGCTAGACTAGATTTGACACTTAACTCAAACCTATTGGATATCAAGAAGAAGTCCATCTACTTAATAAATTATGCTCATGAAACCCATGAAGCAAATATAACAATAATGTATATTATTTTGACTTCTTCTTTTTCATAATTACATAATTACATAGACAACATGAAGACCGATCTAGTTACACTTTTCAACAAATATTATATGCAGTAATATTGTGTGATCACATTTTTCTGCTGTAGGGTAGCCTCAAATATTGAAAGAGGGAAATATAACTCGTTACAAAGTTTTTATTTTGAACAGTAATATCATAAATTTTATTTTGAGTTTGGAATATTGTACTGATCAGAGATTCCGACTACTGCTTGTTAAGAAAGTGACATATAAATTTGAATTTGTAATGCAGGTGTCTTTTGGCCCCATTAGCTGGTTGATGGTCTCTGAGATTTTCCCTTTGCGTACAAGAGGCCGTGGAATAAGTGTTGCAGTACTTGTGAATTTTGCCTCAAATGCTCTGGTTACATTTTTGTTCTCTCCATTGCAGGTGAGACTTCTATGTTACTTTTATAACATCACCTCTGTACCACATTAAAGTGTGCAATTTCAATGCATTAGGAGGACATTTTTTATGTGAAAATGTCCACTTACAAAAATGGAATATGAAAATTGAGCTACCCCTTTCTGAAAGTTTGGAAAGTGCATATGCTTGGTTGACTGAGAAAGAGAAAAAGTGCAAGTTGCAATTCAGTTCCAATACAATATAATTTGATCCATCTTCAAGCAGTTGATTAATAGTCTGAGGACTCTAAAGTATATGACCATCCATAAAGAAATTGCTAACTTCATTCTCCTGGAATGAACTGAATTTGATCCCTTAGAAGTACAGAGTTAAGGCTTATTTGTAAGCACAAGACTGGTAAATATGATGCTATATCTGCCTACGATGCATACTGTGACTTCCTTCAAGAATGACATTGGTTTCATTCTGAACTGCTAAATCGTTGTCCAGATGTATCATATTCACCTTACCTTCACATTCTCATCTTTGAACCGCAGGACAACTGTGCTTGACAATTCCAAAGCTATTGGAGATCAAAATATCTGTTTCTTAAGGCCACAGTAAATTCCAATCCTCCAGCAGGTGCTGACGGTATATCATAACTTGCCTGGCACCCATGCTGCAGCATTGCTTCTAAACAATATGCCAAATCAATCTGTCTTTCCCAGTGTAGTTTCCATGCTGCTTCTGCAGAAGATCTCCAAGTAGAAATAGATGAGAAACTTTTATTAAGAAGAGAATGACCACATCCTTGATGAGGAGCATAGATAATATGTCTGCATGATTTTTTTCATAGTTTCAGTAGTGGTGTAAACCTTGAACTAAGTACATGAATTGTAGAAATTTCCTTATATGACTTCATTACAAGTTCAAAAATTTCACCTCAATAGAGGTTTCCGGTATTTAATCTCCTAGCACTTTCAACCTTAGGGCTGATCTGAAATATATAATTACAGGAGCAAACAGTATTATATACTTCACTTCAGTCCAAATCACTAGGCAGCTCAAGACAAAATATGCCAAACAAGTGCACTTCAATGTCAACAAGTTAGAGCCATTGGGGCACACTTTGCCATGCATATAACAAATCTGAAATAACTTTATCACAACAAAATTATAGCATCCAATCTGTTCCCTTTCTCTTCAAAATATATGTTAAACCTGTTGATTTTTGTAGCATTGGAAAGTGTTCAAAGTCTCAAAATTTGTAAGGAGGCTTGGACCTCAGTATTCTAAAGAATCCAGAAATTGTTTGGGAAAATTCTACTCCGTTTGTGTTTTATTAAAATAATTAATTATTTTAATGAGGACCCTGAGTCTAAATTTAGGAGAATTAAACAATTAATGGGTATTAATAAAATAGAGTATGAATCTTCTAGAAAATGAAGATCAAGTCAAGTTTTAATCTTAGCCATTGATTGGACTTCTAATTTGGGCCGTTGGTTCGTCAACGAGAAGATTATAAAAGAAGACTTGAGGGCCATTTGGAAAGTAAGCTGGGCAAGCATTCGGGAACTCGAGGGAAGTCGATTCTAAAGGAATAGAATTCGATTTCAGAAGGAGCATTGCAGGGTGAAGGAAGCAGAGGGTTTTAGCAGTGATAGGGTTCGAGGGAAGGAGGCAATAGAAGATCAGAGAAGCAACACACAAGAGCAACACAGTGGCCCCACACAATGGTGATGCAGGGTATGCTGACTCTACGTAGAGGGGCACGCAGGAGAGACGCAGAGTGACGTAGGGAGGGCTGGTGATTCCCTCAAGGGTCAAAAATTCTTCTAGGTATCGAAGAAGAATTCTCTCAGGTGTATCTCAAGAAGTTTTCTCAATTGTTTATGTTAGAATTTCCTTGTAAAGATTTCACGGTTGAAGGATAATATAAACCCTCATCTGCTGCACCAGTTTTTGTAATATCCCTTTTCAGGGATATCTCTCAAACACAAGCAAACTCCAACCAGAGATGGACTGGGAGGGCATTTACCAGATATTTCACCTCTGAAAAGAGGATGAGATCTGGAGGCTACCTGGCCCTTTCCAGACTCTGTCTAAGAGTATGGGGAAAACACACCAAGTGGTATAGTAACTGGAATGCTCAAAGAGAGAGAAATAACAATAGTGCAAGCATACAATAGCATATATAGAACATGTAACAAATACTCCAGAAATGTAGAAAGAATGCTAAGCCATTTTGATTTTACTATATTGAGAAATATAAGTGAGTACAATTGGTGATCAGAGTGATGACACCTAGACTTGCTCAAGGCAAGTGAAGAAATACTCTCAGAATGGCAAGGAAATGGCTGCTCTCTAATTTGCATCGTCGCTGCTGGAAAACTGCCGTGTAGCTGCTACTGCTAGAACAAGCTGAGTATTTGGGGCTGCTCCCCTACTCGGAATAAGTTGAAACTCTGGTATCAGCCTCTACTCACCAAACCCAGAAAAGCCCAGAAAGCGTTTCTGGAATGGCCGACCCTCGAAAATACCCTCCTTGAGGATCTACGCTATCCTCCAAGGCTCTGCACTGACACTGAAGGGAATCCACCAAAATACTGCCTCAAACTCTGCCAAAATCCTCCAATGGGCAAGGGCTGGCCCCTTGCTCAATCTCACAGCCCGAAACCTCCAAAAGAAATCTAATCCGGAGCTCCCAAGAAATGGACTGCGTCCTCCCTCTCAAGACTGCGCAGTCTATGAATGCACTGCTCCTCCACAAAAGCCAAACACCAATCCTCCTGCAAAATACTGATGGAACTACCTCACTCGAGCAGGCACTTGAAGTCCCCCGGGGCTGAGGGTGAAATCTCCGAACGGAGACACTCGGTGCACTAAACAGTGCTGCAGACTAGCTAAACAACCAATGTGCTCAAGAAGTCAAAGTGACCTGCTTAATATCATAAACATCGAATGACCAAAATGAGGAGGCTCTCCCTCTCTATATAGCATTGGCCTCTCTCAAACCCTAAGGCCCACCTCGTCCAACGTAGCCTCCCTTTGCCACGTGCTCAAATCTGCCTGCGCAGTCCCTCCATGTGGTCTACGTGGGTCCCCTCTCTACGTGGTCTCTTGGCCCCCTTGGCTCACTTAAGTTACAACGTTATGTCTACTAGGGAGTGAACTTTTATGTTTAGAGTGGGTTGTGTCCCCCCTCTACTCACTTTTATTTATAATTTAACTATAGAAGGAAAAATTGATCAAAATTAATATTTCCAATTAGCTATCGCTAATTGGGAATATTACAGTTTTCCCACATTGGGTTTTCCCGGGGACAATTGTCCAAAAATAACTACCTATGTGATTGATTCTTATGCTTGTATTTTTTATTGTTCTGTTCTCTGCATATACAAGAGTGATTGCTGTAGTAGTGTTTATTTCAAAATTTATTGAATAATTTTGTAAATAACTTATTGTAAGTAGGAGAAATAAATCTATCACTGTAGTATTTCAAGACTGAAATTTTCACATGGTATCGGAGTTGAGACTAAGTAACAAATGTGGAGACTCTGCAATGGAACAAAGATCAGACGTTGCTACAACAACAACTTGGAAGGGTTCATGTAGTTCTCCAGAGAAGAGGGAAAGTGTGAACAAGCAGATGGATCACAACGTTTCTGTTCTGGCATCCAGATTGGAAGAATAATTTGCGTGTGTGTCAAGCTTTGCTTCTCTTGAGATCTGATATTTTGACAATGGAGCTTTTGCTCACATGACGGGAGTACGAGAATGTTTCTCAAGCTACCAAGAAGAGCAAATGATTTTTAAAATCACCATGGGCAATAAGGCGAAATGTTCCCCTGTTGGAAGAGGTACCATTGTGTTTCAATCAAAAGTTGGTATTAAGCTTCGGAGCACCAATGTGCCGCATGTGCCTGGTTTGGGGATGAACTTACTCTTTGTGTCGCAGCTTCAAAACAAAGGTTATGACGTTTAATCCATTGGCAAAAGAGTATACATCAAACACCCTAGTTGGAAGAAGAAGACACAAATCGGAGTCAGGAGCAATAAGCTCTACAAGTTACAACTCGAATCCCTAATGGCGCTGATAGGCAACACTGATGAGAAAGATTTGAATGAACTATGGCACAGGAGAATGGGGCACATACACCATGGGGTGTTAAGAATTCTCAAGAAGACTATCATGAGAGTTCTAGAACTAAGCACCAAGCGAGACAATGTTTGCAGAGGGTGTGTATTGGGGAAGTATGCCAAGGCAGCGTACCATAGAAGCAGCAATAGGGCTAAGAATGTGTTGGGCTTAATACACTCAGACATTTGTGGACTAATGTCCACTAGAGCTCTTAGTGTTGCCGAATATTTCGTCATCTTTATTGATGACCATTCCAGGAAGACTTGGATCTACTTTCTGAAGACCAAGGACAAAGTCTTTGATCGATTCAAAGAGTTTAAAGCTCTGGTGGAGAATCTGACAGGAAAGCAGATAAAGACACTACGATTAGAAAATGGTGGAGAATACATCGATAAAGACTTCACAAAGTTCTATGCAAGGGAAGGCATCAGAAGAGAGTGGACCACTTTGTATAATACGGAGCATAATGGAATTGTAGAGAGAAAGAATAGAACTATTGTCGAGGCTGCAAGGGCAATGTTGTATGATCAAGACATGCCCAAATTCCTGTGGGTTTGTTAAAATTGGACAACTAGGTCCAAACTCCGGGTTGTGCTGCTCAGATGACGATCGCAATATTTTTATTGGATTCCTCTTTCGGAGAGGTGTAATATTGATCTAAAGATCATCTCGATCGGATGAGCAGAACATGTACTTTGAATTTATTCCACTTATGTGCTAGGTCGGCCTGGAATAAAATATTGACTTAAATGTCTTAAAGGACGTGTCACACACCCCCAAAGATTCCTATATATTGGAGAGACTTAGAGTTCATTTGACACACATTGGTGTGGAGGAATTCTCTCTCTCTTGATGGTGTTGGACCTGTGTATTCTTTGTTTGGGTTGTTCTAGGGTTATGTGTGACACGCTTGTCTGAATGACCTATTGGAGAATTTGCTGGTAGAAGCATCCTGCTGATCGTCGTAACGCCACCATTTCTTATCTCTGTCTTGGCTTGTCTTCTATCGATCTATTAGTATGTTCTATCTTCTTCAGTATTGTGCCCTAATCTGAAATGGCATTGAACATAAGCAGAAATTAACATGGTATCAGAGCTTGGGAGAAGACAATGCCCAAAAGTAAATAAAGGTGCCGTAATACCACCACAGTAGGTGATAGCGTGGGCAGATTTAGGGCTGTTTTATGCCCTAACCTTCAGCATGAAGAAGTCTTCTCAAAACAAAGTCGGAGAGGAGGCCGAGGAGCTGTAAGTGATAGTGGATTTGTTGAGGCCAAGGAGAAAGTTCCGGAAGAAGATCTCGTCTTTTGACTTGATTTGAGGTAAGAGGGGGAACACAACACAGTTTTCTGATTCCGATATTCATTCTGGCAATAATGGTCTTATTGCTGGCGAGTGCGGCGTAGAAGAAGGTCACAAGCATTTGCCATTGTTCCGTCTGCTTTCACGCTGGAAAATGCTACACATCCGTGGCCAAGTAGATCTCGAAAATTTGATGTTCTTTTTGCTGTGGTCGATAATAATTTTATTTTATTTTATTTTATTGAAAAAAAAAAATTGTAGTTCGATCGGTCTGTGTTAGAATACCTGGAATCTAAGTCATCGGAGCCCGATGAGATTTCTTCTTTCCGGAGAATCGGTGCCATGAATCACGCTACAGCGTATTTACTTCTTTGAATGATGGCGTTGTAGTCACTTCTAAATGTCAGCGTGAAGATCGAAGTTCTGAATTCTTGGATCAGGGTTTCGATTGAATATTCTTGCAGGTGTTTCTGAGGCATGTATGTCACTTCTCTAACGCAAAGGTTGAAGTACGAAGTATCTTTGAAAGAGAGTAGTCTCACGTAATTACAGTGGTTAAGATGCTATTGGAAGGGCCGAAATCGTCTTTCAGTAGTCAAATTTCACTGCAGAAGTCGAATTGCACTTGTGAAAGCCGAGGACTATTTTGAAGCGTAGAAGTCAGTTCGAAGCTCAGAATCTGCTGGCGCCGCATTATTTGCGTGAACTACAATTTCAGGCGGAGTAGTGGTGGACCGAAATTCCTTGAAAGGGGAAAGTGTGACTAGGCAACGACAGGTTGAATTCCTTGGCGTCGACAGCAGGGTTCGAACCTGCGCGGGAAAATTTGTGGTCTCTACAATAACAGACAAATTCGATTCTTTGACGCCATTTCCAAAGGGATTGAAGCTTGTTTCTCATTGCCCTGGATATAGGCACGTATTATATCACGTATTCTAACGCTGGAACAACCCAGACCCTCAGAAGGGGCCGAGGAACAGATAGTGGTGGCAGGAAATCCAGAAGAAAGTGTGGAGGATCAAATGGCGTTGGATGAAATCCAAGTTGCCTCGCATCAAAGCATGCTCTCCCATTCTCTTCCCGAGCATCTGAGGCTCGATCCCGTGAAAATGCAACAGATGAGAATGCTGCTTTTTTTTTTCTACAGACGAAGAAGAAGAAGGAGCCGAAGACATAGCAATGCCGGAAATCAGAGATAGGACGTCTCGTTTTTTTTTTTTTTTTTGGAAATGCTATGCAAAAATAACGGGTTTCAGTCTTGATGTGAAGATGGAAAGTCCTATATATGCGCATTCTGGTAATATTGTCGATACAACACTATTTATGGTAAGGTCCTTCAACGGACCCAATGGGCTGCTCGTGCACAGCGGTATGTCTGTTGGGCAGACTGCCGATGTCAATGGTTTGTCATCCTTAATCCACATTGTGAAAGTTGCCCTTGACAGAACGGTGAGAAATGAGCAGGATGAATTGAATGATCACCATATTGATTTGCAATTTGTTTCACCACTCAAGCATCACATATTGATGAGTAGAGTTCTTGCTGAATCGGAACATATTCATTCGAATACATATCAGAAAGCCGAGTTATTATGTTATTGAGGGTCATTAGCTTGTCCGAATGATATATGAATATTACTGAAGATTTGGGCATGTTAGTCTACTGCGCCATTATTAAAAGCGTTGTAAAGTCTCTAGATGATATTGCTGGTTGATGAAGCATAGTTGATTTCTTGCATTCTACCAAACCGCCCTTCAGAAGAGAGGACGAATGCTGTACGTGCAGGATCTTATTCATAATTTCTTAAATTGCAAGGTTTGTACTGCTGAAAACTTACTTGCCCGATGGTGACATTAATTTGACAACATTTAATATGCATAAGAATCTGAAGGATACATGGGCAAAAGCAGTATGCAATGTTCTTGAGAGAAAAGTGAATATGCATAGTTTCATGTCAAGGAAGTACACTATATTCAGGATGAATTGCAACACTGCCTTGACAGTTTCCCCATGACAGTTGTGTTAGTATCTCTATGATGACGATATCAACTCATGGTGGAGAGGTTGGGTGCATTATTTCTACAGCTGCAAATTTGAGGAGCTAAGAAAGTAATCTGTGATTCTATGTCACTGTCATTATGACAGTGACATAGACAGACTCTTATGTTTACGAAATTCACAGTAGCAGTAAGCTTGTGACTGTATTAGTCTCACATTGGAGTGTAATGATATTCTTGAAAGTGTGAACTGAGAAGTTTTTGCAGCCTTCAGTCACGTTGTTGGATTCTTGAACCATGGTTAGCAAAGATACCTGTGAAGTTTTGAACAAATATTGTATATGATACGTGCCTAGATGCATGTCAGCTATATGACAGTATATGGCTATGAGTCCTGGATGGCTTTGACTGAGGGAGAATAAGATTCAGGCCCTTGAGTACAAAATTTCTTTTCGAGTTGGTGTCTGGGATGCCCTCAATTAAAATAGATGTCTTCTCTCTCAAGAGAAGCTGGCATTATAGGGAGAATACATCTGTATATGCTCAAGATCCTCATATCATTACTGAACGAAAGAAGATCCTCATGGCTCAAAGACATATGGCTTCAGAGGGGGAAATTCTGGAAGAAATCCGAGAAGCCATAGAATTACCAGGGGTATCTAGCTGCCATGGATACAACATGAGCTTGGATCATTTGAAGAAACTGTAAAGCATCAAAGTCTGCAAGGATGCGAGGGTGATGTCTAGGATATGGTTCCTAAACCACAGATCAAAGTGGTTGTCACCTCAATATAAGATCAAGCATGGATTTGATGGGAAAATGTGTTGCCTGAAGGCACTGATTACTATTGCACCTATAATCTACTATTTCCCTCGCTGCTACGCAAGGATGGAATCTTCATCAGATGGATGTAAAGACCGCATGATGCGATAAAGGAAGAGATGTATGTTGAGCAACCTCTGAGGATCAAAGTCCAGGATAGGGACACCCATGTCTGCAGGTTGAAGAAAGCCCTCTATGGGCTGAATCAAGCACCCAGAGATTGGTACGAGAGGATAGATAGCTACTTGATGAAGTTGGGCTTCACTCGAAGTAATGCTGATCCGAACCTTCAAGGTTGTCAAGGGAAAACCTCTCATCCTAGTGCTGTATGTGGATGACCTCTTCCTGACAGGTGTTGACCCTCTCATTCATCGGTGCAAGAGGGAGCTCGCTGCTGAGAGCGAGATGAAGGACCTAGGGCTGGTACACTACTTCCTAGGCTTGGAGGTCTGGCAGAGACCTGGCGAGATTTTCTTTTCTCAAGGAAAATACATTGTGAAGCTTTTGGAAAGATTTAGCATGGTGGACTGCAAGTCTGTGTCGACACCGATGGAGCTCAACTTCAAGAAGTTGAGTGGCAGCGTTGTTGGGCCCGTATTGACAAATCCTACTGAGTATCGTCAACTTGTAGGAGCCCCGATGTCCTTAATGAACACCCGTCCGGACGTATGTTTTGCAGTGAACACTTTGAGTCAACACATGGTTGATCATAACATTCACTGGGTTGGTGCCAAGAAACTCTTGAGATATCTCTGAGGCACGTTAGACCATGGGTACAAAATACATTCTTTGAAGATGTGTTGCTCATGATTATCTGAAGTATCGATTGAGGGTACAGCGGTGTGGTGGATCGCAAGGGCACATCTAGATGTTGCTTCACACGTAGATCTGCTTCGGGCAGGAAACAAAAGTCGGTAGCCTTGAGCACCACTATGGTCGAATACATTGCAGCATGTATGGCCTGTTGTGAAGTCACTTGGTTGCGAAAGCTCTTTAGTGAGTTGTTCGAGCATGTGCGAGATGCCACCGTTATCCTTTGTGATAACCTGAGGGGGATTCGTTTGTCATAGAATCCCGTGTTCCACGAACGATCCAAGCATGTTGATGGCTGGTACCACTTTATCCAGGATATGGTCTGAGCGAGGGCGGCTGTGAGCAAATCGCCTGGGAAGCTGATGAGCGAGGTCACATATGTTCTCACAATGCCCATGAGAAGGTCATGTTCCTAACACTCCGCGAGATCTAGAAATCATGGAACGACCCTACCAGTCGGGTCCTTGTTGGACGGTGAGCTACCAGGGCTGCGGGGGCTTTGAGGATGGCTTCTTTAGCTTCTCGGGCTATAAGCAACCACAGGGCTGAGCTTGCTGCAGGCCTTGTTGGTGTGCTTGGGCCCCACCATGATGATTGAGTTGGTTCGCCTCTCATGATTTGTGCCCCGTATGCATCCTACCCATTTGAGTTCCGGACTCATGGGAAGTACCTCTCATTTGGCCAATGAGGTGGGAAAAGCTAGAGACTAGTAGCAAAGATTGATGGACGCATCAGAGATTGCCGTACTCTCTATCTAGGATGACATGTGTCCAACCACTTGATCTGGGATCAAGTCTAGTGAGGTTTTGGACCTCCAACTGACTTCAGGTCGGCGAGACTAATTTCGGGTTAGTATATATGACTCTTTTGAGTCCAAGCGAGGTTTCGAACCTCCTACTGACTTTGGGTCAGGGAAATCAACTTCGGGTTGGTATGAGACTCTTTGTGGGTCCGATAGAGGTTTTAGTCCTTTGGGCTGAATCTGTCAACCGGGGAATGATGTCTTTGTGGCTGACCTTCTTCTGTTCTGAAATAAAGAGGCCAGCAAAGCAAGTTACGACGGGATGACGCACGATGTTTGGATTGCACTTGTGGACGGAGTTCTCCCTAGTTGAGAGGGAGTGTTAAAATTGGACAACTAGGTCCAAACTCCGGGTTGTGCTGCTCAGATGACGATCCCAATATTTTTATTGGATTCCTCTTTCGGAAAGGTGTAAGATTGATCTAAAGATCATCTCGATCGGATGAGCAGAACATGTACTTTGAATTTATTCCACTTATGTGCTAGGTCGGCCTGGAATAAAATATTGACTTAAATATCTTAAAGGACGTGTCACACACCCCTAAAGATTCCTATATATTGGAGAGACTTAGAGTTCATTTGACACACATTGGTGTGGAGGAATTCTCTCTCTCTTGATGGCGTTGGAGTTGTGTATTCTTTGTTTGGGTTGTTCTGGGGTTATGTGTGACACGCTTGGTTGAATGACCTATTGGAGACTTTGCTGGGAGAAGCATCCCGCTGATCGCCGTAACGCCACCATTTCTTATCTCTGTCTTGGCTTGTCTTCTATCGATCTATTAGTATGTACTATCTTCTTCAGTATTGTGCCCTAATCTGAAATGGCATAGAACATAAGCAGAAATTACAGGGTTGAAGCTTGTAATACAACTTTCTATGTACAGAACATGATTCCTCAAGTGCATTGGGTAAGATCACTCCAGAAAGTGCCTTCACTTGCAAGAATCCAGAGGTGAGCCACTTTAGGATCTTTGGCAGTGTGTCATACTGCCATGTACCCGAAGAGAAGAGGAAAAAACTAGATATGGCTGTGGAAAAGAAATATTTGGTGGGATATAGCGAGAATGCAAAGGCTTAGGGCATCTACATTCCTGAGAGCAGGAAGATTGTAGTACGACGAGATGTGAAGTTCATGGATGAAAGGGCCTTCAGGAAATCTCGGGAGATGCCTTCTGCTACGTAGTTTGACAAGGATCCGTTGCTCCGTTTGCCTTCTCCCGAAGAGTTGCAGGAAGGAGAGCAGGTAGATCCATCCACTACCAGTGGTAGGATGAGCAGGGAACTACGACAAATTCTAAGGGACCTAGTCCTGATGATGAACCACACTGGTTGGTTCCAAACGCGTCGACAATTTTCCATGATATGTGATTATTACCGAAAGAGATTTTACAATTTTATATGGATCACATAAGCATAGATTCTAAAAAATTCTGAGGGACGCAGAGGAGTTTGTCAAAGCTCCTAGAAATGAGAAGAGGCAGCACAGGCAACCTGATAGGTACCAAGCCTGGGTAGCCCAGGTTGGGGAACTCTCTAGTTTCCAGGAGGCAACTCAGCATCAAGTATGGGTAGATGTGATGGTGGAAGAATACAACTCCATCATGACATCACGTCTGGGAAGTGGTTCCTAGGCCTCAGGACAGATCAATTATGCGTTCGAGATGGATCTATAAGATCAAATATGCTGCAGATGGCAGCATCGAGAAATTTAAAGCCAAGTTTGTGGCTAAGGGTACGCTAAGAAGGAATCGATAGACTATGACGAGACCTTTGCCCTAGTAGCCCAATATACTTCTATTAGATCCGTGATATCCCTTGCTATGTAGATGGGATGGGAGATTCACCAGATGGACGTCAAGACTGCATTCTTGAATGGGGTGATAGAAGAAGTATATATTAAACAACCAGAGGACTTTGAGATGCATGAGCAAAAAACTCATGTGTGTAGGCTCAAGAAGGCCTTGTATGCATTGAAGAAAGCCCCTAGAGCTTGGTATGGTCGAATTGACAGCTACTTGCAGAATATGGGATTTGTCAAGTGTGACACAGATCCCAATCTCTATTATCTGAGAGTAGGGGATGAGTCTCTGATACTGGTGTTGTACGTAGATGATCTATTTCTGACAGGATCATCTAGGCTCATCAAGGACTGCAAAGAGAATTTAGCTGTTGAATTTGACATGCAGGATCTAGGGCTGATGCATTATTTTCTGGGGTTTGGAGTTTGGCAGTAGAAGGGCAAGATATGTTGAGATTTTGTGTATTTGGGGTAGCATTAGTTGTGCTCTAGATCCCAAATTTTGTGGAGGGACTAGAGTACACTTGATCTACAAGACCCAGAAATTGATTTGGGAAATTTCATCTGGTTTAGGAGATATTAAATTAATTAATTATTTTAATGTATTTCCAAAGTTAAAACTTAGGGAACTTAAATAATTAAAGTGAATAAAATTAAATATGTGATGAAATTGTCTTAAGTCACACGGATCAAGCTTTCTTTTAATATTAGCCATTGATTCAAGATCTGATCATGGCCATTGATTTTTCAACGAGAAAGGTATAAAGGAAAGGCTTGGGGTCATTTGTGAAGACACACAGAGGTAGAGCACTGAAGCTAAGATGAGATTCTAGGGCAGGGTTTGCTAAGAATACTCAGAAGTGTTTCAACTGCAGAGAGGGGAATTTAGGCCAAGGGGATGATCTGATCCTGGGGTCTAGAATACACAAGAGACAGAGGTCAGCTCAAGGACAACGTAGAAGAGGAGAGCAACAACCGCAGCAAGGACAGCGCAGTCCCTCCAAGGACATCGTGATTTTCAGCAGGAAACCCTTAGAGGGTTACGCAAAGACCCTAAGGGGCAGCGTAGTGATTGCGTCACCCAGTCTTTTCCGGAGCAGCGCTGAGGGTTTAAGGGGCTTCAGAGGCCGACGCAGAGGCTTGAAGGGGCAGTGATGGGGTTTTTAGGCCCTAATCTTGGCTGAGTTCTGTAAATCCCGTTTGAGGGTGTGGATAGTCATTATTTTTGCCCTAGATCAGCCAGTGAGTTGTAGATCTAGTATATTCTCTATTGGGATTTCCAGATCTGGAACCCAGATTTGTGTATTCAGAAAAGTTCTTAATAATAAAACCCTCTAGCAGCTAGAGACCGGTTTTCCCACATTCGGTTTTTCCGGGGACTATTTGTCCAGAAATAACTGTCACTTTTTCTGTGTGTGCATGAGCTTGTTCTATATCTGGATTGGTAGAGATCTGTTATGTGTTTTGCTTCGATTTTAACTTGAATTTATTCAGTTAGTAACTTGTCTAAGTAGGAGGAGCATGACTAGATTAATAGTAATAATTTCTACATAAAGTGTAAGAATTCAGAAATTTCTACATGGTATCAGAGCAATTGCATATCTAGGAGGGTCACTAGCAGAAGAGACCGAAGGTTCTCGCTGTAGAAAGCAGCTGGAAAAGCAACAGAAACACAGATCTAAAGGGACAACGTAGTTTTCAGAGGCAGATTCACGTAGAGGGAAGGGTGACGCTGACTAACGCTGTCTCCTAGCAAGCCCATGCAATTACTGCACAGAGGCAGCGTAGAAACAACGTTGGTTTGGTCTGAAGCCAGTCAGTGTGATTCAGATCTTAATTTGTTAGATCCAAAAAAGACTGCAGAAATTTAGAAGGCGCTGGTGGGGTTAAATTTATGAAGTTTTTAGATTGTTAGCCTTAGCACAAGTGACAAAGGGCGGTAGGAGATCAACTTCTCAGAGAGTTTTTAACCAAAGGAAACTTGCGGTTTGATCAGAGGATTAAAGAAGAAGCCGAATCACAGTTGATCTGGTAGATTTCCAAGGAGGGAAATAAGTTATCAGAGGGATCAGAAGGTGCTTGTTTCACCAAGGATCTTAGATCCATTTCTCTAGCAAAGAGAAAATGAAGTTCCGACACATTTTGAGCAAGATGGCTCCTCATGGACTGCGTGATCAGGATAGGCTGGATGACCTCTCAAACTTTTTGGTTTGGAAGGCAAGGATCCTGATAGTCTTTGAGGCATACAATCTAAGAGACCATGCAGAGCAAACTATGGCCACACTGACAGATCTGGATCTCCTTCAGAAGCATAAGAAGGTTGTTGGGCATGCCAAGCGGCTGATTATGGATGGTATCAATGACCATATTGTACCACACGTCGCTGCGAAGAAGACAACTAACGAGATGTGGAAGGCCTTGACATCCCTGTATGAGGGAAAGCTTGTCCAAAGAAAAATGTTGTTGGAGAGTTAGATGACGTCATTCATGATGACCAAGGGAGAAGACATGGAGCATTTTCCCTTCAGATTGCAGTCAATTAGAGATCATCTGACTGCAACGGGTGCAACGGTGGGTGATGCTGTGATAGTCAGGACTGCCCTCAATGCAGTCACGGATGAGTGGGAAACCTTTGTCCAAAGTATCTTGGGCAGAGCAGACCTCCCAGATTGGGATAGCTTGTGGTCAATTCTGTGTCAGGAAGAACTCCGCAGATTCACCAAGAGGCATCACAACCCTGCATTGAGCAAAGTGAAGAAGGAAGTGAGGAAGATGCAGCCTTGGCATCAAAGAAGCAGGGAAAGAAGAAGAAGGATCTTTCAAAGGTCAAGTGCTTCCAGTGTGGTGAAATGGGACATTTTTCTAGCAATTGTCCTGAGAAGAAAAGGAACAAGGAAGCATCTTCTTCCAAAGCAGTTGTGGCAGATGATGGGTCAGGAGATGATGCAGCGATGAGTGCTCATGAATCACAGGGGTGGGGTGACATGGATATGTAGAGGAGCTACATGAAAGAAAAGGCAGGATCCTTGAGCATCTCATCTCTTGGATCACATGCGAGCTACGACAACTTTAAGACAGTAACAGGACAAGTGGAGCAGTGGGTGCATGGATCATAGATGAAGTAAGTAGAGGCAGATCTGAAAACTGGAAGGGGCAGCGCAGAGCAAGGCAGCAACAACGTAGAAGCAATAATAGCGCAGAGGCTGATGTGACTTCAACAACGGAGAGCAGAGCTGCTTACGCAGTGCAGAGTTGCAGTAGCGCAAAATGCTTCAGAGGGTCAGTGCAGTGTAGCAGCGGTGTGATAGATTTCAGCACAAGGGGTTGATGTGACTTCACTAGTGCAGAGGGAGTCTGATTATGCAGGCAGAGCTGTAGCTGTGCATCGTTCTTTAGATGCCAACACAGATCTGTAGCCTATGGAGCTTCAGTGATGACGATGCAGCCCATCTGACTAAAAAGGATGTTGAAAAAGACCAAGCTTAGGTGTCACCATTGACAAAGTATATCCAGAATAAGATTGGTTGCGCTCCAGGTTCATCAAAGGTTTTGTACAAGGATTTTCAAGATAAGGACAAGAAATCTACAGTAGTCTCATTGCTGACATCACAACCCACTCAGAAGAAGAGAAAGAAGCAAAAAAGAAGTAAGTGGTTTGATTCGTTTGATGGTCGAGAGCAGCTTGATACTCAGATAAGACAGAGTCCTACATTATGCAAGATTGGACATGGCACATCTGAAAAGCAGCCAACAGACTTGCCTGAAAGCAGGCAAATGCTCAGCATACACTATATTGAGCACATTTGATGCCACAGGGCATCCTTTGTATCGTATTTCTAACCTTACTCCTTGTTATTGCAGTTAGAGTAGATTTATTTTTCATGTTAAATAGAATAATAAATAAAAGAAGAGCTTCTATTTTTCATGAGCTTAATGTTATATGATGATATTTGGATGGACGCTACTTATGTAATCTTGTGTGTTGCTTGGATGCAGATTCTGGATTCTCACATTCCTTCAATGAAGCAACATGTCCCCAAGTAGAGCCAGATGTTGACCACACTTTGTCAACTACCCCATAGCAGTACACCCCCATTTTTTCAAATGGGATTCTTCATGTTCGACGTGGTTGCGCCATTCAGATTCCATCATCAGTCGACAATTTTTATAAATGATGTAAACCCATTCTGCATGTAATGATGTAAATGATCTAAGTAAGACCGTCAATGTATGTAACAACCTAGGTAAGCCTAGTATGTTGTTGATGATTTCTATCCTAGGAGGTTTTTGTCTCACTGATTCACGTAAGTGATCAGCAGAGTTTTTCCCTCCAGCCTCACCCCAAAGCTAGGGTGGATTTTGTCATCAGCATGCTAAGTGAGTCCTAGTGTTTTCTATCGAGTCCTTGTAAAAGTAGTTTCAACTACTTGGTCTACTAGATCATGTTTTGAGTCGCAGAATTGGGTATTTATTTGAGGGTCTATACAAGTGGGTTTTCCCCCTTCATGTATGTAAATGTATTATCTCATGTAAAAGAGGGTTGGAAAAATAATTATAATCCCCTCTTAATCAATTAATTAAATTTTCTGGTCAATTAATTAATAAAATCCTAAACCAGAAATTTAATTAATTTAGGGTCCTAAATTATGATTAAATCTTTAAAGGCAAAATTTGTTGGTCCTTGGAAAATGATTTTGACAGCCCCATGCCAAGGGAATATTGAGAATTTTAAGAAATATTGGACCCTTGGGCCTTGGTGGTTAAGTCAAGGTCAAAATTTTGGGGTAATTAACTCAAAAATAATATTTTTGAGTTAATTAAAATTGAATAAAATGATAAATTCGTTTTTTCCCCAAAATTTTAATTTCAACGTTCCGGATTAAAAGATATTAAATCTTTTGGACGGTTGAGATTATTTTGACGAGGATCATCCAAACTAGCCGTTAGAGATCTAGTCCTATAAATTTAGAGGTCTTTGTCATTCTGAGTCATCCGATCTCAGAATCGTGTACTTGTCTTGGAAGCTCTTGTGAATTTTTCTTGATGAATAAAGCATAAAGACTTTGGGGTTACAAATCTTGATGTTCCTTCTCAAATTTATGTGGTGAATTGTCTCTGAACTCTGCTACTTGGTTTCTTGCATTTTATGGTTGATGGCCTACATGGATTAATCTGCATACAGGTATCTTGTGCAGTTTTATGGGTTTATAAAATAACATTCTGATTTTTCTAAGGGTCTCATGTTGTTTTCTTAAATCTCTATCGATCTAAAATTCAGATCTAAGTGTGTAGGGGAAATCTTTTAAAGATTGGGCGTCTGGGGAAGTCTTCGGTTGGACCAGCCGACTCCCAATAAACATAAATCTGATAAGCTCTTTATTTGTTAAATTTGCGGGTCTATTTTACGATATTTGTGATTTTGCAGGGTTTCAAAGGCTTGTGCCTCTCACTAAAACTTTAAATTCCTGAAAATTGTGCCAAAGCGGATTCAGATCTAACCACGAGGGTTTTAAATTTGTAAACTAGCTTGTATATTTGTAAATTTTTCAAGATTGTTAGGGTTTAATCATTGAAATTGGTGTGTGTGTCTTCAGATCTGGCTGTCTTTGCAGGTTATAGGTTCAAATCGGAAAATTATTCTTTAGATCTAAGGCAGATCTAGCCTCCAAAGGCCAGATCTGGCCTCAGAACCCCCACTGTGGGCAAATCTGGGCGTTATTGGTTTCAAGAAATTCGAAAATCTGATTTTGGAACAATTTAGGTTGTTGGATGTTGTACTGGGTTTTTCTCTGCAATATTTCTGCAACTCTCATTCTCTGCATTGAAAACTCATCGACCTTCCTCCATTTGCACCAGCGTCCTCCATTCCATACCCTGCTGCCATCCAATGCTTCTCTTCCCTTCTTCACTACATGTAACCTAGCCACCGCTCAGCTTTTCCCTCACTGTCTTTTTCCCTGGAATTGCCCTGCGTTTCCATCTTACCTTACGTTTTTCTGCCATCTTCATTGGGTTTGCCAAACCTTTTCCACGCACGTTGCATCTGTCAGCTCCTCCCCTTGCCGTCTGCAGCTTTTGCTCCCTCCTAATGCTGTATTCGAGCTCCCTAACCCGCCTTCGATCTGCAAGCCGTCATTTCCTCCATTTGCCCACCGTCCAGTCCTCACGTCCAACCTGCAAACGATCAAAATACAAAACGCACATAAAAAATAAACATATGTACATGCGTTAAATTTGCGATTTGATTGTGATAGCGTAGGTTTGTTTCAATTGTATTTTATCTCGATTGTTTTTTTTTTTTTAGTTTTAGTGCATAGCATAATTTTGAATTCGATTTTTTTTTTGTTAGGATTTAAATCATTTTTAGTTATAGTTTAGACTTAATAGATTTCGTTTTAGTTTAGTTGCTTTTCGTGTTTTTTTTAGATTTATTTATTTTAGATTTGCTAGCGTTAGTTTAGATTTTAAATTTGTTTTGAGGCTTAGTTTTTATTTTCATTTTTTTTTTTTAGTTTAGATTTAGCTTTAGTTTTAGATTTTAAATTTTAGATTTTAATTTAATATTAGTTTAGTATAACTTAGTTGTAATTTAGTTTAATTTTAATTTTACTTTAGATCGAAATTTTGTTAAAATTAGAGGCTTTTTTACATTTAGTTAGTTTTAGATTTAGATTTGTTTTAATTTGTTTTAAATTTAAAAAAATAAAAAAAATAAAAAATTTCCAAAAATTCTAAAAATTTTTAAAAAAAAATGCAAAAATATAAAAAATTTCAATTTTTTTATAGTCAAGTGTGTTAAATTTTTCTACCTAAAGTTTTGACTATAGAAACATTTTCTGGATCAAAATTAATTGAAGCATCATAAATCTGGAAATATTGCAAATCTTGGGCATTTTCCTCTTGTGATAATATCGCTGTGGGTTTAAGATATTTTAATGCATGGTTGTGGTGTTTTTCAATGTTAAATCATTATCAATCGTGTTTTAAATAAGCAGCAGTTAATCGTCACTTACATCATTTATAATTGCATAACGGGATTTTGTTTGACTCCATAAGGCACTGGTCTTAAACGTGAAATCTAATTTAGTTTTGTGGAATCTCGTTCATTTTATCAAGTATTTGATGTTTTCGCTGTGTCTCCTGGATTCTTTATCCTCATTTCTAATAGGGTCTACCTCCCTTAGCTTGCAAGGAGACAGCTTAAATAGAGGGATTGGGGATAAAGGTGACAGCGCCCAATCTGCGCCGTTGTCGCAGTGCCTTGACAATCTGTGCGACAACATTTTTTGGCGCCGTTGCCGGGGATAGAGTTTTTCTGTCCTTGGTCTTAACGACATTTTCTAATCTTCTAATCTTTCATCGCCATTCATTACCCTGTCATGAGAGGATCACATTTCCTGGCGACTTTTCATCTCTTCATATTTGCATCGTCTTACCTTTCGTCATATCACTAATCATTTCATCATCGTATCTTTAGCACCTGGACATCTCGGTTGGCTTCTTGTTTGGGTGGCGACTCCACTTATTCATCTTTTTATTCCCAGACAAAAATCCCCCCCTGATATCCGTCTGCTATCTCTCAATTATTTCTCCTATTTTAGAATTAGTTTTATGTTCAAGTGGCGACTCCATTTCTTTCATTTCTTACAAGAGTTCTTGCTAAGAAGTTTGCTTCTTGAGGACCTTTTGATTATCCTTGAACACGGATCTATTTCTTAAGCAGCTCATCATGGATGACATCTTTCATGGCATGCTGGAAGAGGCCACTTCAAAATTGTCTTTTTTCTCAGGTGGTGATCCAGACACTGCTTTTATACATCTAAGGATGGTCAAACTTTTTATACATAAATATTGTCGTCCTTCACAATATAATCATGAAGATGTCAAGATACGTGTCTTTGGCTATTCTTTAAAAGGTGATGCTATCGATTGGTTTCGAAATTGTCCTGGAGATTACAAGACATCATCAATGCTTTTACAGATAAATATATAAAACAAAATGACCCGCCTTGTGTTTCCAATATTATGCAAAATAATGAAATTGATTTTGTAGAAGATTCAGCTATCAGCAGGAGTTTTCCAGACAATTCTCAGGACCAATCCACTTGTACCATGACAGCACAAACCCATGATAGTGGTGAAACAAAAACAAATTGTCAAACCAGTGTTGACAACGATAAGAATCTGGTTAGTGAATTGATTCAGATGGTTAAGGACATACAACTAAATCAAGCTCAGGTAATCAAGAATATGGAGGCCAACCAGGCTCAAATCATTAAGAATATGGAACTTAATCAAGAAAAAATCATAGCGGATCACGCCAGGGAAATTGGTTCTATGCAGTGTAAGTTATTGGCCTTAGAAGAAAAACATATCAAGGAAATGACGATCATGAAAACAAATCATGAGAAAGAGATGAATTGTATGCAAAATTTCTTCATGGCCATGAAAGCGGATAATGATAAAATGATTCAAAACATGGAAGCTAACTAGATCAATCTTCAGAATCGGATAAATACCTTAGAAGAAAGTCATGTACAGGAAATAAATGTCATGGAAAACAGGTTAAAAATGATGGAAGTTACTCATTCTAATTAGATGTCTCTTCAACACAATTTGTCAACCATTGAAGAAATGCATGTCAGGGAGATGAGTTTCATATAGAAGAAGTTAGAAAAAATGGAACGGTCACACATGCAAGATTTCCAACCCAGGTCAGATTTGTCAACAGATGATGGGCCTCCCAGTTTGCTGAAGCAGTTTCCATCTCATCACATGGAGGTCACTTTTCCCATTAAGGAAGAGTTAACTATGGCTACAAAGGATGTTGAAAAAGACCAAGCTTATGTGTCACCATTGACAAAGTATATCCAGAATAAGATTGGTTGCGCTCCAGGTTCATCAAAGGTTTTGAACAAGGATTTTCAAGATAAGGACAAGAAATCTACAGTAGTCTCATTGCTGACATCACAACCCACTCAGAAGAAGAGAAAGAAGCAAAAAAGAAGTAAGTGGTTTGATTCGTCTGATGGTTGAGAGCAGCTTGATACTCAGATAAGACAGAGTCCTACATTATGCAAGATTGGACATGGCACATCTGAAAAGCAGCCAACAGACTTGCCTGAAAGCAGGCAAATGCTCAGCATACACTATATTGAGCACATCTGATGCCACAGGGCATCCTCTGTATCGTATTTCTAACCCTACTCCTCGTTATTTCAGCATTTCATTTTGCAGTTAGAGTAGATTTATTTTACATGTTAAATAGAATAATGAATAAAAGAAGAGCTTCTATTTTTCATGTACTTAATGTTATATGATGATATTTGGATGGACGCTACTTATGTAATCTTGTGTGTTGCTTGGATGCAGATTCTGGATTCTCACATTCCTTCAATGAAGCAACGTGTCTCCAAGTAGAGCCAGATGTGACCGCACTTTGTCAACGACCCCATAGCAGTACACCCCCATTTTTTCAAATGGGATTCGTCATGTTCGACGTGGTTGCACCATTCAGATTCCGTCATCCAGATGTCATCGCCGATCGACAGTTTTTATAATGATGTAAACCCATTCTGCATTTTATGATGTAAATGATCTAAGTAAGACCGTCCATGTATGTAACAACCTAGGTAAGCCTAGAATGTTGTTGATGACTTCCATCCTAGGAAGTTTTTTGTCTCACTGATTCACGAAAGTGATCGGCAGAGTTTTTCCCTCCAGCCTCACCCCAAAGCTAGGGTGGATTTTGTCATCAGCATGCTAAGTGAGTCCTAGTGTTCTATCGAGTCCTTGTAAAAGTAGTTTGAACTACTTGGTCTACTAGATCATATGTTGAGTCGCAAAACTGGGTATTTATTTGAGGGTCTATACGAATGGGTTTTCCCCCTTCATGTATGTCAATGTATTATCTCATGTAAAAGAGGGTTGGAAAAATAATTATAATCCCCTCTTAGTCAATTAATTAAATTTTCTGGTCAATTAATTAATAAAATCCTAAACCATAAATTTAATTAATTTAGGGTCCTAAATTAGGATTAAATCTTTAAAGGCAAAATTTGTTGGTCCTTGGAAAATGATTTTGACAGCCCCAAGCCAAGGGAATATTGAGAATTTTAAGAAATATTGGACCCTTGGTCCCTGGTGGTTAAGTCAAAGTCAAAATTTTGGGGTAATTAACTCAAAAATAGTATTTTTGAGTTAATTAAATTTGAATTAAATCATAAATTCGTTTTTTCCCCAAAATTTTAATTTCAACGCTCCGGATTAAAAGATAATTAAATCTTTTGGACGGTTGAGATTATTTTGACGAGGATCATCCAAACTAGTCGTTAGAGATCTTGTCCTATAAATTTAGAGGTCTTTATCAGTATTGAATCATCCGATCTCAGGATCGTGCACTTGCTCTTAGAAGCTCTTGTAAACTTTTTGAAGAATAAAGCTAAAGACTTTGGGGTTACAAATCTGGATGTTCCTTCTCAGATCTATGTGGTGAATTGTCTCTAAACTCTGCTACTTGGTTTCTTGCATTTTACGGTTGATGGCTTTCATGGATTAATCTGCATATAGGTATCTTATGCAGTTTTCTGGGTTTATAAAATAACATTCTGATTTTTTTACAAAGGTCTCATGTTGTTTTCTTAAATCTTTATCGATCTAAGTTCAGATCTAAGTGTGCAGGGAAATTTTTTTTAAGATTGGGCGTCTGGGGAAGTCTTCGGTTGGACCAGCCGACTCTCAATAAGCATAAATCTGATAAGCTCTTTATTTGTTAAATTTCGGGTCTATCTTACGATATTTGTGATTTTGCAGGGTTTCGAAGGCTTGTGCCTCTCACTAAAACTTTAAATTTCTGAAAATTGTGCTAAATGGATTTTAATCTGACCTTGAGGGTTTTAAATTTGTAAAATAGTTGTAAATTTGTAAATTTTTTAGGACTGTGAGGGTTTATTTGTTTCATGGTGCATATATCTTCAGATCTGACGTATTGTTGCAGGTTACAGGTTCAAAATCGAAATTTTTTTTAAGATCTAAGGTAGATCTGGCTTCTAAAGGCCAGATCTGGCCTCAGAACTGTCACTGTGGGCGAGATCTAAGCTTAAATGAAGAAAATCTAAAGCTTGTTGGGCGAATTTGTGTGCACCGGATTCAATTGTTGTCTTTCCTATTCAATCTGCCCTCAGAGTTCTGCATTTGTTTTGCCATCGACTTCCATTTTTCTGCCAGTCAAAACCTCCCACTCCATTTTCCGTCCAGCGTTTCTCCTTTCTGCCATAGATTTCCCTAAGCCCTAAGCCGCATCAGCATTGCCATCGTTTTCCTTTCTCTGCATTGAAAAAAAAGGCAAATCTACCCGTCTTGGACGTTAACCCTCGCCCTACACACAAAAAAAAAAACGACAGACAGCAAAACAATTGCATACGATTCAAATTCGTTCTTCACCCTCGCATCCAGCTTCCTCACACTGTCACCCGAGCCCTTCCCTGTCGAGCTCCTTGCCGTATGCACCATTTCTTCCTGTCCGAGCTGCCGTCCAACCCACGTCCAAGTGGACCTGCGTAAACTCAAAATGAGAAAGTCAAAAAACACAAAATCGCGTTAATTTTTCTAAAAGCTGGCATTTTTTTTAAATTTTGATCGAATTCGTTTTAGTCGTTTTGCTAATTGTTAGTTTTAATTTGATATTCATGTGGTTAGATTGTTAGTCGTAGGTTTTATTTTATTTTTTTATTTAATGTGTGTTGTGGATAGGGTAGTGTAGGTTTAGTTAGGATTTATTTTTCGAATTTAGTTCAGGTTTAATGTTTGTTAGATTTTTGTTTTAAATTTAGTTTAATTTAGATTTTCCTTAGATTTTAGGCAATTTCTTTTTGATGGTTAGTCTAACGTTTAGATTTTAGGTCTTAGTTTAGTTTCATTTTTTAGTTTTAGATTTTATTTAGATTTTAACTTTTAGCTTTAATTTGTTAGATTTCATTTTTTTTAAGTTAGATTTAAATTTTAATAAAGGTTGGTTAATTAGAGTTAGTGTTAGTTTTGAATTTTGGTTTTAATTTGTTTTAGAAAATTCTAAAAAAATAATAAATAATAAATAATAAAAATTTCAAAAAATTCTAAAAAAAAAATTTTAAAAATACAAAAATATAAAAAATTTTAATTTTTTTATAGTCAAGTGTGCTAAATTTTTCTTATCTAAAGTTTTGACTATAGAAATTTTTTCTGGATCGAAGTTAATTGAAGCATCGTAAATCTGGAAATCTTGCGAATATCTTGCGAATATCTGGCATTCTCATAATATTGTTATTCATAGTTGTGGCATTCTCAAGAAAATATCATTGTGATCAATTGTGGTTTAATAAGCAGCAGTTAAGCATTACTTACTTATAATCGCATAACGGGATTCTGTTTGACTCCATAAGGCACTGGTCTCTAACGTGAAATCTAATCTAGATCTGTGGAATCTCGTTTATTCTATCAAGTATTTGATGTTTTAGCTGTGTCTCCTGGATTTGTTATCTTCATTTATAAAAGGGTCTACCTCCCTTAGCTTGCAAGGAGACAGCTTAAATAGAGAGATTGGGGATAAAGGTGACAGCCCCCAATCTGAGCCGTTGTCGTGGTGCCTGGACAATCTGTGCGACAACAGGCCTTATAAGAATGTGTGTGGATTTGATTCAAATTCTAAACCTCTCTCTGGTCTTATGAAGGATTTCAAAGTATCTCTGGCTACAAATAAAGATATTTTTGTGTTGATGGATATTGCAGTCATAGATGTGCTAGATGTCTAGAGAATGCTCTTATCTAGTAAATGGTGTGCCTCAATTGGTTGACACCTATAGATGGACTTATCATATACCACCATCCCTATTGTGGATGGGACCCCATTTTATCCTTTATAGGGAGCCACACATGCCTGAGCATGTGGAAGATATGGAACATTTTTCACTCCTCAAGTTGGTTGGAAAGACCAAAGCTAACATTCCTCGTAAAGACATGCATATCACGCAAAAAGACCTTGAGCCAAAAGATAAAGGGCTAAAGAGGATGAACCTTCAAGAAATGTTTACCAAGTAAAGAACACACATGTAAACAAAACCAAGAAGGTGACATTTCAAAACAAAAAGAAGCAATGGTTCCAAAGGCAAGGAAAAGACTTTCAAGTGGATGACTTAGTCCTTGTTGATGTTGATCCAATTCCTATTAAGGTCCATGGCAAAGTACAGGTTGGGAACTTTTAAATTGCTAAGCTAGATTGTGAACTCTTGCCTTCCCCAATAGGAAGGAACCACATTATTTTATTTAATAGGACCTGACAAATGTTAGATAAGTAGTTGCATTGCATTTGTGTGTTACATCTTGTTGTGAGCATCCTACTTATAGATTTTATCATGATGTTGTATTGCATCTTAGATTAGATTGCATTTCAGTTAAATTTTCTTTTATGTAAGGATTATATCATATGCATAAAACAAGGGTGATAATCAACACCCAGTGCACATGCTTCCAAGCAAGTTGATTTGAGTGTGCAGGTAGCAGGTCTGCGACCTCATGGATTGATGGGTTTCTCATGAACTCCTCGTTCGAGTATATGGATCATGTACTCTACAATGAGCAAAAGTCCTCGAGTTGGAGCCAAGTGTTACCCACCAAAATGGGTAACCCACTAGGAGAAAACATTTTCTCCTATTTTGGACAGCTAGTAGAACTAAACATTGGCTTGACGATGATGATATGGTAGCTCCTCCACCGTTTTCACTAGTCACTACACCTCTCACCATCTGAAATTCCTCTTGAATGAAGTTGGGCTACCACTCAACAAGTACTTTGATCATTTTGCAATCAAGTGCTTTTACTCAATGTTTTGGGCATTTATTATGGATAAAAGGGTGATCTAGAAGGTTGACTGGTCTTGACTGTAAATTTGTTCTCTCACCTTACCAAGGGGGTTAATTTTTAGCCCTAGTCCAGCGGGACCTCCACTAAGGCCTTAGGGTTATAGAAGGTGCACTACTTGGAAGACCTAAATTGAAATAGTGTGTTCATTTTCCTTTTATCATACTTTACACTTTCCATATCACATTATTATCCCATGATACTATCTCCATTCTTTGGGTTCAACTATCATTGGTTCATTGGGATTTGGCACTCTCTTATCCACATCCTTGAGTAGGGCCAGAAAACATTTCCCTGGAGGTCGATGCAGCGAAAGAATGGAAAAGAATAATATGGTCACAACGAAAGAAAAAGAAAATCAAAATGCAAATGATGGCTAGGACATAAGTTCGCACATGCAAAAAAGTATAGCATGAACTCTACCCTCCTCATTAGTCATCACCTGGTTCTTGAGCAATTGATGCTCCATCTCATTAAAATGAACACTTGCATGTCCCAACCCTAATGAACAATAAACTGCCTCATCTAAAGGGGTAAACTAAATGTTATACCAAAAAGGGCAATCTTTGATCCTTGAGCTATGCACCAAATAAAAAGTATTGTCAAAAAGAAGTAAAAGGCACACCAAAGGGGTGGAAAAGGCAATCCGAACAAGGTAATGTGAGCATCCACAATTGCTCCCTCCATTACATCTATACATTTAGGATGTGGACTCGACCTAGCTAGTCCCCTGACCATGGCGCTTGGCCATGAAGACTTTCCCCTCCATTGCCACTTACTTATACCAACACCTATCGATTGAAGGGTTGACCTTGGGAATGCCACGTCCCCTTGGGGGCTGGAAGCACTGAATAGGGTTGACCACTTAGCCATCCCTACAAAGGTAAGGAAAACCTTTATGGGACTTGGTTTAGTTAGATATTTGAAGGTGATCTCAGTTGTAAGTATTAATATACCCTTAACACTTAAGTATGGTCCACTTAGATGCATTTACGATCTTAGTCTCTAATGAATGTTTGCTTTCACTTGAGTTTGAGTTGGTTTTGCCAGGTGGTTTTGAGCAGCAGAGGCCTTGAGGGCACCCTACTCCACATGATGCCTAGGCCACACATTACATTCCAGAGAGCATGATGACTTAGCAGAACCAGTGTTGCCCACTTTTGGCAGAGCGTTGGGCCTCTTGATGACTTGAGCAGTTGATTTACATCTCACAGCACCCCCAGGAGCCAAAACATTGGGCTTCTTGTGCCTAGCATTGAGGATTCTTGATGACGTACCAGTGAACCCAGCATCCCCCCAAGCTGGTTTTGACACTACCTGATGGCCATGCCATGATCCATGGCCAAGATGAGGATATCTGGATATCCGACATCTGCTCCTCATTATAACTTAAGATTTCTTTCAAACCCCGATATCTTGTGAACCGGATATGTAAACTGATTCGGAATCCAGATGATGGTTATAAGCTGTGGCAGGGTCCACACCGAATATGTTAAAGCCTGGTTCATAACTTCAATCCGAAATCCGGTAGACAACTTCACTCCACAAACTTTTGTTGAACCAGATAATTTTAACCCCAGATGCCTCCACCGATCTGGATGGCGGAAAACCGCGATAGTTTTGTTTTACGTCTGTCGATTGACAGATCTTTTGAAATGAAAATCCAGTGTTGTTGAACTTTGGTTACAAAAATTAATGCAGTCCAATTTGAAACCCTTCAAAAGCACTGTAGCTGATGTTTGTTCTGCGAATTTAAACTTCAAACTGTAGGCTTAGATCTTGAACCTGGAACTGTTCACCTGCAACAAATCCGTCATTCTTACCACAATATAAAATTTCGATTTGGTCTATACTAGAACAGTCATAATTGTATAAAAACACAGAAACACCCACCATCTATATTAATTTGAATACAGAAGGGGAAGATTACAGAATTGTAATAATTGAAGTCTTTCTCTTTTCTCACACTCACTCTCTCATCAAACTCAGAAGTCTCTCATTCTCCACTCTCTAACCCTCTAAATTACATTGAAATTTTATTACATAAAGTTCTCGTAGCCAACTCAACAAATTCAATCTGTTTCAATGAATTATCTAACAAGTTCCTAAATTGGCCAAATCTATCCCTTACCATATCTATCAAATGACACTCATCCTACCCTTTCTAACAATACAGATTCTTCTAGATTATACTTAGGAAATGTTACAATTTAAATTAAATTAAGGAAACCAACTTCCTTTGGTAAATGGATTTGACCTAAGAGGATCAAAATAGTTTTAACTGGTAGATGCTCCTGCATCAGTCCTTAAGGTATTTATCGGACTTCTAGAAATATAGTGATTAGAGACAAACATATATATCTTGCCAAGATGACCTATATATCATGCATGATAATATTAAACATTGTATCTAAAAGGATAGAAAGCACCTCTACATTTATTCAATGAGCAGATTTCAAGAGAACCTATTCTAAATATTTGGTTGGGAAAGCTATAAGTCAGAGTGGATACCAATCATGAGCAACTCCAATCAGACCACGGTCATAAATCACAGGCAATGTATTTGGTCCACTTACAGGAACCACATTCATTACCCAACAATCAGCATCTTCAGCTATTAGAGCAGCTGCAAACCTGTTATTGTGGACCAATTAGAAATAGAAAGAAGGATCAATAAACTCAAAAGCTCTCTCTCTCTCTCTCAAACACACAAAAACTAGCAATTGTGTTCTGACTACAAATACCATGAATTTAATTTATACTTTCTCTTGAACACTATTCATCTATACTAACACAAAGGAGTTCTTCCATGACAATTAGAAAAAAGGATAAAGTAATAGTCACTTTGCAAATATTTTTTGTGTAAAAATTTAAAAAACATAATAATTGAAGTAAATACCCTCCAAAATTTGCTTTCATATCCATAATGTTCCGAACATTATGTACTTTCCAGCCAAGCCTATGTAAATTGCTTTTCACAAAAATTTTCCAATATCCTGCTTCTGCAGTAAGCACCTCCTTTTTTGATATGTATGCTTCCATTTCTACACCCTGTAATCGGTCAGGCGGATTATACAAGCGTTGAGGCCATTTTGTCCAACCTCCTCCATTGTCATTCTTAGCTAATCGTGAGATACACGTCTTCAATGGCACATCCCTACAAAATACACATGAAACAAAGTTCCAGCTAAGGCAATTGCGAGATTAAGAATGACAGCATTCAAATATTATTAAAATGAATCAGCCTAATATTGTATTTTGAGAAGTAAGCAACCTTTGCACAACTGCTGTCTTATTACACAAGTAAGATACACCAGATTTATGACGATGGATGGTTAACTAGAAGCAGCAATAACCTGAATGGCAAAGTTTCAATGTTCAAAGGAAATCTCATGACATTCACCAAATAGGTTTCATATATAGCTTAGTTAATGCTACTTATGAGCTGACATAGAAGCTGTTCCTCCAGCATCCTTGAAGCATAGTACACAAAATGTAGTAAGCTACATTAACAATAGATTCAGTATTTCACAAACCCCAGTTACCTAACTTAAAGGTTTTTAAGGGTACCAATAGTTTTACAGTAGAGTATTTTTAAACAACAGGAAGGAGAAGTTAGCATCCCCGTCGAACACACTCAAGGCTCAATCCTAATGCCATAAACCCATGAGGACGCTACCTATAGCAAACTACATGCATCCCCTGTAGCCACAGGTGCCAATCACTCGAAAGGAAAGGGACCATCTGTCTTACACCCATATCCATATGGCCGCATCTGGAGCCACCTACCTTGAATATAATATTACAGAAAATGACATAAAGCACAAGACCAAACTTGTTATTAATGGGACAAATGCAAATTTTCTTAGAGTACTCTGTGTTTTAGGGTTACAAATGATTCAGTATTCAGTAAGGATCAGATACCATTGGTCTATGACCAATGCCTCTCTGATCGGGCAGCCTACAAGTAATTTAAGGAACAAGTAGACCCACAATAGGGATCCCCCTCTAGAGGTGGCACGAGCAGTGATGGGACAAGCTACGCCTCCATCCTTTTGTTTTAGACTGGTTTATTAAATATGAGTGAAAGGAACAGATAAAGCAAATAATTTGCCAGTGGAACTAGAGCAAAATTGTACAAGGAATCAAGCCATTTGCAAGAAAACTTAAAATATGGAACTGAAAACAAATTTGTTTTTTAATTGGCGTTCACCCTTTGCTCAAAGAAATATAGAAAAAGCAGTAGCACAAAGCTAAAAGATAACAGCAACAAAATGCATTTCATTGTTTTGCGTCACCATATTATCCCAAAAATGAAATTCAAAATAAGAGTTTAGCTCCAAATTTTCTCATAAAATGTCAAATGATTCAAACTTAAGGTGTCAGATGTCCTCATGCCAGGCAATTCTCAGGATTGCTAATTTCATTAAGCAACAAACAAGAGGGAAACAACTGTTAACATTGAATGGAACTAGAATAACACTAGATAAAGAAAACAATCAAAAAGCTACACATCACCAACAACTTACCACTGAAATAGATCCTCTAAGATTTTAAAACATAAAAAACCAACCATTGGGGTTGTTGCATTCTAATGCATACCTTAGGTTAGCTAATAGAAGAAATCAAATCAGAAAAGCACTGAGAAGAGAAGCTCAAAGGATCATCTAAGTCTCTTATCACAGCTATCATGAGGCTATATGAGCCTGTTATTGGTCGGTTTCATGCATCATGAAGTTTTTCTGACTTCTTTTGGGATCTACATCAGCCTTGTTTGAGATCTACATTGATCAGCTACAGACACACTTCCGGAAACATGCATGCAGATGTTAGTTGTCTTTTACATCATGTTATCATTTCTCTTGTCTTGTTCACAGATGATGTAGTCCTTCTCTCCCAAGGGCCTTCAAATGCAGGTTGATGCCTTCAATGTCGCCAAGAATGCTCTATCACACTTACTTATTTAGAGGCCTTCTTTAGAGGCAGTAAGCTAGATATCACCACAGCCTATAGTAATTTGGGGGTCCAATTCACTGGTCCTAACTTCAATTTGAGGCCTCTGGCCCAACCCTAACTTAGTAAGCAGTGTGGATCTCTTTCCATGTGAAAATTTCTAAATACGTTAATGCAAAAAACCTACTGTAGTATCTTGGTTTACTTCTCCTACTTGTGAATAAATTATACAAGTTATTTTTAGAAAATATTGTTGAAATTTGGGTACCAGAAGACAAGTGGTTCCCTAAGGCTTTGATCTTTGGCCTAGGGAAAAGTGTCCAAAAGTATTTAACTCTTTCTCCTAAAGTGACGTTATAAGTGGTAAAGTCAAATCTAATTTAAAAGTGACTTTAAATGATAAAGTTACTAAGTCTAACTTTAAAGTGACTTTAATAAAGTCAATGTGAAATTAGAAAGTGAAAAGTGACTTTGGAAATAAATGACTAAGGGGGTCTTTATTAAAGTGAGGTGAATTAAAAAATAGAAAGTGAGATTTAAATGCACATTTAATCTCAGCCCTAAATCTAAAGCTATCTCAGCCATTGGATTAAGGGATTCCCCAAAAGTCACTTAGGGTTATGTTAAAGGAGGAAAATAAGAGAAAAGATCATTCAGTCTCTCATGAGCAGATTGAGAGAAGAGGAGAAGAAAGCAAAGAGAGTTTTTGAGTAGTGAGAAGTTGGAGGGCAGCAGCAAGGATTCTTCAGCAAATCTGTACAGTGCCTTATTGGCACATTTCCCAAGGCAAAAATCCATACAGCAAGAGAGAGGCACTGTTTCCAAGAAAGGGAGGCACGAAAATTGAGGAAGAGAGCAGCAACATTAAGAACGGAGTTTGAAGCAGAAATCTGGGCACAAAAATCGAGGAGAAGTACAACTGATATTTTCAGCACAAAAACCGAGAAAAAGGACAATAGCTTCAACGCAGATTTCGAGGCAGTTTGTGGGCACAGATTTCGAGGAGGGTTGCTGTACAAATCCGTACAGTTCCGTACAATTGTTCCGACATGTTTTCCGAGGTGGTCGTACAGCATTTATTGCTGTCATTAATGCTGTAAAATTTCTTGTTTTGTAAGTTGTTGATTTGGCACAATTTCCGAGGCAGTGTGCAAGCATGGAAATCGAGATAAGTCTGTAATTTTAGTTGCTGGAATTTTTATTGTGTTTTCTGTTTCACTATAAAAGCAATATTCAGAAATAAAAAGAAGCTTCCGAACTGGTTTTCCCCAAGAGTTGTAGGGAGGGTTTTCCAGGGTCATATTGACCAAAAATCAACGTGTCATTCTCTGTGTGTGGCTTATATATTTTCTGAGTTTTTATTTCTGAATTTTCAGCACTTTGAAATTTCCAGAATTTGTGTTTTCAGAAAATATTTGTTATTTCCAGCTTGTTGAATGTATGGTTATGGGAATGGGCATTTAACTACATAGGAGTAATAAGGAGAAACTGATAACCGGGGTTGGGTCAAAATTTCTACATGGTATTAGAGCTTGAGTGGCTTAAAAGTGTAGTTTGGGACAGCAAGTGAAAAATTACAAGCAGCTGATTTTTCACACAGAAAACTGAACCTTTACCACAGTAGTGAAATTTCCAGTTTATTAGGACAGCAAGCATGTGTTTGGGCTTGAGAGTGGAGAATAGGTTGGATGGGCATAG